>VWZZ01000025.1:99325-159197 GCA_013399095.1 Psophia crepitans
TGCGCCCTCCTCCTCGCTGCCCCCGAGCCACCCGCCTCAGGTCTGAGCCCCCGGGCGCTGCGCTTGTCGTTGCCTTCGTACTCTGTTGTTCCTCTTTCTGGCTCCGGGGAAACGTTCGTGGCTCGTTGTCCCGGACCGGGTGGCGGGAGGCCTTGGGGCGGGCTGGGCCGGATCGCTCTGTGCTGCAGCTGGGCCGGTGCAGGCGTTGGCTGCTCTACCGTGGCGTTCGCCTTGGCTGCTTCTGCCCTCGTCCTTTAAGTCTCGGATCCGGACTTTGTGGTGTTCATCCTCTCGGTTTCTCCTTCCTTCGGGGCACGGGTGCAGTCACTTGCTCTCCCGGTTTGTGCCTGAGGGGCAGGCCAGCGGGAGCCCTGCTGCTCCGTCCCTATTTATCCTGTAATGAACTCGGGATTCCTTGGCTTAATAACCCGGTGCCAAAAGTGTCTGACGGATAATTGTTTTGTTTTTACACCGCATCTGATTTCTTTACGGTTTTGGGTCTTTTTACAAAATTTATGATACCGAAAAGAACTATTTCAAGGTGTAACATTATGGTTAAATTTTCAGTGCAGCGTGCCTTGTTCACTGGTAATAATGTTTTGATACGGTTTTAGAAGTAAACAGTGGCTTTTGAAAGTCTTTGTTTGTTTTGGGACAGTTTTTTCAGGGATATAAATATTTAAAGATCAAATAAAGATCTTAAAATTTTTTCCCCTTGACTTGAGCAGTCTGGACTGGGTTGCGTATCAGGCTGAGGAGTGATGAAGAGTTGTAGTTTGCGCTTCTAGGTACCATGATATGTTTGTAAGATTAAGGCAATACCTGGTTTTTATAGCTGGTTTGCCAATATCATTTATGCACAATTTGGTTTTTTTTTATGTTGTTCTCATAGAAGTTAATTATTCAGCGTTTCCAAAGATGAAGAGGAAGGTTGCAAAAGTCGGGAAATTGAGGCTTAGTCCTAACGAAGAAACCATGCTTCTGAAAGAAGAATATGAAAGAAGAAAAAAACTGAGGCTACAGCAAGTATGCCGTGTTTTTGCACGTTGTGTGTTTCATTTAATCATGTAACAAATAATTTAGGGTAGTTAACTGAAAAAATTATTTCATGTAAACTAAATTTCAGGGTCATAATATTGTATATTAGATTTGTGTTTAGTTTGTGAATAATGTTGTTTCCCTCACATTTATTTCCTATTAAGTGCATATTTTGCTTGTGAAATGTTCTCTCTTTGTTAGATTCACTTTGGCATCTGTTCCAGAATCTCTTCTTCCCTCCCAGCTCCCTGGTACCTACCATTTTTATTTGGCTGCAGACAGGCAGTTGTGTCTCTTCTGCTGATGTGTCCCTCGTGTAAGGATTTGTACCTCTTAGCGTGTTCCAGGTATTCTCACAGTGATCGCGCAGAAGAAATAAGAGAACTACTGCTAATACAGAACTTCACAGCTTCCTGCTAGACAAACTGAATTGCTACAATACGTCATAGCTGTAAATACTTTTAAGTACTGCTCCTTTTAAAACATGTGAGCGAAGTACGTTTATGTTCTTCAGAACACCTCTCTTGATCATCTCATCTTTCTTCCATTTCTGTTCTCCTGTCCTGCTGTTAGGACACAGGAATATTTCTCCATTTCTTTTCTTAGTCTTTTCTTAGCCTTCCTCTGCTTTGTCCTACACAAGCTGTTCAGGTCTTTTGACGTCTTCAAAAATGTGCATCTTCAAGGCATTTGCTATACACTAATCTTTCACCCTTCTTGGGCTTTTTTTCTTGGTATGTTTTTAGGGAAGGGACTTTACTGACAAAGTGGAAGGCAAAAACTTGGTAAACAGGCTTTAATTTATCATCATAGTTGCTGATTTTGTTTAAATTGTGTTGCATTGTAATAGGAGGCTTTAACAAATTACAGTGTTGTATTTTGGAAAGGATATTCCAAGCAGCTTTTGCTTGTTCTTTTTTGGTTGTATGTTGCTCTTCAGACTTTAACAGAAACATGTAACTAAGATTAAGTTTATTAATAGATTAATTTTGAAAAAGGGTAATGGCAACTTTATTTTCTAGACAGTTTGGCATAATAGATGAGATGGAAAGCTGAAAGGAGAGTTGTCCTGGCTTTGGCATGGGTAGAGTTTATTTTCTTCCTGGTAGCTGGTATAGCGCTGTGTTTTGGGTTTAGGATGAGAGTAACATTGATAACGCACTGATGTTTTCAGCAGTTGCCAAGTAGTCAAGGACTTTTCAGCTTCTGATGCTGCCCTGCCAGCCAGAAGGTGGGGGGTGCCCAAGAAGCCGGGAGGGGGCACAGCCAGGGCAGCTGACCCAAACTGACTAAAGGAATATTCCATACCATAGGGCGTCATGTTCTATATATAAACTGGGGGGGTGGGCTGGGAGGTGGGGCATCTCGGGAACTAGCTGAGCGTTGGCTTTGGGTGATGAGAAATTGTGCTGTTTGTTGTGGATTTTTTTTTTTTATATTCTATTATTATCCTTTTCTGTCCCATTAAACTGTTTTTATCTCAACCCACAAGCTCTAATTTTTTTTTTCTTTTTGATTTTTCCCCATCCCACTGTGGGGGACAGCGAGCGCACAGCTGTGTGACTGTTTTAGCTGCAAACAACGGTTGAGTATGTTGTGGAAAGACTTACTGCAAAAAAATACTGTGCTTTTTTAAGTTGCTGACAAAACATAAATTCTGGTTTTTTAGGTTAGAGAGCAACAGAAGTATATCGCCTTGCAGATAAGACAGAAAGTAAAGCAGAGGAGAGAACAACAACTACATCAGTTAGAGGAGTCGCTGAGAGCTGAATGGCAGAAAGCACAGGATCAAAAGATGAAAGCCTTAGAAGAACTGTATTTATCAAGCTTAAGAGCGATTGGTGAGGGTCACCGACAAGCCAGGGAGAATGTAAGTGAAACAGCTTGACATTGCTGTCAGAGAAATTCTTGATGTTCTGGAAGTACCAAGATAGCTGTTCGGTTTTTTTTGTATTCTTGATCTTGCAGTCCTAATACCTAAACCGACAGGGTTTTAAGAAAGGGAAGTCCTTAGAAGTGTTTATGTATTTTTTTGCAGGTATCTTTGCACTAGACCCATGATTGAATGGTCTAGCAGGCCCATCTGCTAGGGTTTTTGCTGTGCAAACTTAACAGTTATTTTGTTTTGTTACATTTTGCACACATCTGATAACGTATGTTTGTACTTGACTAACGTGCACATGGTGAATCTTTGTCTCAAATGTGCCAGCAGTACAGTAACATTTTTCTCTACCATGTAACAGTATCTTTTCTATGGTTAAGAAAATACACAAAATACACTTTTTTTTCCCCTTCAGTGCTTAATACTGGAAAGTCTTGGTAAGGGCTTCAGAGACCTCTGCCTAGACTATCAACTGGTGTCACTTCTTAATTCTGCACCTGTAAATTGTTTTCACTTTAAAATCCTGTAAGTTATGTAGGCTTTCTTTGAGACATCGTTGAGGCTGGTGGGTAGAAATTTTTCATAGATTTGACTCTGAACCAGGTTTATAGAAATCAGTGGTGCCGTAGATTTCTTGCATGAATTTTGCAGACTAGCTTGCTTTCTGAATTAACAGGCTTTTTAATCCACATAAAACAGCTTTATATGTTTCCATATGTGAGTCACTCTGAATCAGCTTCTTTGTAAAGTCCTTTCTGATGCTGGGATGGATGAGTTTGTGGAAAACTGTGGTACCAATGCCATCAGAATAGAGAACTAATCATAATGAAGTGTTTCTGTTGTTACACAATTGTTGTAATTAATGACAGGTAGGAACATGCTTTCTCTGTACAGTTCTGCCAGTGTTTGTGAAACTGTACAAGTATATTTATATTACCCTCTTTATCAGAGAGACGCAGAGAGAAGCTAAGCATGCGGAAAGCATCAATATTTGGTTATATTGTCTGAGGAATGTAGCAAATTTGCTGCTGTTGCTGGTGGAGAAGAAGAAAATAGAGATGGCAGAGAAGAAAAAGTTGTTATTTAGAGTATTTTTACTCTAAAACAGTAGAAGGTAATTTTGAGCTTGTGATTCTTACCAGCAGTACTTAATTTGAAATATTGCACTGATAGTATGAGGAGTAAAATCCTGTATTAAGTGCTTACAATATTTTATTGTTAAGGAACCTGACTTAGAAGCTCTGGCAAAGCAAGCAGAGGAAAGGAAACAAAGAGCAGAGAAGAGACACAGGAAAGCCTTGAAAGAGCAGAAGTACCAAAAAGAAAAATTACTTCGTGAGCAAGCCCGGTATGCAATAGTTAAGCAGTTTTGTTAAGCATAGAATGCGTTTTACAGTGTCACAAGGTGAAAGGCAAAAATCTTGATTCTTCTTGCTTGGAGCTTTTTTAATCTTGAAATTTTATGAGTTAGAAAATGAAAGCTTGTGGTCTAAGCTTGTGGATTTTGATAAGAGGTGTAGTTTTAAAACCAAGACAAGACTGTGAAGTATATGAGCTGGCCTTACAGCCTCTCAGTGAGCGGGGGGTCTTTCATCTCTGTATCGCTGTTTTCAGTCTAGGTTGTTGGCTGACAGCTATTCAGTGACATGAAATGTTCTCAGGCCAGTTCCTGATGGAGAGTTACCCACTTGAAAAAAGGACCCATTACATTTGCCATGGTCTTCCTTCTTAGTGTTTGTGTTTGTTTCTTTAAGCAGATTGGACCAAACTTGAGCTGGCATGAAAAATGACTGTGTGCTCACAGGGATAGTTGTGCTTGAGTAGAGCTGAGGTCTGTAGATAAAATACTTTGTTTTGTCCACACTCAAGCAGTTAAAATATGTTGAAGTGCTGCAGTGCTTTCTGAAAACAAGTGAAAAGTGGGGATTTTGCATTATTCTTTAGAAACTTGTGCGTATTAACGTTTTTGCATTACTTAAATAAATTAATTTTCCAGTGCTGCCTTCCAGCATAAGTTCTGTTGAGGTTTCAGTGTGCTTCCCCATCCCTGTGTCCCCAGCATTCAGGTTGGGTACGTCTGCATCCGGTTAGGTTTGCCTTTTATTTTGCACAGTGCTGTCATTGTTGCTTGAATAATTTTCCTTCTCCTCTTTTTTTGTGTGTTTTGGGTTTGGTTTTTCTTTGTGTGTGTATGTACGTGTGCTTTTTTGTTTCATTGGGTTTTTTTCCTCCCAAGGCAAACAAACGCACGTAAACATGCACTGGAAGTGGAAAGACAAAGAGCAGCCAAAGTTGCAAGCCTGCCACCTCCGCCGCCGCGTCCTATTGAGGTATGTATCCATGATGTGACAGTGATCACAATTTCAGGGTACCATATTATTGTAATAATTTATTTATTGGTCTGACTCCTCACCACAGAATATCTGAAATTGCTGTTTGCATACTGTGAGGAGGGTGGTTCGGCAAAAGTCAGGGAAATGAATGAATTGTGTATTAGGAGACTTCTTACAACTAAGTTTTGGTATTTGTTTGTTTCTGATCTCTTGTTATGTGTGGATTTTATTTCTTGTCATCTGAGGTCTTATTTTTGTGGTTAATGTGTCTCAGACTTTATCATGATCTCATTTTAATTTAATAGCCGCAGTGGTATTAAAATGCACAATGATCTTTCTCAGCATTTACACTCCACCTCGGTCTTCTGTCCCAATGATGCAGTAGAAGCGTCTTGTAATAAGAGTTTTACCTTTTTAGCTGTGGGGTTTTTTCCATCTCCAATTTCTTTGTTGCTTGTAGGGAATACTAAATGTAGGCCAAGCTGTTGAATTTTGATAGGAAACCAGCACCTAAGGCTATTAGGGAGGAAAGTAGATAAACCCCATATTTTTAATTCTATGCTGTACTCTTTTTAGGGGGCAACTCTGCACCTCCATGCTGCAGAGAGAATTCTGCATAGGTATAGAAGTTTCTGTAGGACTGCAGATCTGAACTACAGGAAGAACGTTATGTGTGTTTTCCCTTTGGAGTTAGCTTTTAGTAAATTTAATTTAATGGGACTTAGTTAATGCAGAGTTTAAGTTGCCTTATGTGGTGTGGTGCCCTTTCAGACCATCAGGTTCAGGGATGTTCTGATGAGAAAATAAAAAGTTAGGGTATATTACTCCCTCGCAGAGCCAGTGAAGTTATCCAAGCTTTTCCCAGGTGCACCCAGCAGGTTATGTATAGGTTAGTGTGTTGGATGATGGGGGTTTGGTACTGATGTGTGGGAAGAAACTGCGTAAGGTTTGACCCTCGCGGTGTTCAGAATGATTTGGAGAAGGAATGCCTATATACTTTCATTGGTATCCTTTGGTATGTTCTTCTGTGTCGGTGGCCTCTGGCTGCCCAAGGGTTTTCTTACTCTGCAAGTTGGGTATGAGTGAGGATTAAAGCAAGTGGTGTAAGGGGGTGGTCAAGTTTGGGTGTATTTCTTGTGAAGTATACACAATATTGGAATTTAGAACAGGTGGAAGAAGGTCCTCTATGGTACAGTTCAGGGAATTGCAAACCCTTTGCTGCTGCTGTTCTCTGCATTGTTCCAGGTGACATGTTCCCAGCGTATCTACTGTACAGCAGATGAAGGCTGTATCGGTTAAAACTTTGACTCTTCCTTCCCTGGTTTTCAGATACTGGTGTTGCTCAATTTGGTGGTGTTGGAAAAGCATGAGACACTGCAGCAGTGCTTTCTAGAAACTTCTACAATTTAGGGTGTGGTTTATGTGGCTTTCTATTAAAAAAAATTTCTACGTGGTGACGGAAGCTCAGCTGCAGTGAACATGTGTATTTGTAGATGATATAACAGCTAAGACGACACAGTACTATGTAATAATTTTCATCTAACAGCTTCAGTAATGCATCTCTCTTTCCATTTTGCAAATGCAGAATTTCCTGCTTGTTCTTTAGTTCACCAAGGCAGGCAAGAAGACTTTGTTCAGGTTTCCCCAGGTTCTGGTACAATTGCATTTGCAGTTACGTTGGATGATAGGTCTGGGTCAGTACCCTGTTTAATTACTGCAGTATCATAACTTGCTTTCCTGAAATTCTACAGTTTAATGCATTTCCACCCATGAACAAATGTCCTTTACTCACCTTTTCAGCAAATGTGATTTTAGCTGTTTCTGGTAGAGTTTGCAAACACCTGGATTTTTTACAATATGTGGTTTTCATTTCTTTTAAGTTTATGCTCTGATAATGGCAGATTGAATCAACAGTTCTGCAGACACGTTGGATTTTTGTTGAGGGAAGGAATTGTGCTGTACTATATTTAAACAACACATCAATTTGATCCATGTAGAGACTAGCTGACTATGAGCCTTTTTCCTAGTTTTCCTTTCTATGGATTTTAATCCTTTTGTCGTAGGCCTATGTTGCTGGGAGCGCACAGGGGAATAGTTATTTTCTTGGAAGAGCAACTGGATGCCACCTACTGAATGGGGTAAAGGCTAAGTAATTCAAAGATCGGAGATGATTAGAGCTGTGGCTTATTCCTAGCTCTGTGTAGAGGGAGAAAACAAAAGATGTTAACTGTCAGTTTCAGGGAGGGAAAATCTGAGGCTTTGTCTTGCAAATGCATTATTTAAGCATTTTAAATTTAAGTCCTGTGAATTACAGCAAATTACAAGGTCATCTGCATAAGCGTGCTTATTTTCTTGAATCAATTTACACAAAGAGCTTACTGAACATAACTGTAATCATAATCTGATGCTCTGTTGCAATAACAATTGAATAAAATTTCACAAAATGGAGCTAGGGTACTATTGTACATTGCAGGATTACTTAGAATATAAGTTACATTTTTTGAAGATACTCCTATTGTTGTTACTCTACCCAGTTACAAAATAAGTGTTTTTACTCTAGAGCTATTGTCATGATCAAGTATAATTCTCAGGAGAATGGCTTCTAGAAATTGAAGCCCTATTCAGCTAGACCAATTGTTAAGCTACTTAATTGAAGTGAAACTGTAAACACCATTTTATTGATAAGTCTCAGAGTTCTTGTGAGCTTAATTTTCTTGTATGATCTATATGGCTTTTATGTAATGGAAATACAACCTAAAAATGTTGTTATACTCTTGAGTATTCATAACATTTGAAGAGTTCATTTTTGGTTTGTTTTTTTTTTTTTCTTCTCCATTTCATGGTACATTGCTGCTCCAGTTTTGGCAGATATTAATGCAGAATTATTTACCTTTCTAGGGGAAAAAAATAAAAGGAAAGGTGGGGGGAGGTTACAAACCTCTTGATTGAAGTGCGGACAGATTCTTAACTGCAGTGGTTCCACCATGAGATGTAATACTGTGCTACAGGTTTTTGGTTTGGTTTTTTTTCAGCCTAAATTGCTTTTGGCCTTAATTGGAAAATTGCAGTCTCCGACGTAATTCTCACATCTTCGCAGCCTTTGAATAAAATTCTGGAGATTTGGTTGATGAAATGTAATTATTAATTACTGATCCGTTAGTTATACATTTTAGAAGACTGAGGTTTAATTATACATTCTGGAAGTAACAGTATAGGTCAAGCAGTGATCTGGCTAATGAGATTTAGGCATGGGACTTGTCTGTTTTCAGAGCTATAATCAGTATCTACAAGTCAATTACTACGATTTATTGATTGAGAAAGCAATTTTTAAACAGCATTACCATGAACAAATAAAAATTTAATTCCTGGTGATGTGCTTGTATTTGTACATTTTTCTTTTTTCTTCTCCCTACTAGAATATTATGCATTTGCTTAAGAACTATACGTTACTGAAATTCTGTTGTTGAGGCTAAAACTAGTTGCATATCATAGAAAGTGAAGTCTTTAATTAAAATCCTACAGTCTTTATAAAATAGCAAGAGATAATCAATACTGAAATTTTGTATGCCTCATATAGAGATAAGTTTAAGATATTCCTGAAACTTAATGCTGCTCTTTGTGTATGTGCATTTGCCTAGGGTCCTGTTAGTTTTAAACTGCTCGTCCTATGAAACTTGCTGGTTTAGTTAATGTGGATAAGAATCCCTTTTTTTAGGAGAAAGTCGAGGGAAGAAGAAGCCGAGAGAAAGTCAATGGAGGAGATGTTAGAAGTACAAAGGCAGGTCCTGTGGAATACTGAGTTACCTAACCTGGCTACCTTGCTGCTGAGAACATCAGGCTGAGCCGAAGAAGAGGGAGGGTCTGGTTGCTCAGTGTTCATACTCTTTCAGACAAGGGTTGAAAGGTGGTCACGTACCCAAAACTTTTCATAAAATAAATACTTTGTATTATATGAACAGACACTTTTCAATGAAGTTATGGAAAATGCTATTTTCTCTGGTCAGCTAATAAACGGGACACAATGGGTTCTGAGTTTTCTAAAGAAAGTCTGTGGCTGAGAAGCGTTATTCTGCTGTTAGGTATAATTATATTGTGGATCTGTGGTTTTCCTGCTTTGAGGTGAGTGTGACAGCTGCTGTAAGTGGAATTTGTATTAGTACATTAAACTCAAGTGCTTTTGAATTAAGGTAATGCTTTTGAAACAGGAAGGTAGAGCGCTCTGATGGATGTCAATTTGTGTGGAGGAGTTTGCTGTAGGCTGTTAGATGCTCTCAGTTGTTAAACCCTCTAGGATCTGCCTTGTGCTGATGTGATTTTATTAATTATTAAATGTATGTAAAGCTTTAAACAATATTTTCAGGAGAGAATTTGGGGGGGAGGTGGCTTTCTTTTAATACTAATTTAAGTGTAGAGATCATGTGTGTTCTGTGTAGTTGTTTTGCTAGAGATACTGTTCTCTGATACAGCTGTACTTGTACTTTTCTTCCTAGAATTTTGAAGTGAAGAAGACTCCTGCAGTGAAGCCCTATAGTGCTGTCAACTTTTCTGTTACACGTTATCATATTTCTGAACCTTATGTGGACAGAGAAGTGGATGGAGAGCAGGTGATTAACTTCAAGTGTTTCTGATGCATCCCTCTATCTACCTGTCTTTATATTGCATACAGTGTCTGGATATCAGCAGTTGAATTTTCTAGAATTTGTTTAAAAATATGGACTGGTATAAAGCAGCCATTACACAATGCACTAATCAGAATTTGTGGAGAAACTTGCAAAGTCTCATATGTGCTCAGTCACTTGCAGGATCACACCTAACAGTTTTTCCCACATGAAAAATTTCTTCACGGAAAGGGTTGTCAAGCACTGGAACAGGCTGTCCAGGAAGCGGTTGAGTCGCCATCCCTGGAGGTGTTAAAAGCCTTGTAGCTGTGGTGCTTCGGGACATGGTTTAGTGGTGGACTTGGCAGTGTTGGGTTAACACTTGGACTTGATGATCTTAAACATCTTTTCCAAGCAAAATGGTTTTATGATTCTATGCAGTCAACGGTTTCAGCTTGCCAGGATGGCAGAAGTCTCATTTGGGAAAAAGAATGATGAGCAGATTTTTGTGAAATGGGAAAATTTAATCAAGTTTACAGTTCACTCAGACAAAGGGCAAAGTTAGATCAGAAGAAGGGGAGGACCTGGAAGAGTGACAGGTGGAGCAAGAGCTTAGCTTTTAGGGGTGCTTTTTGAATTAAGGTAATGCTATTGAAAAGTGACCCAAACACTAGTTTGATTTATCAGTGATGTGAGAGCACAATCACAGAATGGTTTGAGTTGGAAGGGACTGTAAAGATCATCTGGTTCCAACCCCCCTGCCATAGGCAGGGATGCCACCCACTAGATCAGGTCGGCCAGGTCCCCGTCCAACCTGGCCGTGAACACTTCCAAGGATGGAGCATCCACAGCTTCTCTGGGGAACCTGTGCCAGTGCCTCACCACCCTCACAGTAGAGAATTTCCTCCTAATGTCTAATCTAAATCTATCCTGTTTTAGTTTAAAACCTTTGCCCCGGTCCTATGTCATTGTCTGCCTGAGCAGAGTCCTTCTCCATCCTTTTTGTAAGATCCCTCTTCTGAATCAGCCTCTTTTAGGCTAGAAAAACTCTCTCAATAAATTTATTTCTTTGGCATGTTCATCAAGTTTTCATTCATGAAATTTTAGGTTTTCTTAACACTCGAAGGACTAGGCCTAAACTATAAGAGGAGATGCTGTAGTTTGCTCAGCTTTGTAATGGAGAATTCCAGAATGTTACTCTTTGTATCCTTGCTTATGTGCAATGGGGTTTTTAATATTTTTTTTACTTAAGTATTTTTTAATTTTCATACATTAATAATATTTTTCTTATTTAAAAATTGCAGATTGTTTCTGGTTTCCCAAATGAGAATAAAAACACTCCTGTGTTTATTCTGCTCCCTCCTCTCCTTGTTTAAAACAAAACCATTAGGGTAGAAGTAGGCCATCTGTAATATTGGCTGTATTATTCGTTTTGCCTTGTATTTGTAGGAAAAATAACCACTCTGCTTTAACACATCATACAAATGATTGTCCCTTGTACAGCTTGAAACTAGAACACTTTGACATCTACAGTTATGGAATATGTAAATATGTGTATTTTTTTCCAAAGGTAAAATACTAGTTTGGTCCTGCTTGCAACCGAGAATTATGAACCTTCCAGGGTGTTCATATGGCACTGTACGCCTTTAAGTGCTTCTGCTACAGAGTTACTCATTTATTTATTGTTACATATATTTTACCACAAAGAACTTCATGGGCTAAACTATTGATTGACTGCCAGCCAGATGCTCGGTTGGCTGCTGCTGAAGAAGGGAAGCGTTTGGAGAAACTACACAGAGAGGCAGAGAGGGAGAGAAGGGAGCAGCTTGAAAAGGCACATCTCAGAGGAAGCCATGCCTTGAAGAGGGTCCATTTGGCTCAGGTAGGCAAAGTAGTTGTGCCTAGTTTTAATGTCAAAATGACCAGTGTTAAGTAAGTTGTAAGTAGCTGATTAGTAAAGGAATTGTAGTTGCAGGAGGACAACTGATGGACTGAGTGGAGGTTTCAGAATGCGTTTGAAAACCATCAAACTGCTTGTTTTGGTTACCTGGAAGGAGGGAGAGTGAAAGCACACAGATTAAGACCAACCTTTAGGCGAACATCCTTTCATTTTTGTTACCTTAAAGTTTCACCAGCTATTAACCAATTGGTAATAATCAAGATAAACTTTTTTAATAGGTGATGAGGTCTACTTTTTCACGTCAGTTTCAGTTGGAGTTGGTTATTTTGTGCTTCAGAGGAAAAAATAGTTTATTATTAAGAAGGCAACAGTTTATTTTTGGAAAACTTTTCAAAAGTTTTTACTTAGACTGAGATACTGTTAGTGTACAAGTCTGAAAATAGTGAATTGTTTCCTATAAGAAGTAAAAACTGAACTATTGAGAAAGGTCTTTGTACCTAGGGGTATGCACTGAAATTTGTTTTATCTGTTACCTTCACAAATATTTTTGGAGGCTAGAAATAGCAAAAGCTTCCTGTTTTTCAGCTGAGATATGGTTGGCCCTGAATGAGTAACCTAACTGAAGTGGGTAACTGTGGAAATATTACTGATGCTCCTTCAGTTAACTGGAAAAAATCTCAACCAAACTTCAAATAAAGCTTTTTAAAAATAGCTTTCATATATGATTGTAGCGTGCCAAGAGTATTTAGTTCATGTCTTAAAAAGTAGCAATTCCTGAAGTACATCCTAACAAAAGTAATTGCCAAAGGAATTTACCTTATAAACCAGAAGATTTAATTCTGCTGGGGAAAGTTGATCTACAGGTGTACTGTGTGATCCTTTATCCCAAGTTAGATGTTCTAGGTAATACTGATGACTCCTGTGTTTAAAGGTCAGGTACAGCCTTCTCCCGAGGAAGCACCTGCTCACTAGAATAAAATAAACTTTAAATGTTAAGGATTAAACAGACTTCATGGTAACCTAATGGAAGTACTGTATCAGTCCTGGCATATGGCTGTCTGAACATCAATGCTGAATGGTTTTTATCCCTTCTTTATACTTGGAGGACAGGGAAAGGCTACTGAAAGAACTTGAGCAAATGCAGAATCTGGATCGGATGCGCAGAAGACAGATTGTAGCACAGATGCCACCTCAACTTTTTGTGCCTGCGTACAAACGCATGGAAATAAAAGAAGAATGGCAGAGAGAATTGGAGTTTGCATTTGAAGATATGTACAGTGAAGACAGGAGTAAGTAATTTGTTGGAGGCTGCTGAATCTGGTAGCCTGGTAGAGGAGGGGCTGCTGCGGCTGCCCGTTCCCAGGTGCAGCTGGTAGCCAGGCTGTGTGTGTGCTCACACAGGCACACACGCGAGCAGGTTTTCAGTACACGTACACACATGCCGACACAGAAAACACAGCGCTTGCATTGAGCACAAACAGTACAAATGGCCTCATTCTGTTCAGGCTGATCAGGATGAAGTCCTGTTAATGGGATGTGCATTTGTACTTACAGCATGGATCCCTCCAGCAGTTGGTCTCGGACACTGTAGCTGTCCCCTGCATCCCAGGTCTGCCCCTGTGACACTATGGATCTCCCAGTAACAGGTCTTAAGACACCCAGTCTATCCAGTAATTCATCCTGGACCCTGTAGCCTTCCAGTTACCTCATGTGTCCACATATGCACTGTTATGCTCCAATATGTGCTATGGATCACTCAGTAAGTGGCTTTAGACACTCACTCTGCCTAGCAGCTGGCCCTCGATCCTGTCTCCCCAGTTGCTCGCTCCTGGGCTTGTGAACCCCCAAGGCCTGTGGCTCCACTCCAGCTGTTGCTACACAGACCCAGCTGAGTACGTCAGTGTAACAGAGACATGCATATGGTATGGATCCCTGCAGTCACTGGCCTTAAATAGTTGGTCTACCCACTAGCTGAACTCTGGATCCTCTTGTCTCCAGTTGTCTCCAACATGTGCACGTGAGCCAGCAGGTTTTTAGTTGACCTGGAAACCCCATGATCTGTAGTTGGCTTGGCTGCTTGGATCTCCTCATCCCTCTGTTAGCCAACATGCAGATCCCTTGACCTCTGCAGTACCCAGCCCAGTTTCACAGCTGCTTGATATGTAGCTCCTAACCCTCTTACTGTTCTTGCTGGGTAGTCTGGCTTGTGATTTGCTTGCCCCTGCATGCTGATACTCATACCCACGTAATACTCATTCTGGTCTCTGCAGTTGGACGCAGGTGCCCCTGTGAGTTTTTGTCCCCGCTCCACTTGCTGGCCCTTATATATCCATACATACACATGCATACAAAATAGATGGTTCCTCACCCAGGAAACAGCTAGAAATGGAATTTAGTGAGAAGACAGGACAGAGTGTCAGGCACAGTGCGTGGCCAGAGAAGCGTATTGACTAGCCCCTTCTATCCCCGTATTCTTACATTTTTCCTCATACTTGTGTCTCTCCAGACTAACTCAATCCTTTCCTTTCCCTGCCTTTGGTTCCTCTCCTAAGTATTTATAAGTATAGAGTCCCAAGATGATCTTCCTGTGTCCCCCACACGGTGTAGGCAGTAACCCCCTCAGTCTCTGGGAGAACACCTGTTGACTAGTCGTTTAGGATTTCACGCCTGGACGTGTGATCGGTCACCCTCCTGTCACAGCCCTGTGAGCAGCCAGATCAGGGTGCAGCTTTTCCCTGGTGAAGTTATTGGGATCTTACTGTATGTAATTGTACCTCTGCTGCTTTTTGTGTAAAGATGAGGCTTTTGTCATGTAAACTTTTATTTTGAAAGACAGCATATTCAAGTGGAAAACCGTGTAGAATTTCTGAATTCATAGATGGCTAATGGTCTAAATTTTGGACCTTCTCTTTTGGAGACAAAAGGTTGGATTAAATCTGTTGTGAAACAAGCCATTGATATTTGAACAACTTAGGAATTTCTGTGGTGAGTGAAGTCTTGCGATGCTGTTTGCTTTTTATTCCAACTGGTCGGTTTATGTAGTTATTTTCTTTTAATTAGAAATGAAAGGAGACCTGATTTTGCAGTTTGAGCCACAACCTTTGCCAGCCCCTTCTGACAGATCTCGAGATAATGATCTTGATATCTCTTTGGAGCAAGAATCTGCTTGTGACACCCAACCAGAATCTGCTTGCGATACTCAGCAAGAATCGGGACAGAAGATAGAAGAGGACGTCCCCAGTGAATCAGAAAGTAAAGCTTTTAAACTTTACATTTAACTTAAACTTTCTGTTTTTATAGTAGAAGAGATTTAGTTTGATAAATAAATGAACTTCAATATTAACTAAAATGTCTTAAGTACTAAAATTCCTTAATGCCTGTGAAGTATTTCACTGTCAGGTGGTTCATGATGTTTGTTATGGATGATAATACTCTAATGCTTATCAATTTAAAAATGAAAATGTGACTTCTTTTTCTAATATTCTTCATTAATATACTGAGAATAGTTATTAATTGTTGTAAGAACTACACTGTTAGTAACCATAATTATTCCTATAAAACTAGTGTAAACTATGGGATGATTCTGGTATGTGAACTTAGATATTTTTTATTTTGTCTTTTGAAATATTTCAAAGTTTAAAGTTTGGGAGTCTATTTATTGTATGTCCTTTTTGTTCAAGTTTGTGATTGAGTTGCTCCGTACTGTGAATAGGCCACAAGAGTTACTTGTGTGTGTGTGTACTCTTTTTGCTTGTGGCATGTACAGGATAATGTGATGTCAACAAGAAATATGTTGGTGAACTTTTTTGCTTGGCCAGGCGTTTCTGCCACATCCCTTTCCTGGCACAGTCCATTTTTGGTCTGTGATGCTTTGTGCCGCCAGTGCTAACACAAAGGAGGGGGCAGGAACATACAGGCAGGCGAGGCAGTGGTACTGCTTATTTCTGCAACAGTACAGTCTAGGAGCAGTCTGACTGTGAACGCTACGACTGGCTTAGCCCTCCTTTTATAGCATGCAGAGATAAATTATTGCTTTGCTCTTGCAGGTAAGAGGAAAATATTGTTAGGCTTTTAAAACTTGGGAATATACCTGAGCTATTTGTCCAACTGTGTAAGCAATTAAAAAAAAAAAGTTTGTTTTTGTTTTTATGGTGTGAAGGTATTCGTTACCTGAAACTCTTTAACAGGATATATTCTTTATAGATCATGAAGAAGCAAAAACTCACCAACCTCAGTCAAAACTCGCCTTAAAGAAGTTGCTGAACAAGATTAGAAGTCAAAAAGAGGAGTGGACATCAAAAAGTGAAATTCACAGTGAAATTGAGACTATTGAATCAGGCACAATTGCTAGCGAAGAGACACCATTATGTGATTTAGAACTTAACTATGAGCAACAGAAAAATACAGTATGTGAAGCCAAAGGTATGTAATACATAGTTGCATCAAACTTTTTTTTGTGTAGGAGCTAAAAACCTTGTAAGGGTGGACTGTAACAAAACGGTTTAATGAATTTGCAGTGGTGGTGTTTTGTCATGTTGCCAGTGCTATTCTCCTATCTGCCCACAGTGCGCTGTGGATTTGTTAAAACCACAAGCAGGAGAGGTGTTTGTTCTTATGTCCGACTTGCCTGTTAAGGTCTTGTAGAGAAAAGATGTCCAAAATACCTTTGTATCTTTTGAATCTCACCTAAATTGTTGTCACGCTTGGTGTTGCCGTGCTTCAGTAGATGTTTGCCTCCAGGAGTAGAAGTCTAGGTGCAAAATTGGGCATGGAAGTTCTGTACCTTTTGAACTGGAAAAGCCAGATGCTTCAGAGATTCACAGTGACAAACGCACAAGATGAGCACGAGCTGATGTGTCTGACGTCATGGTGGTTTTTTTCCTGCTTCTAGGCACCCTTCTGAAAAGCCTCTTTGTAAAAGCGGAATTTATAGCAATTAGATGTTCCCTTTTCTTTGTAGCCAAATCATTTTGGGGTTACTTCTCATTTCTATCCTTTCTGTCCTTTGTGCTCTTTTGGTTATGCTGGTTCTGAAGGTGGTGAATTTGTATGCTGAGTGAGATTTCTGAAGTCTATTAAAGTGATTAAGTTGTGGCAGAGTGTTTTTCCTTTCACAGGGTGCTTGGTTTTTTGAACTATGTCACCTGTTTTGAACTATATCACTTTTCACGTGTTGTTTAAAATCGTGTACATGGATACCAGCATAATTCTTGGGAACTGGAAAGTGCAGCATGAGTGAAACATGCCCCAGACTGTGCTCCTATTTGAAGCTGATAGTGCAGGATGAAGACTTGCTTTTTGCACAACAGCCAAATGTAGATTGTTTGTCCAGAGAGTGCCAGTTTTGCACCCTCTTTGTTCCAAGGGTTTAACGTGCGGCTTTTAATTCCTCAGAAGGATCTTACTATTAGGGTACCAGGTAATTTTGGTAGAAGCAATCTTCAGTCCTGTTGCAGCTGAGCCATTACTGTCTAGTCAAGAAAGACACATGATGAAGGGCTGTTAAAGGCTTAGTACAAAAAACTGATTTTCCAGCTTAAGGAGACAGGCAGAGTAATGGGATGGAGATGGTAATCTTTTCAAGAGCAGTTTATGCATTTTGTTGAGAGAGGTTGCGAAACTACAGCAAGATGTAAAGAAGATCCATGGCCCTTTCTGACTGCAATTACAGTTAATAACACATATGTTTCAGACTCTGTGGAAAAATTGGAAAATACAGTTACAGATGAAAATTCAGTTCTAATCCATCCTCAAGAACAAGCTGCTAAAATTAGAATGGACGAGGAGAGACAAAAGTGGGTAAGTGTGTCTATTTATTCCTGTCTCAGTTATGGTATAAAAAAGTGATTTACGGAAGACTTTAAAATGCTTCAGGTTATATAGCAGATATAGATACTTCTAATGTGCTTGTAACACTTAAACTTTTACTGTAACATTTTCTATACGTAGCCTGTGTGTATTAACTTTTTTTAAAATTACTGAGCTCTAGGTGGAATTTAGAATAGAGTGGAAAAACCTACTTTGTTAAAATCTAACGAGTGCTACAGGCGAGGGATGCCACCCTATTGTTAAAGGAGAATCCCAATTGTAGATTAATACCTCTGCTTTAGGGTGGATGTAGTCAACTGAACAACTCTGAAAACTTTACTTACTCTGTGTAATATCATAGTAAGGTTTGTGGGATTGTGTTTAGAGTGACACTAAAAGTGTCTATGGGAATGCTGCATTCATTATCTTTAGAAAATAATAACTTCATGTGTATTGTGTGTATGATTCATTACGTTTTCATCTTTGTTTTATCCCTAGGGACCTAACAACTATTATGGAGTGGTTTATCAATTTAAAAAGTCAGTTGAAACTCGGTGCAGCTTTAAATTGTAGAGTTAAACTTCAGAAATTCAGAAAACAAAAAATTGACGAAATAATGGTGTTTTAGGGAGAGGGGGGAAAAAAGCAGCAGATCCTCTGTGGCAGTGTGGTTACTTTCTTTAACATTCATTTTCTCCCACTTTGCCCCTGCCCAGGTGCGTATATTCCTCTGTCCACGTTAACTGTTCTCAGGTCTAGATTTGTCTCAGGTTGCTCTGCCTGGAGTCCCCATCAGACAGTCTCATTAAAGGCTGCCATGCGATTCATCTTTGCCAGTACTTTGAAATTTTCCTTCACTTCCATTCTATAAGTACATAGGCTGTTGCTGCCTGTGGATCTAAATGATTTGTAGCTGATGGGTACAAGGAAAGAGAATAAAAATAAACAAACCACTTCAGAAATTTATGAAGTGTGCTTAAAGTGGTTATACGTTAGCTATTTTAGAAGTCTTGTAAGGCTTGAATTAACATTTAAATATGGTGAACTCTTGATGAAAAGCTCTGTAAAATGCAAAGTAGATTTCTGAATTCAATTTAAGAAAAAGGGCTTCTTTTGCAGTCTCTGGAAAATGATAATGTATCTTGGATGGTTAGATTCTGATTTTATCCATTCTATTAATCTGAGAACAAATAATAGTGAAATAGTAGATGAACTCACACACTAATACATATATGTAGCAAGTAAAACAAAATTATTCTTGTAAACTTGGGAACTATTTTTAAAGACCTGTCCTGGTTTTGGCTGGGATAGAGCTAATTTTCTTCTTAGCAGCTGGTACAGTGCTGTGTTTTGAATTTAGGATGAGAATAATGTTGATAACACACTGATGTTTTAGTTGTTGCTAAGTAGTGCTTACATTAAGTCAAGGCCTCTTCAGCTTCTCCTGCTCTCTTCACTGATAAAGCTAGAGGTGCAGAAGAAACTGGGAGGGAGCACAGCCAGGACAGCTGACCCCAACTGGCCTAGGGGATATTCCATACCATAGGAACGATGTCATGCTCAACATATAACTGTGGGGTTGGCCAGGGGAAGGCGAGGGAGGGGGATGGACAGACAGGAGGACACACTGCTGCTTAGGGGCTGGTTGAGCATCAACCAGTGATGAGTAGTGAGTAACTGCATCGTGCGTCACATGTTTTATTGTTTATTATTAATTATTCGTTTCCTTTTCTGTCCTATTAAATTCTTTTTATGTCAACTCATGAGTTTTACCTTTTTTTCTCCCCCCCACCCTCCGTCCCCGATTCTCTCCCCCATCTCACTGGGGGATAGTGAGTGAAAGGCTGTATGGTATTTAGCAACCTGCCAGGTTAAACCAGCCTCTTACAATTTGGAAATGGCTGTCCAAAAGCAATAAAATTTCTACTCTAAGTTGAAACGAGGTTTGGGGTGTGGTGACATCTGTGAGGGGTCTTCGATTTCTTTGTCATTCAGTTCCAGAGATTCACCCTCATTTTTCTTCTCTACAGAATGAGCAAATAGAACAACAGAAACAGGAACAGTTGGCCTTGCTTAAACAAATTGAAGAAGAGAGAGCACGTTTGGAGGCTGATTTTCTAAAGATTCAAATGCAAACCTGTTTGGAGGAGGCTAAGGAAAAAGAAGAGGAGGAAGAGCAAGGTCAGGTGGTACAAAGCCACGGCGTTCCTTCTACAGATCAGCAGAACAAAGTGGAACATGAGGTGAAGAATTGTAGAAAATTGTGTACTTTTAAAAATTATCTTTACTATAAAATTCGAGCACTATTTGCCAGCTTTAAATTATATCAGTCATCTTAGGCTATGCATCAGCAGTTCGTATGTACAAAAGCTGCCTTTTGTCCAACTCAGAAGCTTTTATTTCACATGATGTCACTGGACTTTGAATATTGGATTGTCTTTGCATAGTCCCAGGGCCAGCGTATCTGTTTAAAATACCTGTTAGTATAATCTGGTTAGGGTCATATAATGATTATGCATGTACATGTATCCTTTTTCAAGGAAAAAAAAACAAACAACAAAACCCCAAACAACCACAAACACCCCAAACAAACCCAAGAAAAAACCCACCTCTAAGTTTTTGTCTGTCTAAATCTCAAATCTACTTAAAGGAGAGGAATTTATTGAGAATGTGGAGGGAAGGTAATCTTTTTTCTAATCCTGGATCATTCGCACAACCTGTAATCTGAGAATCTGATTGCCTTGAGAATGCAGCTGTGCTGGATCATTGCTCCTTGAGTTTTCTGCTGGGTACATTTACCTCTGAGCTAAGGTGCTGTAAGCACCGTTGGCTTTGGTGATGTATGCTCCTCTTGCCAAGAGAGACTGTAGCTGTAAGCAGTCTGTTCCAGGAACTGCTTTAGCTTCTTTGCCTCTGGCTGAAATCTCACAGACTTCAGGCGGTAGTACGGAGTGGCTTCTAGAAACTTAGAAGATAGAATATACAGCTTAAGGTTGTTGCTTTAATAGTTTACTGTGAGTTATTTTTATATGTGCACTTAAAATTAATTTATTTTGATTAGACTGGAAGTACTACTGTATCAGAAACCAGGAGTCCTAGAGAAGGCAGTCATTTACAGATGATTCGTAATTATCAACAACGCCTTCTGCAGCAAAATAGGTAAATTCCTTTGTGAAATGGAACTCTGAGTTGCCTGTTTCAAAATAATTTAAATTGCTTTGATTATTGAAATCGATGTTTTATCTTTGTACTGCTATGGAAAGATCATGGTTTCGTTCTGTTCAGGCTGCACAAACACACCATTGAAGAAGCTAGAAAATATCTGCAGGAGTATCAGAATAAATTGAAGCAAAGATACTTGTCTGCTTCTGCAACATGTCTGAGCAGTGTGGACACAAAATCAATTAATTTAAAGCCTGTGCCAGAACCACTTCTGCAGAGGCAAGGAGTGCAACCCAGACAGTACCAGACGTACGAACAGGTTCATGCACAGGAGCACACACAGTCACTACCTGTGTTTTCAGGATCATTGCGTGTAGTGGAAGAAACAGCTTCGCAGAAACGTGAAGAGCAAACGCATAACGCTTGCCCTGGCAGACGTGTGCAGTTTTTAGAAACATCGAAATTGAAGCATGGAGAGTTTCGCTTGCCATATGGCTGTCCTTCATGGGAACAAGCAGGAACGCTAGAAACCTCCCATAATCACGTCAGAGAACCATCTCAGTTACAGTTACCATCAGGGTCAGTCATGAAAGATGTCACTGCAGTAAGAACGCAACCGGCAGCACATGTACAGCATGTTAGATTTGTTTTGCCTGCAGAAGATTCCTCTGAGCCTCCAGAAACAGTGCACTTCAAAGAGTCACCTCAGAAAATGTCTAACCATCAAACAGACACACAAGCTGGTGAAGAACCTCTACTTAAGACACCCCTCGTGCCAGCAACAAAGGGATCTCCGATAATTCAGGCAGCCTCTGTTGATTCTTTGACATATCGCCAGGGATCTGCAGAGAGCACTGTGAAAACAAGCCTTGAACAACCCCTCAGTCTTTCTGAACCCGTGACTTTATCTCATGGAGAATCTAGAGCCCAGGGTGGTGAGCAGTTCTTGCTATCGAGTATGGGAGATGCATCTTTGTTAAATTATTCTGGTATACTGAATTTAAGGGACAGAGTGTTGGCCTCATCAGAAAGCATCCTAGCTCAGCAAAAGTATTTGAAAGAATTGCAAGAGCAGCTAGATACACAAAGAGAAGCTCTTCTTTTTAGACAGAAAATACAAGAGCAACTACTTCTACAGAAACAAGATAAATTGAAGGAACAGATGCAGAGACAGCAAGAGGCTTTGAAAGAATTTCTGAACAAGCAGGTAAGCTTTGTAAATGCTTTACACAGTGAGTCATCTAGTAGGTGATCAAACTTAAGAGTGAATGCTACCAATTAGCAAAGTATCCCATGGAGCATTAATAGTTTTAGGTGATTTACTGTAATGAAAATTGTAATTAGGGCTTGTGATTTGTAATCAGTAGTTCTTTTCTGTAAGCCCCAAGAGTGTCATTTTCTTCAGTCTAACAGAAATAGTATGAACTTCTGTGCTTGGCCTCTGAATGTAATGAAGTATCTTCAGCAGTACTGAAATAGTTATGTTGTCTGAAACAGTTGCAGGTGTAGTTTTCTTCAGCTCTAGAAATGCAGCTGTATGTGTAAAATGACTCTTGTATTAAGAATACTTAAGCAGTACCTCAAAGGGTATTGTAAGCATTTTGAACAGATTATTTTTTCAAGTTTGTCTTTTTATGTGTGCATGTTAGGAAATTAACTTGGCTGCTGCACTCTTGACTTGTTTTGGGGAGCAGAAGAAAAATCCAGGTTAATTTTTGAGTTTCTAAAGAAGTTCCTTAGGAAAGCCATCTTAGGAAAAAAACTGTTGCCTAGGGTCCAACAGCTAAAATTCCTGTATTCAGGAGCTGAAAAACTAAAAGCAGACTCTTCAGGAATTGTTCCTGTTAAAAGTGCTGGGTGTTCTGAGCTAATCTAACAGAGGCCTTGACAGTGAATAATTATGTTTTAGCACATTAGGTTTGTAGAGCTAAATAAAATACCTATTTGTCCCAATGTTTTTTTAAGCTAAGCAAATCTGTCCAGTATCTTGCATACTTGAACTGCTTTCTCAGTGTTCAATATTGTCCTGCCTGGAATTCACACTGCTGGTTTGATAAATGAGTATAAATATAAACTTATATACAGTTTTTTCCCCTGGTTGCTAAGGTGAGAGGTGTCGATGCAAATGAAGACATGACAGAGGCACAAAAGCCTGACTGGATTAATAGGACTGACTTTCGCCAAGTTTCGGAAAACTACCAGCAAGAGAATTGTGGCAGGAGCAAATTTCACGGAAGTGAAATGATTTCACAGTGCCTTGGTCCAGCTGAGCAAACTGGTAAGGCTGTATAGTATTTTTCATTATCGTTTTCTGTCATTTTGCAGCTGAGATGGAGCTCTCTTCCATCTCCCCAAGCTATTTTTTTATATATATGTACATATAGTTGTAGCGTGCAAAGCTTTGTTTTACAGAACCGTCGGAGGAAGTTTTATGTCGAGACAAGAAATGGAGATCTTCCAAACCACCTGTGGCAAAAGTCAAGTTAGGGCTTGGTTTGGAACAGCATGAACTTAGTGTTATACCAGAGGTAGACACACCAAAGAGTTGCAACATTTCTTTTGCAGGTAATACATATATGTATGTATGTGTATGTATATATATGTGTGTGTGTGTATATATGGATATAAAATGTATAATAAATGCTGCTGTTCCTGAGAAATACAGGTTGGAGGAAATTAGTCTTCTGTGAATAGTTTTCGAGATGACTGATCATGAAATAATGGCTGATATCATTGCCCTTTATTTGAGGTAGAATTTATATACCAGCCAAGTGCGTTATAGTTGAGAAAAGCTTATTGTGTCAGTGTCTGTCTAGAAAAACATAATCAAAAATTCACCAAGAGAAAAAAATTCCCTGTAATTCCATGACTGAAGTTCCCTGTTGATTTTTCTTCTGGGCAGGGTCTGTGTTAATAGACAATAATTAAAATAATTGTGAAGAGAACCATCAGAGTTGATGGGAGGTGTTTAAAGGTTTAGCTTTTGAGCATACCAAGAAAGTGAGTGGGAAATCTTTTAAATAAGAAGCTAGTATTAAGTTTCTACAGAAATTTTGAGACCAACTTTCTAGTTGTTGGTTTTTTTTTTCAATTGCAAAACAGTCTTTGTAAAAAAAATTCAGAGGCTCACCTTGATTCATTTTGGCATTCATCTTGAGCAAAATAATGAAATATTGGTGTTGGGGAGAAAAGAAATCTTTAAACCAGAGCAGAGAAGTTTTGTATTGCCTCTGGATTTGGAAAATTAACTGCAAGTTTTTGTGGATTTGCTATATGGAAAAATTTTGGATTTTTTTTTTAAGAAATATTTTAGTTGAGTTAGAAATTATTTTTTCAGAAGTCTATGACCTGTGTAATCCATAGACTGTGTAATGCAAAGGTTGTCGCTGACCTGATGTGGGTAACTTCATTAAAATGGAGCACTGTACAAATTCATCAGGTTATTTCTGTAGAATAGAACATGCATCTTAATATTTTTCATGAAATGCAAGCCACTGGATTTCTATACCTAAACTGATTACAGATATATTAAATTCAGATAAAACAGATTCTGTTGATGGAGAATCTTCTCCCATTCCAACCATTGGGGAGTTCGAACGCGTGAAACGCTGCAGTCACGTTCTTCGCGAAGAGGGCAGATTACCTTTGAACTTGGCAAACTACAAGGAACAGATCTCTACTGGAAGTCCAAGGCAAAGTAAACAGTCAGGTAGATTACTGCAAGAGATGCTGCTGCTGACTGCTGAAAATCCGTACGATTCAGGTGAGGAAATCCTTTTCCTTCAAGGAATTACGTGAATACCATTTAGTGCTGCTAATTTTCCTGCTACTTATTTGTAGCATATGACCTGACTTGTTAAAGAATGTGCAATGCTATTTAAACACTGTTTAATTTTAAATGTAAAAAAGGGTGTTTCAATAAGCATGTCTCTCAGAATGACTTGACTTCAGGGGGTTTTTTGTGTGCGATCCATTACCATTGTAGTAACAAAAGTCCACACTGCAGTAAACTTCATTGCTAGTCAACAGTTGCTCATTCAAGGCACGTGCTTTGTATCTGCACCTTGTAGAATTGCCTGTAAAGGAACTCCTGTGTCGCTCACTGGTGGCCCTGCCCTTACCTGCAGAATCCCGTGGGTGCAGAGGGAGCAAACTGCTGTAGAAAGCAGCAGCTGTGTCTTCCTCTGGAGGGAAGAAGGGATCTTCTGCCCAGACCTTCGGGTGTGCAGGTTTGCAGCCTTACTTGGTGGGAACCTAGTTTGAGCAGAGCAGTGGTGTGCCTGATTCGGTACCCGGTGATCCCTGGGTACACAAAGGAAATTAATGCTTGTAAAGAACTCTAGAGTGTTAACATGCTACTGTAGATGTCTGCTGAGAGATCAGTGTATATAAGAAATCGCTTTAAAATACAGTTGAGACAAAAAACTAGAAGGCTGAGCATTATCCTTAGCTCAGAGAAACAACTTGGAGAGAATCAGCTGTTAGTTACGACAGAAATAAAAATAATGTGATAATGTAAGGATTACTGTAATTCTGATCTTTTCTGTTCATCTGTGAAGAGCTTTAATTAACAATCACACCTCTGAGGCCAGACTGTGTCTGTATGTGACAAAATCTGGTTCCATAAATTAAACCAAGTTGTTTTCGTGATTTTAAAAAAAATATTTTTGTTATAAAGTGGTTTGTGAATGTTCAAAATAATTTTGTTACAAGGTTATTGAAACCTACTAAGCATGTTACAGGTAGCTTGACTGGCTTATAAAAGGACAAAGGTGACTAGTATTAGGTAAAGAAAGTGGGTTACTATGAAGTTTTTCAAGAGATTGGATTAACAAGTCAAGGATGTCAAGATTTTTAATTCCTGGTGTTTTTACCTGCCTATACAAATTTAGCTTCTCTCTCCAGTCTTGGAATAACGTTAACTCAAAGGCTCCAGTACTTCCAGTTACAATGCATTTGCTTCTCTTCAAATTTCCTGTATATTGAAATGCAGTTGATGCTCACTGTAATTGGGAAATGTTATGCCTGACTTGCTGGAAACTGTTACACAGAAGTCAGGAAACATCGACTAAAGCAATTTAAAGCTTATTACAGATGACAGAGTCTCATGGTCCAGAAGTGTTCAGTATCCATCGAAAATAAATATATTACTAGAGCTGTAAAGGAATTTTTAGCAATGTTGCTACCTTATATGTACATCTTTACACTCAATACAGCTACGTAGTGTGCAACTCGTGGTTTTACTAGAAATTTTACCGCTGCCCCAAATCTTAAGATAACTTCTAATTTACTTTGTGTTGAGACATCCTTTTCAATTCAATCAGGATTTACTAGGAATTGAAATTGTTTTGAGTAGGTACATATAAGCTCATTTTCTTTCAACTGCTTCCTTTAATTATCAGAATATTTAAATTCTCACTCAAGCATCTTGTCTCTTTAAACCATATTTGAAGAAAAGGCTTGTATTTTTCCAAGTTGTAGAAGCATTGCTAGATCAGTAATTACCAAGTTAGTATGAAATTCCTTAGTATAGTGTCTTTTTACATTGGTGAACAACGCACTGGTTTATGTAAGAGGATTAGAAAACTTCATGTGAACATCTATATTAAAAAAAAAAATAATAAAAAATCAAAGCTTTCTGTGATTATGTTTTTAAGAGGATTGTCCTTTTGAGCAGTTCAGCTACCAAAACTGTCAACAGCGTCTTCAGTCTGAAAGCTGTGAAGCGCTCTGTGGTATTTTCAGTAACTAGGGCGGTTCATGCTAAATACAAAACTTCTTGAAGGGGAAATTTAAGTTGCATTTCAAGTCGTTATTTACGATAGTAGCTTTGATTATTTTTTTTTTTTAATTGTTGGGGGGGGTTTAAGTTTTTATTTTTTTTTACTACTTGATTCTAATCGGAACATGTTTGTAGTTTTCCCATGTTTTAAAGATGTAATTTTATCTCTGAAGATGAGAGCAAATGAGTGCTTTGTACGTGTGATCTTTGACCTTATTTTGTGAAGCTACGTTCTTGGTGGTTTCTGCCTTTGATCAAATAACGCAAAGCTGTACAAATTATGAGTTGTACTGCTTTTGTGATTACAGAACCTCTGGATGTGCACAAATCCTCTTAATCACTCATCACATGCTTTTTCAAAATAAAGTATTAAAGATAAAAAGATAAAAATTACACAGGTTCTTAAAAAGATAAACTTTGTAAATCTGCTTGGATACTTTATCAACAAGGGTGAGTTTCCTTTGATATGGAACTGGTCCTTGGGTAAAAGGGCAAATTTTTTTTTCTATAATTCACTGTATTTCTTTCTTCCCACTATTAAAAGAAAAAAGGTAAGTTTAACCCCCTCAAATTCAGAGGCAAACATGTCTGAACATAAAATGGGTCTTAAGGACTGCCTCTGGTTAGGGGAGGGTGAATCCCTGTGCTCAGCCTTGAGTGGTTACAAGTGCTACGCAAGCTGATGAGCTGGTTGGCAGCAGAGAGGACAGGTAACTGTTCAGGTGATGCCGCAGGAAGCCCCACCAGTGAGGCTAAGATTCTAACTGCTCTCTTACCACGCCACTGGTGTATAACAAGATGAGTTAGGAACTGAGTTAGGAACTTTGGACACTCGATAATCCTTCCTCCCAATCCAGTTTCGTGACAGTGGGCTCATAGAATGCAAATTGTTAGTCTGGAACTGCAGAGTAACCCTAGGGATGAGACAGGCAGCTTGACAGCATAAACTTCATTTCCTTAGGAAGTCAGCCTGAAAATAGTGACTAGATTTGATCCACGCATCTCTCAGTTCTCCTTCATTACATATCAACAGGCTTGTCTGTCTCGATTCATCTTTGTCTTCAGCAGCCCCCTTGAGCAGTGTTCCAAATGTGATTATCTTCATGTATTGTCACCCTATACAGAGATGTTATTTCAAGCATGGTTATTTTTTTGTCATCCATGCTAACCTAAGATCCCAGTTTAATATTAGTAATCCCAAATATTTGTCCCTAATTCATTATTGTGACAGATTGCCTTACCCGTCACCGATTTAGCCAAACTAGTGTGGAATGCTTTGTTTGTCCACGTGGTTGGATTGGACTAATCTTTGTTTTTATATTGTCTTCACTGGGTGGTTTGTTGTTCAGTCTTTTTGTCTTCCAAAAGGTACCCTAAAATAATTGCTGCTATTTTACTGCAATTTCTGCTGGGGAGGGAGTGGGAAGCATTCTGGATACTACAGCCTCAATTTTTAAATTGTCGCAGGGTGGTGGCTAGGAGGTTAAAACATGGAAGTCCCACGTCGTCGTGGGGAAGCTGTGGGGAACAAGAACCTTGCACTATTATTTTGGAGGGAGGAGAGAAGAATAAAAAACTCCTCCTCCTTTATGAGTCACCAAATACAGTTGTGGCTTTTAAGGTTAATAATGTAATAAAGTCACGAGCTATGAGCATGTTGTATTTTTAATTAAGTAAGTTTGGTTTATAGCATGAACTCCTGCTGTTCATCCCTTGTATTAATATCACAAGAACAAAGCAGGTTATTCAGTGTAGTAATGAAACATTTGTAGCATAGCTCTCCATGGAATTTATATACAGGAAAGTATTAAATGCTTGAATCTCATCTCATATGTATCCTAAATTACTACCTGTCACACTGATATCCTTTAGAAAATAATTTCTTTCAGCAAAGTATCTAATCTTGATGTAAAGATATCAGGAAATAGAGAATTCTTTGGTAGCTTGTTCCAGCATTTAGTTTTTTATCAAATTATACAAGATTGGTTTCCAGTTTCTGAATGTCTGACAGCCAGTTGTAGCCACTGCTTCTTGTTATCACTTCTTTGAGTTTAGAAATCTTTTGTACTCTGCGGTTTTTCTCCTATGGAAATCTTTGAATACCAAGAGATTAGTTTTCATGCTGATTCAAGGAATTTTCTTCAGGCCCTTGTGCATTTTCAGGATCCGCTGTCTCCTATATTCTGCTCCAGAGAAGAAGAGGCGCTTCAGCAGTGGTGTAGACTCAGTTGCACCACTGCCCCATCCAGCCGAGGAGCTTGTTGCCACCTTGTTCTACTCAAGCCCTGAAGTTACCTTTCCTGTGAACCTGAGGGCCTTTGTCATGTGCTTGTAGAAAAGGGATCAGAAACCAGTGTTCCGTGCTCCTTAAATTTATAATCTTACCTATATTGGAACCCTGTTGTTTAACAGAAGGTTGAGGTACTGTGTTTCTTCACTGTTCTTCCACTCTTCAGTTTGATATGTAGCACTTCTTTCTTGAAAATTATTAGTGGAAATGAGAATACCTATTTTAGAGTTGTTTGTTGGCAATTAATTTACAATCTCAGAATTGTCAAACTTTGAAGGTGCTTGTCAGCACTGAACACAGAAATTGCATTTTTCTGGTGTGGTGCTGCTTCTGCACAGATACTGATCTTCTTCTTATGTGTAAGAGCATCATGGCAAAAGTGTTGCAGTTCCTGGGGTAGTAATGCTATAGTTAAGTAATTCTGTGTTTCTGATTTCTCTGATCTACTTAGTGTCTGCTTTTCTTTATAATCGTTCTAGTGGCAGAGGTGAAAAGGTGTGTCGCCCCCATCCCAATTAAGTGATTGTGGTAATGCTAGCAAAGCCGTGGTTCACTCTGCAAAGCCGAAGCATGAATTTCTGGCTCTTCCTGCACGCTCTGCAGAGAGCAGTCATGCTCGTTAGACTTTTTAGGGGAAGGCTGGTCAAGGAGAACCACTGGTTGCCAATTAAATCAGTGGTAAAGTGAAATAGGAACTGTGTTGTAAGTGAGGAGAAAGTAGGAAGGATGAGTAAAATCGGTGCCCTCATAGAGTATTACTGCCATCTGGTGTTCAAAAAAAATTACTGACTGTGAACTAGAAAGTCACCTAATATTCCTTATTGCTTCTGTTTGTGTTCAGCCCAGTCCCAGGATTCTCCAGTGGCTCAAGATTCACCAGTTCGTGCTGCTGAAATGGGAGAGGGAGTTACAAGGCATTCGGGACAGTCATACAGACCTGATAATATGGTTAGTCATGTCAACATAACCTTATCGCATCACTTACACTTTATTTTGTGATGAAATCTTTCTATCTCGTGCGGGGAGGCTAAGACTGGGTGTGGTGTTCTAGACACAGCTATAACAAGCACTGAGGGAAGAGCGGTAATCGCTGCAATGGATCTCCTGGCTATATTCCTGTTCATGCAGCGCGGGATGCTGTTGCCCCTCTGCTGCCAGGGCAGGCTGTAGGCTTACCCTCAGCTCGCTGGGTGCTTTGTCCCAGGGTGCTCCCCAGGCAGGCCCCGGCTGGGGCTGATCCATGGGGTGCTGCCTTCCCTGGCACTGGGCTTTGCATTTGTTCTTGCTGAGTTTCGTGACGTTCCTGTAGCGCCAGCCTCACGAGGTCCTTCTGGGTAACAGCCCTGCCACTTAGTGTGTGGGGCGCTCCTCCCAATTTAGCGTTGTCTGCAAACTTGGTAATAAAAGTATGGTTTTGTCTTCCTTGGGTCATTGCCAAAGGTGTTAAAGGTCCTAGGAAGGAGCCCTGTCCTACTCCACTTGTCTCCCCACCTCCAGGCAGGGTGTAACCCTTTAATCGTGGTTCTCTCAGCCTGTTCATCCAGCCAGGTTTTTTTACCCATCTTGTCATCCATCCATCCAGGTTGTGAAATCCAGACTGGGGTATAAGAGTGTTGTGAGAGACACTGTCCAAAGCCTTGCCAAAATCATCACCAATGATACCCCAGCTTTTGTCTCACCCAAAGGTCCCACGTTTTGTTAGGAGATAAAAACAATATTTAAAAAATGCTGTGCATAATGTGTATATAACATTACTTTTAAATATGTGTATGTTGGATATATTTATAGAAGGTAGTATATGTAATGAAAAACGTAGGGGAAGGGTTTCTTAGATTTTTGTCTTTCATTTTCTTCGTGCACATTTTAATTCACAGTCTGGGAAGAAATGTTCATGTCTAATTCTTCAAAATTCAGAAGTACAAGAACCCCCATTCTCTGTTTTGTGACTTTGTCGAGCTTACCTCGGAATTAAGGAAGATAATTTAGGATATTTTATATGTTTTTAATTCCATTTTGTAGAATTATTTTTTAAGTCTGTTTCCTGTATGCAAAAGGCTTAGTCTTGCAAGTACTTGTAAAAGTTTTTCATGTATTGCTTATGTGTTCCTCTGAGATCTACGACTCTAGTGAAGTGGGTCTGTGATGAGAAATAGCCAAATCTGACCACCAGAAGATAAATTAATCTTCCAGGTGTCATGATTTATATACAGTTCTGAGAGGCTTTATAAGTGTGTGTGTGTGTGTGTGTGTGTGTGTGTTGGTTGAGGGGAGGGGGCTGTTGGGGGTGATGTGTCTGGGACGTCGAGTGTGAGTGCTGTGTACTGAGCGATGATGAATCTGTATTTGCCTGACTCTGCAAAAACATGAAGGCTTCTACACTTGAACTGAGCTCAGAATAAAATGTGTGCTTTTAAAGCTTTAATTGCTGACGTCCGAATACGTGGTAATAGGTATGTTGTTTCATCCTAGGAAGTGCTTTCTAAAGTAGTATCCACAAACTTAGATTCAGAGGCTCTTGTGCGAGGAATACCCTGTGACTTATCTTCAACGATTTCCACGGGAAGCTTTTTGACCAGTGAAACGTTGGATGCGAGCCCTGTGGACACTGGTAAGTGTTTGAGTTTTGTTGTTCTTACAAAAGGAAAAATTGTGTATTCTCTTTATTTTGTAGCAAAGTGGGTCTAAATCACTGGACATAAATTCTTCTGAAATAGGCTACTGTGGAACTCGACTTAAGAGTGATTAGTATGTCTGAAAGAGTGGAGTGTAACTGAAATGTTTCATTATGTGCTCCTGGTTTGGTGGGTTTTTTTACTTTTATAATGATTTAACCTTATAACACATCAGCTTTGGCAAAGGGTGCTTCGAGTTTTATTAAGCAGCTGTAACACTAGCAGTTTTCAAGTGGCAAAATGAAAAAAAAAACCTTAATCCCCAAATGATGCACTGATAGAAGTTTTCTAATCAATATACATCGTAAATTGTTACAGAGCTATGATTGTTGCCTTGCTGTGAAGAGAATTGTTCCAATATCTGCTTGTCACCACAGTAATTCTTCATAACTTCTTTGTGAAAAATATCATTTGAATGCCACATTGACTTTTAATAGCTTTCTGGGAAATGTCTGTTCATACTGGTTTTTGCTTGCAGTCTGCCCCCTTGATCGTGGGTTAGCTTGTCATAAAATTAAAAACAATTCCGTTATCATAAATACATAGTTGCTCCTCTATATACTGGCATTACCACGTGTGAACGTGGGAGGTGGGTTTGAACGTGATTAGATAGTGAGCTGTGGATTTACTTACTGTAAGGCTTAATAAAGTCTAGCTGTGTCTTCAGCGTACGCTCAGCGCTTAGCAGTGATCTGTCTCACAGCTCTGTGCAGTTCCTCCGTCAGCGCCCGGGCAAGGAGGGGTTGGTGCGCTAACAGAACCGGAGTCTGGTTTCCTTGATTCCCTCACGTTTCTTGTGGTTGGTATTAGGCGTGAATAAAACCACTGCCTGATGTCATAAAGATACTCAAGATCACGTTAAAGGAGTGACACGTTTATATGCAGTAGGAAGTAATAATATACTAGCTAGCTTAAAATAACAATATTGATTCTTTTCTGATTTTATTGTTTCAGTATTTCCTAGATGTATGTCCTCAAAGTGCCAAGCTACTACCTAGTTAGATGTTACCAGTCTGAATTGGTGGAAATTTGTGATAAGGTTTGTGGGAGTGTTGACAGGAGACAATTAAAGAAACAAAACCCCAGAGCTCCTCATGAATATTTGAGGATATTAAGCAGTGTCTTTTCAGATGACTTCATGTAAGTGGTTTATATGCAGAACTGTGAACATTTAGCTTCCTGTTTCAGGATTGTCTTCTGATAGTACGGAAGACCGAATTTTGAGAGAAAAAGCAAGCCGCCCTTGGAAGTCCTCGCTGCCTTTTACCTCGCAGCAGAGGCAAGAGAATTTGTCTGGAACATCTGAAACTCAGTTGCCTGAAGGAGAGATGCACCTATATAGAGGAAGTCAGATACAGCAGATCTTGGGGAAACGTGCTGGAGACTTGAGCTCTTACTTGGCGGACAGCTCACACTTCCAAGGTATTTACCATTTTAAAGCATTTTTGTGCTGCACTCTCATCATACTCAATGAGGAGGAGTTTACTCAGTTTTATGTGTTAGTTTGTATTATTTATATTCAGCTTATGTTTTAAAGTCAGTAAGGGCTCCACATTTGAGACGTCTGAAGTTCTTCATACTTTGCTTAATGTATGTGCCCACATAGCATGGGGGGGAGCAAAAAAAAAAGAAAAAATTATTACAGAGGTATTATAAGACAGTCTAGTTCTGCGCAGCTTCCTGCTGCTGTGGCCAGGCTGTCTGTTATCTGCACCAATTTTATCGCTTGTTTATGCACAATTTTTGCTTCAGGAAGGTAGTGGGAATAATATATAATACTTTATTATTCACGTAGGGTCACATAGTTGATGAGACCCCTGTTAACAGACTGGTGAGTTCTATGTTCTCTAGAAAAATGTAATGATTCAGGAACATAAGAACATCTTTATTAGCTATCATGAAAATAACACTAGTATTTTAATTTTAACTGCTTCCTCCTGCAATGTTTGAAAACTTGGAATCATAGAATTACAGATTCATCTAGACCAGGAAGGACTTCTAGTTATGAGGCCCAAATTCTCCTTCCTGCTCGCAGCAGAGCCAGCTCAGACCAGGTTGCTTTTAAGGCCTTGTCCAGGCAAGTTCTGAACATCTCCAAGGACAGAGATTCCATGACCCCTGGGCAACACTGTTAGAACTTTCTTCTGTTCTTCTCTCTCCTTTTTTTTTTTTTTAAAGTTGTATCCAACCAGAATTCCCTGTGTTTCATCTTGCGTCCATTACCTCTTTTTCTTTCACTGAGCACGTTCAAGAAGACTGACCACATCTTCTGTATACAGGCTCTTCGGGTGTAGTAGACAGCAGAGACTTCTGTTCCCCTTCCCCACACCCCCAAGCCTTTTTGTAAGATTAAACCACCTCAGGTTTTCAGCTTTTCTTTGGCTATCCTGTGCTTCATCCTTGCTTTAATCATCCCTGTGGCTCTGCACTTGCTCTGCTGCGGCACTGTTTTGTACTGGGAAGGCTGCACTACTTGTGATGCAGTCTCTAACATGCTGAGAAAAGAGCTTATGAGCTTCAGTTTTTCATTTTAAAAATAATTGCGTCGGTTTAGCACTTCCTTGCTGCTTTTTGTACCTGCAGTGTATCAGAGTGAAAGATTGGATGTTGCAAAGAATTATTTATTTATTTTACAAGCTGGTATTTGCGTACCTGCAGAATTCTATATGCTTTATTTGCTGCATAGGCGGCATGTGTGCTGGTTTTTTGAGGAGGGCTGGTTTGGGGTTTTTTCTGTTTGTTTTTAAAATATCTCTCTTACAGCTCCAACAGCTGAACTTGATTTTCCTGCAATGGAGAGACATTTTCCAAACGTCGATCACTGGCTCTTCCAGCCTTTGGAACCAAGTTTTGACTCTGATGCTTCATCGTCCTGTTCTCAATACAGAATTTCAGAAGACAGTAGAGAATTTAGCAAGGTACCACAGAAAAACTCTGATAGAGGAAATACTTTGGCTTAAGATTTCTGTACGATTTAAGTGTGCAATCCCTATGCTGCCTTCTGTTTAGAAGGAACACAACAATATTTTTTATATACTTAGAACTGGAAGCGGTTTTGCTGGTTATAGTAGAAATATAATCCAAAAATCAACTATTACCTTTAACTTTTTATCCCGGGTATTTCTGAGGAAATGAATCTTAAATCAAGATTATTTTTTTTTCTGCCACTAGACTTCAAAATTTTCAACTAAAAGTCAAGACGTGTTGAGATTTCTAGAAGTGGGAACCTCCAGTTTGAATACACAAAGAAGCAGTCTGCCCTCTGGTCTTGAAACAAACGGGCCGAACACCGTTACATCAGAAGAAGCGTCTGTAAAAGAAAACATTACTCTGGGTATGTACAGTACAGGCAGATCAATGCTTGCACAGTCACCCTATTGCCAGTACCGAGATACCAACCTTGGGTGTGGGTTTGCTTGGTTATAGAATCACAGAATCATTAAGGTTGGAAGAGACTTCAAGGATCATCCAGTCCAACCATCCCCCCACCACCTATTACCCACTAAACCATGTCCCTAAGTACCACATCTAACCTTTCTTTAAACACCCCCAGGGACGGTGACTCCACCACCTCCCTGGGCAACCCGTTCCAATGCCCGACCACCCTTTCCGAGAAGAAATTTCTCCTAATCTCCAACCTGAACCTCCCTTGGCACAACTTGCAGCCGTTCCCCTTGTCCTAGTGTTGAAACTGGGAAGGAATTCTTCACTTCTCTGTCAGCCCTACTTGGAAAGGCCTTAGCTCTGCTGCTGTGCTCTCACACAATGTGTTCACCGCATTCAATAGGTAGAACTCCTAAATTTTGGAAAGTTCTTCATTTCTTCATTTCCTCAGCAGCTGTGACTTGAATACAAAAGCAGTCCTGACTATTCAAGTCCTTGTAATGAAGTTTGTGCTACTTAGTACTTGTGCAGTATTTATGATGTTAATGAGGAAGTATCAACTCTGGCTGAAACTGTTGGTTTAAGGACTTTTCCAAATATTTGTTCGTGCATATCCATCGTTTTGTAAGTTTGAGGAAATTAAGGAAGTTTCATAAATCAATTAAAATATTTGGAGCTGTGTTAGAATCTCTCTGATCTTACTGATTTATTTTTTTTTTATACATTGTGTCCTTCAAGAAACCATTTTCCTTTTCCTCTGTTAAGTCACACCAGTAGTCATTACGTACTGCACTCTGTGATTTTTGGTCTCGTATAGAATTGCTGTATCTATCTACAATATAAAGGGGAGGGGAAGAAAGAGGAAGAAATGGGCTTTTAGATTACAATGCAGTAATTAATTTAGTAGATTAAAAGTTTGATTCTACAGCAGCATTAAGTTAACTGCAGCTTATAGCAGGAAAAGTATTTTTTTAATGTTTTGCAGTTGAACTCAAATTAACTTGGTATTTCACGTATTCTAAAGAAAAAGACCGATCTGAAATTCCAAACGCAGCCCCATAGTATTTTAAATATTTCCAAAGCTCTTATTTACCAAGAATCTGGCATTTCAGCCTGGTAAGACACTCCAGCAGAAAGCTGAACAGTAACAGGACACGCAGCGTGATATTTTAAGTAATAAATGTATTTATAATGTAAATGTTCCTGGTCAGTAATCTTGGTTATTTTGCATATATATACATCTCATTTTTGGAAACACACACTATTTCTGTTTCAAGCTGAAAGCAACTTATTCTGTGTGTGTTGTGCTTCTTTCTCTTTAGCTAGCAGATGCTGGTAAAAATAATAATTAAAAAAAGTAATAACAAATGTCAGAAGAGGCTTCTGCTTTGAAACTACCTGTGGTCACAGCACGTAGGATTTTGGAGACTCTGTTCTAACTTCAAAACGTTCTATTTATAAGTTGTTTATCGACACAATCTCTTTGTGCTTTAGATGTACCTGCAGTACCTCCCGGTTAAGTGTTCTTATGATCCCAAACCAATTATTCTTGTGCTTTTAAAGGGGCTGAAACTCAGTACTGCTGACATGCCTCCCCAGTAATTCACATGTTGGTAGTCAGCCTGGCTCTTCTCCCAGCCTCTTCTGGAGGAAGAATACCATCTTGATTTGTATGTGTAGATCCTAAGAGAAAGATCATTTAGGGGGCAGATTTGTAGGAACGGCAATCATTGTTCCAGTTTAGATGTTTTCTTCTACTTTGAAGAGTTTCTGCCCAAGTAATTGTGTTTTGCATTGTTTCCTTCCTCTTTTAGAGACCTTGTTGGAGGCCCAAAAGGGACTCAAAGGACTTTGATTTACAGAGTATAAACTGTAAAATCCGACTGTTGATGTAGTTATGTCAGCACCATCACAAATTCCGTCCCTAAACAGGCTCTAAGAAGCAATAAAAATGTTTCTTGAAGTTGTTTTGTGTACAGTGAAGGAATCATTTTATGTAACAGTGATAGTATTACGTTTGAAGGAACTTGACTTTTTTTAAACAAAATGTTTCTGCTCTTGACTAGACCTCTTACTACCCATAACGAGACCTTTCAGTAAAATACAAAGATTTTCCAAATTTTCAAATTCTGTTGTGTTAGCTAGAATTTTGACTCTTGGTAATTTTTGAAACAGGATCTGAAGAATCTTTTCACCCACTGCAATTAGAATCTACTCTGAGCGATCGCTGTCAGAATGCTGAACAGCCCGTGGACCGTAACGCGATGTTACAGAGACCTTTTGAACAAACCCCGGGAGTTAATAAATGGGGCAATGAGAACTGTAATTCATCTGCCAGAGAATATGAAGAACTGGCAAGAAATATGGAATGCATTCGTCTCCAGTCTTCAATGGAAGATCTGCAAAAGGAAAATCTGAATCCACTGGAAGAGCAAAAATCATTTTGTCAGCTAAATACCACATCGGCTACAGTGGGTGAAACTTTCCCTCAACAGTTAGAAGAGACTGTGTCTTCTGGAAAGTTACCTGTGGGGGCGTTTGATGAGAAGTACGTGAAGCTTCCTGAAAGATCAGTTCATGTACGTGAAGCCAGTAAAGCTGTGGAACTGGTTTCTCAGCGCAATATAAATATTACGGAGCCAGCTCAAGGCTTTGCAGAAGTAAAAAAATCTTCAAGGGTTCCCAGAGAAACCAACTTGGAAGACTCAGACATCCGTTTACAGGCTGGCGTACCACAGAATGGTTCTTTCCTGGAAAGACGTGAAAAACCCTCCCATTCTGTGCCCAGAAGCTCGTGCTGTGTTCCAGTCTGGGTGGGTAAAACTGATTTCCAAAGGCGGTAATTTGTGCAGGCTTTTGTTGGGGGGGTGTGTTGTGGCACACAGTTATTTTAGACCTTTAATATTTGAAAGCTTGGCAAATGTTGAGTTTACAATTCTAGTTTGATTTGTGTCTTTCCTGGACTTGTGCCCTACTACTGCTTTCAGATCATAGCACTGAAATAATTAGCAGCAGCTCAAATGAGCTGGAGCTCCCCTGATTGTTGGAGGAACTCTAGGATCCTGTTGCGTGTCCCCCTCTCAGCATCAGTTGGCAGAGCAGATGCATCTGCCTTAGGTGGCACCAGTACTTAACGGAGCAGCCCCTGTCCCCATGGAGAAGCCTGAGGGAGGTAAATAATTTAACCACAGCATAAACAAACATAAGGAAACAGCTTTGATGTAGCTTTAAAAAAAGAAGTTTGCCCTAGAACTAATTTAAACTTGAGGTGAGTGGAGAAGAGGTGGCGTTTTGGTTGGGTTTTTCGGCTCCTGTGGGTTTTTTGGGTTAACACTGGTAGATAAAATACTTTGGGCTTGGGTTCCAGGGTCTGTACTGCAGTACTTCAGGCAAAGTGCTCTCTGTATGTCATTTATTGCTTGGGGGGGGATTTTCTTTCTTCTACTTGTTCAATGAGCGTCTTCCTGCTAAGGTAACAGCTGGTGCTGCTGCTGGAAATAGGGATATTGGTATTTTTGTCTTTTTTTTTTTTATACTGATGTCTTGTACAATTTATGTTCTAGGAGACTGAGTCAGGGCGTGGTATTATGGAGGAACCTGAACTCACTCTGGTAAGCTCAAATGACATCAGTATCGCAGAATCAGACACTGAACATACTAACCAAGAGAAAACTAAAGAGGATGCAATCAGTAACCCAGCATGTGTGGATCAGTCGGAATTAAATGTGTTTACTGAGGTGAGTCTTTATTATCTAATATAATTCTGATCTTTAACTTAGTCCTAATTGTCATGAGGAGAGCCCCCGCTGTGGCAGTCAGTCCGCTGTTGCAGACGGGGAGGGTGCAGGGCTGTCTGCGCTGAGCCAGTGCTCGCATCGTCTTGGCCTGACGTTAGGTTTTCTGGGCAGAACTTGGGCTGTTCCTGAACATCACTGCCGTGTCGCATCGGTGTGGGTGCAGTGTGGGGGGACTTCTGCTGCTGAGAAACAGAAACCACCTTGCCCTGTCTGCAGGCTGAAGTGTATCCCATTAAGTGGAAAATTTGGATGAGGGGAGGGGGTGGGACAAAACAAGTTACAAACTGGACAGGATAAAAAAGCCCCTACGCAGTGGGTGGAGCTACTGCAGACCCACACGGTAGTTCTTAGTTTATGGGGAAATCATGCTCAGCTCGTCGTTCTGCCATCCTTCGCTTGCCTGTGGCGTGCTTTTTGCTGTCCTCTTATAGAAAGCAACGGCTGTAATTTGTAGAGGGACAGGTTTGTCATGAGAGAACAGTTTGGGTGCTGAGGCAGTAACGTAGAACCAAACAATGTGTGTCTGATAGATGAACAGATCGGGTGAAACCATGTTTCAGTTGCAGGAGGCATCTAGGGAAGATCTAGAAGTGCCTAAGGATGGGTCTTTCTAAAGCAGTTGAAGTGTGGCTCAGGTGGAGCTTGGCAGCGGGGGGTTGCCTTCAGCTGGGGCTGGGGAAGAGAAGTCCCAGCAGTGAGAGAGGGATGGGGGGAACCTGAGAGCAGGAAGACAGACACACACGTTCACAGTTGAGGTGAAATTATGCAGCCCTGTATTAAGAACAAGTAGTTGAAGTCTGGTGGGCAAAGGGTCTTTAATGGATTTTTTTAAAGTTTCTAAAAAATTTTAAAAGTAGCTTTTCAATACTTACTGTGAAGATCCATTTCTGATGTTTTTCTTGCATCTGCTGTAAAGGCAAAAGAGTCTGTCTGTCTGTCTTTTGTTTGCCTCGGGTCTGTGCTGGTGGTACAGTACTACCCTTTCGCTCTAAGCAATTCCAATCACTGATTCCTTTTGAAACAGGAGAGAGAATTCTTACCGCTTGCTCCAGCTGCAGATGACTCCGTGTGTGTAAGGCCTGACAGATCTCCCGAAGCTCAAGGTCCCAACGACAGTCACTTTCCACCACATCAGACGGCAGGTAATTATCACAGAATATCCCGAGCTGGAAGGGACCCGTAAGGACCATCGAGTCCAACTCCTGGCTCCACACAGGACCAGCCCAATCACAGCAGATGACTGAGAGCGTTGGCCAGACGCTGCTTGAACTCAGCCAAGCTCGGTGCTGTGACCACCTCCCTGGGGAGCCTGTTCCAGGGCCCCACCACCCTCTCAGTGAAGAACCTTCTCCTGATCTCCAACCTAACCCTCCCCTGTCGCAGCTCCAGGCCGTTCCCTCAGGTTCTGTTGCTGGGCACCAGAGGGAGGAGATCAGCGCCTGCCCCTTGGCTCCCCCTCGGGAGGAAGCTGTAGGCCACCATGAGGTCTCCCCTCAGTCTCCTCCAGGCTGAACAAGCCCAGGGACTTCAGCCTCTCCTCACATGTCTTACCCTCTAGACCCTTCACCATCTTTGCTGCCCTCCTTTGGACACTCCCATAGATTTATGTCCTTTCTGTACTGTGGCACCCAAGTTACATGGAAGTGATGTGTTACGTGTAACTTCAGTATACTGCAGTGGAGATAGAGAAGGTATTTATAGTATTAAAATCGATAATCAAATACACCTCTCCTTTGGAGAAAACAGAGCTGCTGGTACTTCAGCCAGTGCATCTTGCTGTTCAGGCTCGGTTTGTAGTACGTTTGACCTTGGTTTATTGTGCTGTACTGACAAGGAAGCATCGGCCTGTCTCTTCCCATGCCAGGCTGCCTGTCGTGAGAGATCACAGCATCTACAACACACGGGGGTTTTGTGTGGTAACTACTTAACCTGAAAAATCCTGTGGTGCTTTGTGGCTTGTCGTATAGTTTATGCACCTTCACTTGTTTTTTTATTTGTTATTCCTCAAGCTCCATAGTCAGAGTGTCTTTTTTCTGTTTGGATGGTAGTGCGGAACATCAGTACATCAGTTTCTTGTCCAGGATGAGCAGCAGTGACAGGAAAGACGGGCACTGACAGAACTGAACTGTCTTCTCGGGGCTTTGATACGCTTTGAGGCACTGGGGCGCCTTCGATGCAGTACTTATCGCAGGATTTGTCTTGGCAGACCTGCCTGCAGTTACGAGATTCCATAGGTCTGAATTGCTGCTTCATTTTCAGGATTACCCATCACTCACCGTGTCATTCTCCTACTGCGATTTACAAAATAGTCAGGCTTGGCATTTGAGGAGAAATACGTTAAAATGCGTGACTTGTTAGAGGGGATATCGCTCATTGCTACAAGTGAGAAATGTTCAGACTTTTCATTGGTTTTCAGTGATGCTGCTGGAGTTTGTGGCTACACCAGGGAGTCTGCAAGAATCTTTTTTAAAAAGAAAGAACAACTTCATCCAGAAATCTCTGAAAAGAGTAGAAGAAATAAAAAATAAAGAGAGAGAAAATGAAAAGCCCGAAGTCAGCCACTTTCAAAGAGGGAAGTCTGAGAAGTTAAGCAGGCAAAAGGAATCTTTCCTTATCTCTGGTAGGTTTGTAGCGTTAGGTAGCCTTTTGTTGCTGTTTTATGTCAAAGAATAGACTTTGTTCTTGTTGCATCTTTGCTATTGCAGACTGGGATATTCTTGAATTTGTTTTCTCAGGGGATGCAGGGAGCTTTTTTCCTCCCCCCACTGTCTGGCGCTCTCTTGTGGAGACCCTTGTGGGTGGTCCTATTTTCTGCCCACACCTTTGTAGTTGTAAGGTGCCTCTGCAAACAGCTGCTCATCAAAAACCAGCTGTATTATATCAGACTGATGCACCTCTAGTGTCTGTTAAGGGGGGGTTGGCTGTTACAAGTCTGGCTGGCGTAAAGCATGAAGATGTATTTTCAGCACGTCATCTCCGTTGTGTCCGTTCTGCTAAACGGTTTCTTGGTTTTTAGTGTAAAAATCTTTGAAATGTCTCATGCTTCTGCATTAGCTGGACTAGAGATTTAAGATATGCTTGCTTTTTTTTTTAAGAAAAAAAAGGTGCAGTTGCCAATCAGTTGAAAAAAGTAGGAGAAGTGAAAGTGTCTTCTCCAGAGGACAGGAAGTCTGGAGAAACTGGAATGCACCAGCATGCTTCAAGGTATTGGATCCACACAGGTGGGAGAAGTTTGCAGTAAAAAACCAGAGGTAGCTCATCTGCATCCTGTGCAAGCTGCTGGTCAGTCCAGCTGTTTGCCACCTTCTGTGGGAGCCCAGGGGAAGGGTGTGCTGCTCAACACCGAAAGCGGGGGTGGGGGGGGGAAATCCCTGTGCAGAGCTGGCAGCCTGCTCAGGTCATGGTGCTGGGGCAGCTGTGCTGGTTAATGAGTGAAATTAGATGGAACTTGTAACAATCTTCAGGATTTTGCTTGGGCAGTGAGTAATGGCGATGTGCAAATACAGCTCCTGAAGCTGGGGTTGTTAGATCCAGGCAGCTGAAGAGGCCTTTGAAGTGACTGTAGCCTATTGCTTGGTGAGCTGAGTCCGTCTCCTGGTTTAATTTCTAGCACTTGAGACAGTATAAACCTCTTAAGTTAATTTGGCTTTGCCACTTCCCTTCTTGATATTTTTTTTTCCTGTTTTTGACAGACTTTATAATCAACTTGCAGAAGTAAAAATCAGAAAGGAAGAAAAAATGAGGCAAGAAACGTACACTAAAAACAGAGAAAAGGCTAAAGAGTTTCAGAAGGTAATAGCCTACTACATCATCTTACCCAGTTAGTTCTCAACTTCATTGAGGCTCTAATCAGACTAATTGAGACATGGCTCTGTGGTGCAAGTGCAGCTGAAACAGGGGCCATCACACTCCAGCCTGGTTTAAGTGATGCTGTTGCTGTATCCTGCTTCAGAATTTTCTTGTCAGCACCATGAAGTACCTCCTGGGGCTGAATTGTTCTGGTCACTTGAGGTTAACCAGAAAAGCTATGAGGGACTCCAGCTGCTACAGTCTAGTTGGCAGAAGAATGACAGGTTTTTCTTAGTCCAAATGTGACTGAATTTGTATTATAAGGCAGTCTTTCTCTCTGTTCCTGGCCTTGTTGGCTACACGATTCTGCTTTGCTGAGCACCCCTGAACGCAAGCAAGAATTGTGTCTGGGTTTGCCTGTAGTTGCCCTGGAACAAGGGGCTGAATAAGAGGATGTGAGTTCATTCTCCTTCTGCCCTTGCTGGGCCTTAGATGGCTGAAGGCCAGGCCCAAAGGGTCTTTTAGATGTGGTACTTAGGGACGTGGTTTAGTGGGTAATAGGTGGTGGGGGGATGGTTGGACTAGGTGATCCTTGAGGTCACTTCCAACCTTAATAATGATTCTATTCTATTCTAAATCCGGCCCTTAGCACTGACCACCTCAACTTTTATGATGGAATAAATTGCTGCTCTAATCCTTTTATAAATTCCATAATTAACGAAAGGGGGAAATAAGCATCCTTCCCCTGAATCCTGTGGGCTTTTTGGAGCAGTAGCAGGAACTGCCCCTGGCCCAGACTTGCCCTTCTGTTCCTGATGCTCAGGTTATCCCCAGGTGGCATCAGCCTTGTTCCGCTGGTTTTAGTATAGCCACCCAAGCCACACTGCTGCAGTCTCATGGCTTTATTTGCAGAAAATGATGGAAAAACTACGAGCCAAGAGGACTTGCAAAGCACCGTGACTGGCAGAAGACTGAGTGACAAGGAACAGTACTGCATTGGTGCAATCCAAGAGAGCGTGGACCAACAAAATCTGGGTTAAATGAACTGGGGAGTCACTGGGAATCCTCAGCTTTAAGCTGTAGGAAAGGTTCTAAAGTCATCCAGTAATCTGCTTCTGTAGTGACCCTAGCAAAACATGAACTGCTTTAAGCATGGTCTCAGGCATTGTCAAAAACCTTGCTTGATATGCATTAGTGTTTTAAAGGGAGAGAGTACTAACTTTTGTAATATACATGTAATAAAATATTTTCAAATAAAGTTGTTTAAGAGTTGAATCCTCAAGATGAAAGACATCTCTTCTGTGAAGCTGAAATTTTTATCTGTTCATCATCCTCTGTGATTTAAGAGTAGGAAGTGTGGGTTCCTGTAGTCAAGAAGTACATGCTTAAAGCACACAAAGGTAGGAAGAGAATAAGATCTAGTATGTGCAGGTCTTCTGTCCAGGTTCCCTGAGCGCCAGTACAGAACTCGTAACTGTTGCTATAAAGTGGAATTCGGTTATCCGCAGGTGGAAGAGCAGGGCCATTTCATTACACCTGGTCCTGGATAACATGCAGCAGAGAAAAAGCCTTAGCCTAGTTTTGATGAGCACTTAACTAGGCTTTGGCTTGTTTTCACTGATTATTTTTTCAGTCCACAGTGGAATTCCATGTACTGCAGTAACTAAAGCCATTTGTTACCCCCTGTTTAAGAGCATAAGCCATAACCAGCTTGGCATTCTGCGGTGCTAAGCGAGGTGGAGGGTTTTTGCAGAGGTTACAGTCTGTGTAGCCTCTCCTCACCCTAGCAGGGCTGCCTGAATACTGCTGTTCCTTTCTCATGCCACAGCCAGAAGGGAAGCACCAGGAAATAACCCCAGGCTGCAGCTTTCAGCCATCAGTTTTATTTAAATGCTGTGACATCCCCTACAGAAGAAAGACCTCCCCAGAGCTGTAGTCCAGTCTCTGGAAGAGCCATGCAGTTTTGCGCAGCAGACTTGCAGCAACATCATCAGGACCTGGGAGAGAAAAAGCAGCTATTAACACTTCCATGCCACAGAGAAGCCATTTAAACTCTGTTGTCTTCCTCACACTAGGCAGGACACAGCTTCCTCCAGCCTGAAGCAACTGCATTTCAGGACAGGGTGCTGGTATAAAAGCAGTAATGCAGGGAACATGCATATACAGCACTTAATAAACTGTTCAGGGGCAAAAGTGTCATCTCCTGTGGCAGCTCCCCAACTGTCAGTTTCCTTTAGCTACTCTCAGTGCCCACAGCACTCCCACCCTGCACTTCCTCCCTCACCGAGTTGTGCCAGGATTATCGGCAGCTCTAGGAATGTAGCGTACTGCCAGGGAAAAAGGAAGCAGCAATTCAGTTACAAGACTGCTCCTGCCACAACTCCATCAACCCATCCTCCCACTTCACATGCTGCAGGAGTCGACTGTGTTCAGAATGAACCGAGCAGCCCCTTCCCTGCACTACCATCGAGACCTGAGGGCAGCAGAAGCAGCCTCACCACGCAAGATCTATCTCCTCATAAATAGACCATAGCACACACCAAGTGTCCACGGCATCCTGCAGAGGATTTCAATATGTGGTCACCGCGTTAAGAGCTGCTGGTTTTTCAGCCATGCAAACCCTCTTTGAAGTGACCTTGAATGTCATTTTAGTACCAGCGGTTTTGCTAAGTGCTCTTACCTTCAGACTCGCTTTGGTGGCACTCAGGTGGTGTTTCTCACCCTGACATGTAGGGACGAGGTAGCAGACACTATGGATTAAAGACATTTGGTTAGTGTTAGTCAAGTTACAACAAAGTAAAGCTGGATGTAAATTGCACAGAGTATCCTTGTGTGTCCCTTTTTGCTGCTGTGCATGCAACCACCATCTTTCCAACAGCAGCTTCTGGAGTCCAAGTTACAAAGGTTCTAACAAGAACTTTGTTCCTCTGTAGTGAAAGTGTTGGAGGTGCCCAAGGATCCAGCCCCATGCCTCCCCCTCAGCAGGAACCTGCTCTTTCATCTCAACAGCAGGAGGAGAGCACTCCATCTCTGACCTACACTAAAGCTTTATTCCCAGCAGACTTGGTGCCACATCACGCAGCAATGCAAGAGTCTGATGGACTTGCTTTACGGTCATGTCCACAGCTCACCAGAAATGGCAACATCCTAGCAGCCTTGGTAATGACCAGGTACTCTCCTCTCACTGCTGTTATCACCAAATTAAATCTGGGACTTCAATCAATATTAAGTTGCCCATCCTTTCTTCTTAAAGACCAATCAATCATGCCAATACACAAGCCAAGCTGTGTGCAGCAACCAACCTAAAATCTGTTAAAAGTTCCAAGCACAGAACAATTCCTCACAACCAGAAGAAATTTAATTCAGAAACTAGTACCACAAATTGCTGCACAGCTGTGACATCCCTTTGAAGCACATATACACACAAAAGTCGCAGATAAGCAACCTGCTCAGAGACTCCCACAAGCAGGGGTGGTCACTGCCTGATAATCTTTGCTACTAGATAACAGTTTATAGACTTTTTTTAGAACAGTTCACTGAAGCTTCAGTGTTCTAGTGTTACATGTCAAGTGAGCACGTAAGTTCTGTAAAATTGCACAAAAGAAGGAACTCAGTGCTTACCTGTCAAACAGGTTTTCTTCCACAGCTGCTCCTTTTAACACAGCAAAATCCACATTGTCCTGTATCCTAAAGCACCTGTTTAAAAAAAAAACACAAAACACCTGAATGCACTTGTCCAATTCCAGAGGCCAGTGTCCAGTTCTCACACTGGAACATAAAACAAGGCAAGCACGCTAAAACCTGCAGAGGCCAAAGACTGTGTCAGCACAAATACCAGGTTTAACGGACACAGCAGAACCAAAACCAACGATGCCAAATGCTGAACTCCTCTAGCACTGTTGTTTGAACAGCCCATCAGGAGAACGCTGCTGGGTGCAGATACCATACAGTGCAACAGCTGCAGGAGTTTTTCCACCAACAACTGCTTATTTTACCGTTCAAGGCTTCTGTATGCACCAGTTAGGGTGCTTTCACAAAAGCTGCCATTAAACTAAGAGGGGAAACAGACTCCACAAATTTCACCTAACAGGAAGAACAGCAGCTTCAGAGTTCTTAAGTTTTTATATATGCCTACCATGAAGGATTTCTACTTCTTCCAGAGTATTTTGCTTGCTTTACTTTAAGCTCTATAGCACAGAAACCAGGAATTTTAATGGTACAGTAGTGAACTGGCTGAGCTGCTCAGAAATTGACTCTTTAAAACCCCCCTGCTAGAGCAGGATCACCCAGAGCAGGCTGCACAGGATGGCATCCAGGCAGGTTTTTAATCTCTTCAGAGAAGGAGACTCCACACCCTCTCTGGGCAGCCTGTCCCAGTGCTCTGTCACCCTCACAGTGAAGATGTTTTTCCTCATGTTCAGATGGAACTTCCTGTGTTCCAGTTTGTGCCCATTGCCCCTTGTCCTGTCCCTGGGCACCACTGAAAAGAGTCTGGCCCCTTCCTCTAGACACCCACCCTTCAGGTGAGTATAAGCATTGATCAGATCCCCTCTCAGTCTTCTCCAGGCTGAACAGCCCCAGCTCTCTCAGCCTTCCCTCATATGAGAGATGCTCCAGGCCCCTCATCATCTTGGTAGCCCTCCGCTGGACTCTCTCCAGTAGTTCCCTGTCTTTCTTGAACTGGGGAGCCCAGAACTGGACACAATATTCCAGGTGTGGCCTCACCAGGGCAGAACAGAAGGGGAAGATAACCTCCCTCGACCTGCTGGCCATGCTCTTCTTGATGCGCCCCAGGACACTGTTGGCTTTCTTGGCCGTAAGGGCACACTGCTGGCTATAATAAAGAATCACTCCTTTGTGATCAGAGGTGGAATAGATTGTTGTAAGCCATCCAAAACACTCAAACCACAAGAAAACCACATTATGATGATGTTAATAATCAGGTACCTACACAAAGACCTGGCTGAAGAGTAGGTTCAGCCCATGTAATTCAACATGTTGGTTCCACCTGAAGTCCCCAAACAATCTTTTGGCTCTTACCAAGCTTTTCCACTTGAATCATTTTTTCATTTGTATCAAAAGCACAAGTGGGTACCTAAAGGAAAACATAATGTGTTATTACTGTTCCTAGGATGCTAGATTAAGACTTGTCTTGCAGTTTTATCCCACAGAACTAACAGGTAGTTCAATGGGTAAAGCGAAACCGCAAGTTTATTCTGTGAGGCATTTCCAACGACACGAACCTACAGAAGAGATCCTATCGGGATAGACCTCAGCATTTCTGGTACTATAAATGAACAAGCTATGAACTATAAAAATCAAGCAGGCTGGAAAGGAATCTTGTATAGATCCTAAAAAAGTGCCTTTTTACTTGTTTCAAGACATTTGGAGGAAGGAGGAGGGGCAATGATACTTCATCTTCCCCAAATATTAGTGCAACTCCTTCATATCAGCAACACTTTTAGTGTTACAAGTTAATGTTACCTGAAAGGCAAACAAAGGGAATTAACTACAAAATTGCACTCAAACAGAATCTTCCCTGTAAGGTTCCTGCTAAGCGTAACTTCCTTGTAGGGGTAAAACTATCAGTTTAAGGTGTTAAGCTGATCACCTCCTTTCTGACTGAGAAATATGTATTAGTGTTCTTTGGACAAGTCCAAGTTAAAATAGTTACTCCCTTAACAGAGCAAATACTATTTTAAAATACAGTAACTTAGTGCTGAAACATGTCCCTGAAACACCCCGTAAGTCAGTAAGCTTGATTTGATACACTTTCAGCCACAGAAAACCTGATTCCCCCATCATTAAAGAATTAGCAGAACCTTAGGTGTCATACTAACCAAAGAAGGGGCTTCAGATTTCTGTGAAATGGCATCCTGCATTTCTTTCTCTAATTACACACCACCTGAGAAAGCAAGATGAAAGCAAGATACAATTACAAACTGACTTGTATGTGTACACAAACCAGCTGAACCTAGCAGTACTTGTCACTTAAGTGATTTCTGATCACCACAGACATTTCTGATAGCCACTCTCCCTGAAATCACACTTAAAGCTACTACAGTGTCTAAACATTATCCTCTTATTTAACAGCCCTTAATTTCCTGTTTATTTTTAGAAGTCAGAGTCATTTTTGCTCACTGACACAAACCACTGCCTGTTAAGTACTCAGAATGGATGATGCCCAGAATGAAGCGTCAGGAAAAGGACACTCATGTAATGGATTTGTTCAGAAAGGCGATTCTTCACTCACTCTCTTCAGAGCAGTTGAACATTTTGCCAATCATCACAACAATTTTCTCACAGCATTCGCAAGTTTGGGGGAAGATTAGCTCTTTAGTTTTCTAAAGCAAAACTCTACCTTCTCGGTAAGAAAGCCCAGCGATATAACCAGCTCACCAAGTTAAACACAGCTAACCTGCAACAGGCAAGGGTCAAAAAACAAATGTCACAGTAACTTACCAAGATGCTAGTTCAGACGAGACTATCAGTGGCATTCCTAAAAAGTAGTAAATTGTTGCATCTGAGTAATAGTTCCAAGTTTCTTCAGTGTTTTAGTACTTTATTAAGACTTAGGCACTTTCATATTGAATATGAAGCAATCAGACTGGTCCAGTTACACTGTCTCAATGCTAATGCCAGAACAAAGCATTCGTTTTGAAATCAGAGCCATGGCCCAGTTTATCACACCCCTATCAACAACATCTGTCTGCAGTTTAAGGAACTGGAAGACCATGGCACAGAAGGTACAGCCAAGAGTTACCCAAGAGTCAGCTGGTACTGTGATGTAAAGAAAACATGTACGACATACCATTCTGAGACAGCTTAAAAATATGCTCTAATAAACCACCTACAAGAATGCAGCACTGCATTTACTTTTCTCCTCTACCTGCTAATTCTAATTCCTTTAGTAGGCAGGATGCAGAATTCAAAATCATCACAAGCCAACCCCTGGGATTTTACAGTAGCTGCATTTTGAACTCTGCCTAACTCCCACTAAGTAAACCTGTTACAGGTCTCATTGTCACCACTGCAATTAACTTTACAGTGAGGAAAGCATAACCTGTTACTCTTCTAGCCACGTTTTTCAATTCAGACACACAGTGAGTTGTGTCTATTTGCTGAATAACGAGGCATAACAATTAACTCTTCACAATGTCTGCAAAATACCTTCTGGTTTTGAAGCCTAGCCAATTAATTTTGCAAGAAACATGTCACTAGCTGCTGTCTGGTACTTGGACTTGTTTCAAAATAGAATATTGCTTCTCTGAAAAGGCAACCAAAAAACTAAGACAAGCTTTTGTGATCCACATCCAATTACCTCCACCTAGGAAAACACAATTATTTCCTCAGTACTTACCCTTAAGTAGAGGCATTCCACTGTGTTCCAGACATCATAGGCAAGCCCCTTGAAGAAATATTTTGGAACAAGGTTACTGATTTAACTATACTTTTGTCTTGTAACAGTTCAACAGTTCTTCAATGTTGTATTTGACAAGCTTCCCAATAAGAAATCTTCAATCTACTTGTTTCAACAGAAATACCAAGTTTAACCAGCACATCTGCATGAAAACCAACGATGCCAGCTGCTGAAATACTGTAGCACTGCTTTTTGAACACCCCATCAGGAAGATACTGCTGGGTGCAGATACCATACAGTGCACAAATGAGTTTGATTACTCACTTCTTTCAAATACTGTTTCCACAGCAAGTACTCTCATGCTGAAGTGCAGAAGAAACAAAGCTTACCTCTTTCACTGGTGTGGTTCCACAAAAGTCCATCAAAGAAACAGATTTGTACATCAGAAGGCCAAATAGCCGTAAGAATTCAAGTACACCAAAAAAAGTTACAACTGCTCCCTGCTGCAGAGCTGGTGTGCTCATCCAGAGTCTGCAAAGAAAACGATGTAACTGAACTACACTTCTGCGAGTCCTGGATGTGAAATTCATGCCCTAGATTCATCAGTATTTGAATGAATTGCTGTTTCAATACATGCAAATATTGTCCCTTCATGTAAGTAACACAACTAATATGTACATCAGCTGTGGGTTGCAAAAGAAGGGTTTTTTCTAAGCACTAGGTTCCAGTTTTTTGTCTACAGCAACAGACAAAAACTGAACACGTGCTGGAACAGACTGAATGCAGCAACTTTAATTTTTCCACTATTTTTGAAACAGCATTTGAAGCTATTTGTCAGTTTGTTATACACTTACCATTAGTAACTGTTACCTTCCACTACTATGTATTCCAGCTTTAGAGACAGGTATAGTTTGGACTAAGGTAATCGTGGTGAGGAGTTCAAGATCAAATATACTGTCCTAAGAACAATTTATGCTGTGTCAAACTGATTATGTTATCTAGTCCAGCACCCTTAGTACAGCAATGGCTGAGTAAGATCCCCTGTTTCTATCCTCTTACTGAACTATGTTCTTGTAAGGTATCATTACTTGCCCAGTGTTAGCTCAGGGCTCCCCCCGTTGAAGATGTTTTCCTGTGGAGTGATCATACATGGCGTTCTCTTCCATGCTACTTCCTAGACTGTCCTGAAGCCAACCAAACTTGCTAACACCCTACAGTAAGCAGCTTCACAGCTTTAGCAATACATACATTCAAGACTACCAGCTTTTTTCTGCTCTCCCCACCATTCTTGCATAGGACATCCACTGCAATGAAATTTTACCACAGGGAAGCAATCAGAAGCTGCAGCTGTACGACACAGCCCACTACAGAAAGTATGGGTAAGGCACCACCAGGAGACTAAACATACAAGAGTTCAACATCTTCAGCAGAGAAGATGCCAGGCAGTGTCCAAACCAAATCAGATAAAGTTGCCCTGCAGCATTCAACATCTAGTAAAAACAAAGTATTTATATCCATCTTCTAAAAAACATTGCATTTAATATACAAGTATTCAAGAATTTGAAAGTTTTGGTTTTCATTCCAGCAGAGCTACAGGCTCTAATTTTGGTCAGACTGGTAAAATATTTGCACTGAACTCAATACCTTGGAAGCTTCACACAGTGCAGTTTCACGGCTGTGAAACATTGTCATGTGTTCACTTCAACTATGAAGTACTGTTTTTACAAAATGTTTTGTGAAGGTAAAGCAAAAAAGCTACCTGAAGAAAACAGAACTGAAAACCATGTAACAGCTTACCTCGCGCATCAGGAAAACTGAGTGGCATTTCATCTGCCAAAAGCAACATAAGCTAGAAGAAAAAAAAGCAAAGGGATAAGAACTATCAGATACAGTCAAATAACTGACAATTCCTAAAGCCAAAAGTCAGGTTTCACCAATCAATTTCACAGTTGTCGTAAGCTTGATTTTCATGTGTACTTATCCAGTTCTAATCAGAATTGAAATTTAGTTCATTTCTGAGTCACTCAGCAGTTGAACAGAAAAATTCATCACATGAACTGCAGAATGAGCGAGACTCCACACACCACCTCGCTATGCCTTACCGAGCAAGAACCCCACTCCTACATCCAGGATTAGTCTTTCAAGCCATAGAGTACTTCTCGGGTAGATGTCTAAAAGTTACATTTAGCCATTAATTCTGGACCAATATTAAATGGGATCTTCAACTACCGAAGAGTAATTTTTGTAGTCTTACTCCCTCGAGCTACCAACTTGCAATTGGAAAACCCCAAACTTTCTTTACAAAGATCTGGGACTTTAATTCAAGCATATAAGGAATGCAACTTGACCTGCTCTCATTATACTGAGCCCCTACTGTGAATCTCCTGAGACTGTCAATCACATTTTCAAGGAAATGAGACCAGTAGATATTAAGTCTTTGACAACACCCCTGTTCAGTACAGACTACTTTTACCTGCTGAACAGCTGTTATTGCTGACAGAATATTATTAAGTTATTACAGTATGAGTGAGACAGATCACTCTTCAGTTTTTAAATCTTGTTGATTCACAAGTAAACTCTTGAAACCATTTTTTATTTCTGCTTCTATCAAGACAGCCTAGGAGTTAGCTGTCAAGTCATCTAGGAGTTAGCCATATTCAGACTATTTCTAAACATTCACTAGTCATGTTTCCAATTGCCTAAAACACCCTGAGAAAGGTATTTACAATCAGGGCAATGCCTGTTAAGTACTGTCATTATAAAGTGCTTTCATCATTTGCTTAGTCACATTCACATCAGAACCCATTCTGTCCAAAGACAGGAAAGAGGGGAAAAAATCTTGTCCTTGGCTCTGTGTAAACATCGCCCAACAAAAACATCTCCACTATCACCGCTGCTTCCAGCACAAATCCAAAACACAGCCCCATACTGACTTTCTTGAAGAAAATTAACTCTCTCTCAGCTGAAACCAGGACACATGGGGAGCGGTGAATTAATTCCTTGTTTTGCTTTGCTTGTGCACGCGGCTTTTGCTTCACTGATTAAACTCTTGTACCTGAACCCACGAGTTTTCTCACTTTCACTCTTCCGATTCTCTCCCCTTTCCTGATGAGGGGGACTGAGCGAGCGTTTATGTGGTGCCTAGCCAACGGCTGGAGTAAAACCATGACAATATGTATACAAATGCATACAATTTTCTATACTTTGCTGTTTCTATGTTACAATATTTGGAACGTGTTTTCTTGTTTTTATTACATAAATTCTACGATTCCTTGGTTAACAAGAAGTCAAGGTGCAAAACCTAGCACTTTGGCAAGACTGTCAGCCACTGAATCAAGGACAGAATACATCTGATACAGGACAGCACAGAAGACACTTAAAAGCTTAGCAAAAAGGCAGATTATACTTGATTTGTAACTGTCTCAGACACAAGCCAAATATACTCACCTTAAACCAAATCTGACTAGGTTGCTCAGTTGATAGCTCAACACTGACTTCAGACTTGTGTTTTAAGCCAAGTAAGCCATGAAAAAGTATCTGAAGAGTGACTGCTGCCACTTCACTTGCTCATTTTCTAATCACCGAGGTGAACATTGCAGAAGCCCAGAGTTCTCGACAGCACAGTCATCATCATCCTCTATTTCAATGACTTCAGGTGATTTTGCATGTTTCGTTTCTAGTTTTGACTTTTTCTTACTTGGAATTTTGCTACTTATAATGAAAGAGCTGTTCTCCTACAAAAATGGAAGACAGAAGTATTCACAAATCTAGTTTTGAGATACTTAAAAGGCAAGATTTTGGTATAAACTTTGCAAACTTTAAGAACTCTTCAGACAACTCCAGTTTCTATACATTCCAGCATTATTTCCAAAGAACAGCATTATTCCAGAACAAGAACAAGAACAGCATAATTCCAGCATTACTTCCAAAGAACAGAGTATAGACTCTCAAAACAACTTCCTTCTGTATTATAGACCAGGATTCACAAGTATCACACAGTTAATTCTTGAGCTTGGCTCCAGATCGAAGTACTCAAAACATTATCTACTAATCTTTAACCTCAGAAGACAAAGGTTAGAGTTTCAAAAGTTAAGGAATATTTATTTACTCACCACTACTCTGGCATCAAGTTCTTCGTGATTATTAAAATTCAAGCAGTCATCATCACTGAAATATAAAAATTCAAATCAAGTTCTGTGCTTTTATAGTAGTCTAGAAAGTGAAAACTATTATCCTGCCACAGCCCCTGGTTTCTCTTAATGTGTACGGAAGTGCTACAGCTTGTATGAGTAAGATAAGTTTGGAGAAGAGGAGGCTCAGGGCAGACCTTATTGCCCTCTACAACTACCTGAAAGGGAGTTGTGGGGAGCTGGGGGTTGGCCTCTTCTCGCAGATAACTAGTGACAGGACAAGGGGAAATGGCTGCAAGTTGCGCCAGGGAAGGTTCAGGTTGGAGATGAGGAGAAAATTCTTCTCTGAAAGGGTGGTCGGGCATTGGAACGGGTTGCCCAGGGAGGTGGTGGAGTCACCATCCCTGAGGGTGTTTAAGGAAAGGTTAGATATGGTACTTAGGGATGTGGTTTAGTGGGTAATAGGTGGTGGGGGGATGGTTGGACTAGATGATCCTTGAGGTCACTTCCAACCTTAATGATTCTATTCTATAATACTACTACATGAGGTTGTTCTCAAACGATAGTTTCTGACAGCAGAATTACACCCTAGCTAGCAACACTGGCAGGACAGAAGCACTGCTCAGCAGCACAATGGTTTAGTAGCAGACATGATTAGTAGTAAGATATTTCAGATTACACTGCCAAACAGGCGAGAAAGTCCGCAAGTCAGAAAACAAGCAGAGTATCACCAAGAAAATAAGAGGGTAGGCCTCAGCTAACGTGAGTACACAGCCGTCTTCCTGATACTACAACTGAGAAATCTATCTCCATAGTGTCACGAAGCACAAGTATGAAATTCAATTCCACTATCATCCACAGGTTTTTCTCTCAAGATTAGAAAGAGCTCCCCAGAAAGACATGAAGCCATTTTAGTGCTATGGTTTCACAAGTCGCAGCAGGAAGACTGGTTCCAAAACCTCAAGTCAGATTCTAAGTACCCATTTCATAGAAAGAACTGAGTGTCTGGATGAGCTGGCTTGCATTTGTTCTACAAAATTGTTGTTTCTTGCTTTTTTTGTAGGAGTGCAAGCTAATTGTTGTTACTCGTTTTAGAGGTTCACCCTAATACTTCAACTTGCATAAATTAGCATTGTGAGTGAACAGTAAAGTGAACAATAGCTGAAAAACAGCTTTGTACCTTTACACAGCCTTTCAGGCTTTCTAGTTTTAAGGTCCAAGTATATTTGTAACATTAAGTCTTCTTGCTGATTTACTGATCCCTTTACTGCATCCAAGTTAACTGACCACAGAGAATGATCTAAGATAATACTGCAATGCTTAATTAAGTAAAAAGGAAATTTAAAAATATCCTTTAGTCTTTGCCATAAAACACCTCACTTTATTTGGGATAACTACAGAGGAACTAACTTCAGGAAACAGCTTTTTAAAAAACCACACTTCTACCATGTCATTTTAATGAGACAGTACAAGTCACTACTTGAAACAATCAGTCTTTAGATTAAAAATCTCGTTCAACAGAAAGTTCCAAGTCACATTTACAAGCAGAGAATCCCAAGTGGCTGAGTATTCTGTTGCCAAAATAAAAAAAGTTTTCATAATCAGATATTTAGATTATACAATGTTGATACAGGTTAAAAGGACAGCAACTGAACTTGACAGGAATTGAATTTGATATATTACAACTGTCACAAAATGGCATACTACTACAAGAAAGTGTACTACCTTCTGAATTCCTCAATTGTAAAAGTAGCAGATTGTACCAGTCAGCAGATTGAACTTACTTTGTCTCCTGAATAGGGGAAATGGGGCCTTCATCATCTAAATATTTGTGTTTCCGTACTGTCAAACACTCTCTTTCCAAGTCTTCACTAGCTTGAAGGGCTTTTAAAGCTTTTTTGAGATGTTCTTCATATTTAAGTACTTCAATGTACTGGAAATATCCCTTTGCAGCTGCTTGCTAAAGAAAAACACATCAGGCAAGATCTTAAAAATATCACTATAAAGCAACGAAATAAATCATTTCTCTTATCAACTGCACTGCACTATTAAACTGACACACACATTTTCGCTGTGTTTGTCTTGAAGGTATTAACAGACAACACCAAGTGTTCACTTCAGCATCTATGCAGTTACAGTTTAAATTGTAGCACACCAGGCACAACATACCCAATTTAAATTCACTGTTTTTAGACTAAATACAAAAATAGACATTTATCCCACAAAACAGAGGACTCACCTCATAGCCAAGAACCATCTTTAAGGGAATGTGTTTCTTCCCATAATGTCTTTCAACAAAAGGGAATTGAAAACCTCTATCTAGAAGCCTTCTCTTTTGCTCTTCTGGTGAGGCTGTCAGCGGCGGCCTCCCTGTAGGCATGTGGGTGCTTACGTACTTTTTCTTCTTCTTCCTTGAGCCACTCTTGTATTTACGGTGTGCAGCAGCCTTAAACTTCTTTCCCCTGAAGTGATAGGCAAAAATAGCTTTCAAATTGAGTTTTGACTTCTGCTGTTTGGGAGTTTCCGACGATTTCACTGGACTTTGAGGAGACAGAGAAGAATCTGAACTTTCGTTGTCAGGCACTTCTGCAACAGATTCTGCTTGTTGACTTGAACGTTGAGATCTCTTTTTTTGCTTGGAAGGTGCAATGGAGCGCTTAGGATGGTATTCACTGCCACTAGCAGTACACAGATTGCTGAAGAAGAAACAGTATTTATTTTCAGAAGAATGCATTCTGTTATATCACACAGGTACTGTACATGAACTAAAACCAAAAACTCACATTTCTGAATCACTGCTGTCCAGGAAAACCTCAGCTGAAGCAGCTGATGATTTACGTATACTGTTAAGCTCATCCGAAGACTCCTCAGAAGTGGCATTCTTCTGCCTTGAAGATGAACACTCTATTCGTGTATTTATTTCATGTGCACGTGCCTGACATGCTTCTTCCTGCTCAATGCATATTAGCTCCTGGGCATCAGGGTAATCAGAGCCAGAAGCCTGGGATTCATCTGTATCAGTCATGCTTCAGTTTGCCCTAAAAATCAATGAGAATTCAAGACATTACAGAAAATTCTATATTAATCAGGTAACAAGCCCTCCACCACTCCACCTAACAAGGTAAACTTAGAACAACAGTCTGTGAGCAAACTTGAACAGATTTTCCTAGGAACCACAAACAAATGTATTACCTTCAGACTATCAGTTAAGTTGCAGTCACTTATCTCAAGATATTCATAGTGTAATTTAGGTCAGAAGGGATTTTTGGTCCAACTCCTGCTCAAAGCAAGGCTAACTTCAGAGTTGCATTGGATTGTTCAGGAACTTGTAGAGATGAGTTCTGAATGTTTTAACCCTGTCCCTACTAGGGAGAAGTTTTCCCTTAAATAAGCCAACAGCTGCTTAAAATTGCTATATCCTCTTAAGTATGTCATACACAAATACTCACTTTGCTGCAGTTTACGTTTTTAAACTGATCTACGACAGTCACCACCAGAAGCAATGCCCTCTCCCCTGTTCTTTTGCTAGCTACAAGATACTCAAAGCCTCCTGCTCTAACAGTCTAGCGACCCTTTGTTCACTGGTTATCAATCCACGTTGAGACTACCTCCACAAACAAAATGTTAATTTTCAGTTCAATCAGCGCAAGATCCCAATCCACCCCCTTCAGCTGCCAAAGTCTATACAACAGGGACTGAAACCTGCCACAGAGGAACCTGTCCTTCCCATGTAATAGCCTCGAGTTATTTTACATGCTTGTTAGTCATTCATTAGCCCTGTAGATATGTATCTTTATCATTTTACTGTGCTTTTTACAGTTTCACAAACCCATCATCACACTCATGAATATTTACACACAATTTTACATCTGAAGACACTACAGCAGAGCTCAACTAATGTCTCCAGATAACCTACTGTTGTCTGGATAACCGTTTCATGTCTCAGCACAAATTACTGCAGATTCAGGAACGCTTCCCAAAAGCATGGGAAGACAAAGGTATGCAACAGAAAAACTGAGCAGTCTGAAAACACAGTAGACATATATAGACTGCAAATAAAGAATAATAGCAGGCCAGAACAAATGGCTACAGAACACAACCAACCACATCTGCTCACAATATTAAGTTTCATTTCTTCTCTAATCTATGCAGTTACAGTGACCTTGAAGTTCATTTCACAAGAAAGAGGATAGAAATATCACCGATCTGCTGCAGCCATACATCAGTGACTGATTTTGACGCTGTGAAAAGCCAAAAATCAAGACTCAGTCTTGGTGACTGTTAAGCAGGTACTAGCGACAGGACATGGGGAAATGGCTGCAAGTTGCGCCAGGAGAGGGTTAGGTTGGAGATGAGGAGAAATTTCTTCTCGGAAAGGGTGGTCGGGCATTGGAACGGGTTGCCCAGGGAGGTGGTGGAGTCACCATCCCTGGGGGTTTTTAAAGAAAGGTTGGATGTGGTACTTAGGGACATGGTTTAGTGGATAATAGGTGGTGGGGGGACGGTTGGACTAGATGATCCTTAAGGTCTCTTCCAACCTTAATGATTCTGTGATTCTATTCTTTATTGCAGCGCTGGGCGCACATGGGATTGCTCCTCCTAGTGCACGCACCGTAAAGGGTTAGTTACACAGCTTTTATACAAGACATATGTACATATTCATAGGGATTCCAAGAAATGGTTAGTTTTTCAGAGAACTCATTATCATAGGTTATCACCCACTCCCACATGCCCATTATAGTCTCTTGGTGGGTTTCAAAGACATTTGGTGGTCGTTTACAACATCTGCTCCTCTTCATCACATGTTCTTTTGGTAAGCTTTAGCTTTTATCCCGCTAACAAAGGCCACAGAACTGGCTCTACAGCCTTGAAACATCCTCCTGTTCCTCTTTATCACTCTGTTCTCAGAGGTAAGTTGTCCCTCCTGCAGTACCATAATGCACACAATGTGCTAACATTATAATCCTTCAGGTGGGACTTTGCACATAGTTTACACAGTTCGGTGCTGATGCTTATTGACAAGATGAGCTGATACATACCACTGCTCCTCCTTCAGTTTTTAAGCAGTCTACATTTAGATGACTTTTTGCATCACTGAACTGTTCAAAGCAGAACCTACGCCATTGCTTTTTTCAAAATGAAGGTATTTTGTTTAAAAACTGCATTAAATGCAGGCTTAGAAATGCAGTAGACCTGAAACTCACCCTGCTACACTTAAAATAACAGCACAGAGGCCCAATCTACCCTTCGCTGTGAGGAAAGGCAGTATTTGACAGCAACCTGCACCTATACCCCGGACAAACTGCATGCACACCACTAACATCAGTTCCTTCAGCACCTGACAACCCAACGTCCAGAAACAGAACAGCCTAACGTCAAGGCACGGACACATGCACCAACAGCACCCGCAGCCACACGGGAGGCAGCTGGTACTTACAGTGGGCAGCTCAGCATCGTCCATCACCTCTGCTACAGTCTTATTCTGAACAGCTGGCACGCCACAGGCCTCTTGGGGGAGGAAAAAAACCCCAACATGTAACTAGACGATTATTTCACACAGACTTCTCCAAAAGAGCCATCGATTTCTTTGCCAACATTTACCTCAGAGTGAAAGGCGCCAGACGCACCACTCGCCCCCCCCCCTCGCCGAGCTCGGCTGCCAGCAGCGCGCTAGGGCCGGCGCCGCAGCAGACATTTTGTAGCTGGACACCCACCACAGGCCGGTGACACCCCCGGCACCGCTCCGGAGCAAAGCCTCGCCAACGGCCGCCACACAGTCCGCTACCGAGGGCGATCTCCACCGGCCCGCTAGCCTGCCTCAGGTCCTTCCCCGCGAACGGGCTCCCCGGCAAAAGCACTCCACAAGCGGACACGATACAGCCGCGACCCTCCTCCCCTCCCCCGGGTGCCTCGCTGCCGCCGCTCCAGTGCCGCGGATGACGGCGGA
>VWZZ01000025.1:160397-173199 GCA_013399095.1 Psophia crepitans
CCTCCAAACTAGTTTTAATTCAGGTTTTGATACTAGACAACCTCACCCCATTAAGATTATGGTTCCCAATTCATCTACATTCTCCTGGCCCTTGACTACTCTTCCTCTGATGTTTTCTTCCTGCTTCAAAAAAATAGACTTCTGAAATCTTTAGACGCTTGTTTTCTCCATTCTTGTTGTACCATCCCAGATCTAATAATCTTACAGTCTTTTTAACACTTGTGTTTGGTCTTTGAAAGTCTTCTGTAGATGGATCGTAATTGTCTGTTGTTGTCTCCTTTCAGTTTCTGGAACTCTCACACCGCACAAACTCCCCTGAGAACGCTCTCCCTGCAGTCTTCTTGTGTCCTTCCTGGTAAGGGTTAGTCCAGCAATCACATTGGGTTTATTATGCTGCATCCAGCTTTTCCCACAGTCTCCGTCCTTTCTTGATTGTGGGGAGCTGACTACGGTCCTTTAAACAGCAGGTGATGGTCTAGATGTCATATCAGAGCCTACTTACTGGAACTGCGTCAGAGTCCTGTCTCTGCCTTCTGAAGAGAACAGCAGTTCTAGCCTGTCTTCTCAGTTTGTTTCAGGACTTTTTCAACTGGTGTCTTGAGTGCTGGCACAGACTCCTTCTGGACATGGCACAGGGTTCTTTAGCGGATGAGGATCATCTAAAACAGTGCTGCCACAGCCATCTTCTCACTTTCTTTCTCTGACTGAATTGCTTCATTTCTGTGTTTGGTGCACACTTACAGTCTTGGAGTCTGATTCACTCCATCTGACAGCAGGTTTCTACCAGAGGCACCAAATCCAGCCTGTTACTTTCTCAGACTGCCAGAGGGAGGGAGGGGATCACCAGTGGAGATGGATAAGACCAACTGAGATGAGAATTACTATACGCAGGTAGCTGTCTTTCTCCCTTTCTCTGCTGCTTGCTACAGCAGTAATTTAGGGTGGGTGAACTTTGAGCTCAAAGACTTCAGTTAGGACGCAGGTATGATCTCCCAAATATTTTTATTCTTTTTTTCTGTTGTTTGGTTTTTTTTTTCTTTATGCAGACTCAAGAGGCCTGTGGTACAAGAACAGTTATGATTTTTGACAATCATAAAAGCTAGGATATTTTTAAAATAGAAAGTGTACATAAACAGCTAGCTCACATGATAGTCCTTCCTAGCAAAAGCTCTGTCAGGTCTGGGAATGTAATTCAGTTTTTGCATTTTTCCTCCAAGGCCTGAGATCTGGATAAGTGAGACCCATTTTCTTTTTCTGCTGTGTGCAGCAGGCATGTGCCTAAGGAGTTAATGATTGCTGTGGCTGACTTAGAGGTAGCGTATAATCAGCTGTTTCTGCCCTGAGCTAGTGGTTTGCCCTAGTAGCTGGCTTTGCTGTTGCGAGACTGACTGAAATGTAGTTCATTTGTAAAGGGGTACTTAAACTTATGTTCAAACACAACTTTCTGTTATGGGCTCTGTACCCATACAGAGCCTGATAACTGCAGAACTTGCTGCTGCTGTTTTCTGTTTTGCTGTTACCCTGTTCCCCTCTGGAAGAGGAAACACATGCCCAGAATCAATTGGAGACCATGTCACAGCTGAGGTTGAAAGTCCACCATAGCCTATGCTGGAAAAGTAAACACTAAGGTAGCGAAGACTTGAGGAGGCAGCTAATGTGCTCGGAAAAGCACATTTTTCTTTCAAAAACAAATTATGACTCCAGGCTTACAAAGGACAGATAAATCTCCTGACCTGTCCCTTGAACTGGATTCAGCGTAGGATGTGTTTTGCCTACAGCCACTTGTAAGCTTGAAGACTAGCATATGTAATGCTCTGAAGTAGCTGTAGAGCTGACAGACACATCTTCTTCCAAAGCACATAAGAAAATTAATACTGAAGCTGTTAGTCTTTCCTTTGATGGCAGAACTACAGTTCTACTGTTGTTCTACTGTGAAATTGAAAAATAAGTGACATACTGAAAGCGGCTTGTTATTATCCTTCTTGACAGATTAGCTGTTCCTACAGCGTGCTACCTTGTAATTTCTTACCTGAAGAAATCAACACCAACTAGGAAATGGCCAAAGTCGAAAGGTTTGCTTTTCACGTTCCAAGTTTGGAGGAGCTTGCAGGGGGTAAGTCATGCAGCGTGTAACTTTTTACAAACTTATAATGTATTCTTCAAAGTTATCTTAAAGCTCTTATCAAAACCTTTCTACAGCTAATACATGCAGAAAGTTCCTGCTCTTAGTACACTGAGATGTAACGAAAATAATGTGCTATTATTTCTTTAAAACACACCATGACTCCTCCCCCAAGCCCCAAGTGGTGTTTAAGCACACAGCCTCTTTAAAAGAGTCTGCTGCATTTGCAGATTTGTGCAGAGGTTGTGACAGTTTGGCAATTACAGACCGAACTTATTTACACATACAGGGTCATCTGTCCTCCTCTGCCCTCCAATATTTCTCTTTTAGGACTACTCAAAATACAGCTGACAAGATGCAGTATAGCATGGCAAGTCCTCTTGCTTAGAGTCATAGAATCGTTTAGGTTGGAAAAGACCCTTAAGATCGAGTCCGACCATTAACCCAGCACTGCCAAGTCCATCACTAAACCATGTCCCTGAGCACCACAGCTATGTGTCTTTTAAATACCTCCAGGGATGATGACTCAACCACTTCCCAGGGCAGCCTGTTCCAGTCCTTGACAAGGTGAAGAAATTTTTCCTAATATCCAAAACCTCCCCTGGTGCAACCTGAGGCCATTTCCTCTTGTTCTGTTGTTTGTTACTTGGGAGAAGAGATCAACACCTACCTGGCTACAGCCTCCTTTCAGGTAGTTGTAGAGGGCAATAAGGTCTCCCCTGAGCCTCCTCTTCTCCAGGCTAAACAACCCCAGTTCCCTCAGCTGCTCCTCACCAGACTTGTGCTCCAGACCCTTTACCAGCTTTGTTGCTCTTCAGCACCTCAACATCTCTTTTGTAGCAGCGGGGGCCCAGGCTTGAACCTTGTTGGCTCCTTTTTTGGTGATTGCACTAGAACCGGGCTGCAGGAGACATTTTATTTAGTGTGTTTCTTTCCAAAGCCTTCACAAAAGGTGCTCAGAAGAACAGAGTGGTCAAGGTTGGAAGGGACCTCTGGAGGTGATTTGGTCCAACCCACCTGCTCATGAGCTTCTTTCCTTGCCCTAGTAGAAAGGCATTAGTCCTTCTGGTAGCCTGTCATCTGCAGCAGATGTACTAAAGTTTGTTTGTTTTTTTCTTTCAGAGTTCCTCAAGTTCAGTCTGCCACTCTCCTAAATCTGTGTCAGTTTGACATTTCCATGCTTTGAAAACATGTGGTCCCAGCAGTACCCGGGGTTGTTCTCAGTGCTGTTCTCACCCTGTAGCTGTCAGGCTGGGGCAGTAGGCCAGGGCTACTGCACAGCTGTGGGGTCAGCTGAGAACAGTGTGTACTTGCAGTAGAACAGCTAAAGACAGTAGCAGAAAAGATGCATCGTGGAGCAGAATTTTCCCTCTTTTTTTTCCTCTCTGTCCTGAGGATCTCCTGTAAGCTGTGAATTTTGTTGCTGTTCAGCTCTTGAGTATAATTTGAGGAGTGCCCTTTTCTTGCCCTTGTCTATTTACTGGAAGGTACTGAGCTGTATTTATAAACCTGCCAAGTACACTCTACTGACCACTGTGGTCAACAGCTTGGGAAGTCTGCTCCTGAGAAGTAGGGTATGGCTGAAACCCTGACTGGAGGAAGCAAAGGCACAGGAAAGTCCTCTTGAGTAAATAAGGAACTGCCTGATTTGAGATCACAGACTGGATTTTTCTAGTCTTTAGTTCGAGACATCTGTCAAAGCAGACCCCTAGGCGTGAAAGAACATTGACCTTTTAACACGGTGTTTGAAGCGGTGTATGTGAAGGCAATCGATTAAGGTTTGGAAGTTGTTTCCAAACGGTGAACTTGTCTAAGTTAGAATTCTCCCTGTTATTTGAGTGACTTGCAGGTTTTGAGCCTAAAAACATTGATGTAAAACAAACCCAAAAGTTTCGATTTGGGGCTGTTCATTATCATCAGCACCATTCATTACCTGTCTTCTACAGACAGGGGCACTTGCCAGAAAATCTCCACGCGAACATAAACATGACAGGCAACCTCCTGCGACAGCAGAAGTGTCCGGACAGCAGAGACAGTCTGAAATTATAATCAAGCAATTGCAAACAGTCTGGCTAATGTATTTAAAGAACTAATTGTCACTTCAGCTAAAGCTTGCTTCCTCCTTTGCTCTTACATGATACTTGACCATGATCATAATTTTATGCTTTTGTGAAGCAGAACCACTGCTGAAACGTGACTTAAGTTTGCCCATGTTACTTCACATCGTGCCGCTCCAAATGCTACTAGGAGCAGTCAGTTACTGTATTTCAATTAAAAAGTTTTTAAAATTCTTAAAATTCATTAATATGGTAGCTGAACAAGCTTTTGCTCTTCTCTGAGGCTCTGACTTGGGAAACACATCTACAGACAGTAACATTTAAATCAATGGCATTACTTAGGGTAAGCATAAGTCCTTTAATATATCTTGCTGAAATAAAGTCTAAACAGTTATTTTTGTTAGTAACTTGTCAAAATCTTGGTAATTTTGCATTGTCAATAACTGCCATTATTCCTTACTATAGTTTTGCAGAAAGGGCTTAAAGAAAACTTTGCTGATGCTCAAGTCTCTGTTGTAGACTGTCCTGATTTGACTCAGGAACCCTTCAACTTCCCTGCTAAAGGTAAAGTAGCATTTCTGTCTTCCACTACAAGTTCTCCACTTCTTTCTACCCAATCCTACTAGGAAAACCTACTTGGTTGTGATCTTCTAAAGGTGTTGGGAGAGCTTAAATTGTTTTTCAGGTAAAGAATATGCATGAGAGGAAAGCTACATTTTATTCCTGGATTTACTTCCTAGTTGATTAACAAGGACAAGTCATTACCAAGTACTTGTTAGAATTTTTTTTCTTAACCGATGATTGCGATACTCCTTCATTTCATAAGCTTTATTGTGTACTGAAAAGGTTTTGAAATGAAGTTGTTACCTTCCAGGTGGAGAAATTTTTTAGATCCATGCCAATCACTGCCTGAACTTAAGGAGTTGTGCTTCCATTAATTTTTAAATTCCTGCCGTTCATGTATGTCAGTCTGAGTGAGATTCATCTAATTTGACATTAGCTGTCTGGAAGACAGACATCTGCGCTACTCATCTGTGTTCCCTCTGTCATCAATGTGGTGAAAAAACCACCTCCTAAGGTGCTTCATCCCCTCTTAAAATACATGTCCAAATAAGTGGGATGAATTGTCCTGAGACTTAGGCATCCAGCTTTGCTGAAGTTTTGCAAGTGGAGTCCCAGTACCCACTGTGTGATGAGGGCATCTTACTGGAGAACTGGCAAAGGGCAGTTGTTGCCCATTGTAATATTTTTTTTGTGCTTAGAGACTGTTAATTTCACAACAGGTTGCCTAGCATTAAATCCTACTGTGAGTCACCTGAGGGCTTACTGTCCTTGGGCTTCTTAATAGCGCAACATTTAAGCATGCTAGGGCAATGGTGTTCTCAAAGGGGTTTGGAAGTTTGAGGAACCTGTTCTTTGGTGGATTCAACTACATGCACATTTAGGAAATACAGTTTTGATTACTAGGAAAAAATATTTTACCAAGCTAACTGGCTGTATTCCTCCAGGAATCTGCGGAAAGCCTAGAATAGCAGATGTGGGAGGTGTTCCTTACCTCATACCTGTTGTACGGAAAGAAAAAGTGAGTTTTTTCCTCTAGCTGTGGGGTTTAAGATATTTGTCAGAAGAAAAGCAATGTCTTGCTGAAATATAAACAAAACTAAGGACTAATGGATACTGTAAGATTCCACTTGTGAAAGAGACTTACTTTTCACTGTTTTATGAGATTGATTCCGATGTGTGTTAAACATAGGGTGTGTCAGGAAATCTTACATATTGTAGCAAAAATAGCATGTCATGGTTCATCTGCTGCTGCCTGCAAATGTAAGATAGTTTTGGGAACATCTGTGACAGGAGACACGGAAGGAACTCCTAATCAAGAGGCTTGCCTCCATGTTTATATATGACTTGCTGCATGCCTGGGATTTCAAGTTACAGCCACACTTCTTTGTAAAAACTGGCTGTATTTGCATGTTCAGGCCAACGCTGGGCTCACGTTACTGTCCTTTTCCAGGAATATCATGCCTCCTTTCTGACACCTCACCCCATCTGTCCCTGTATGATATTTCCTTCCATTTTTTATTTTACACAAATAAACATTTAATAAGAACAATAATTTTTATTTTTTTTTAAATGGCAGGGAAACATACAGGCAGACTCTAGCTTTCAGAAAACAAATAGACGTGCCCAATTTGTTATTTCCAAATGTTCTGATCTTCAGAAACTATGTTGAACCTAGTTATCCAAAATACCAATGAGGGCGTTATGAATTAAGTGCATCCAGAGGTTACAGTGAACAGAATGACAATTCCACATCAGAGCACCACACCAAAATAAAAGGATTGCTTCTCTTTTGTAGGTTTACGATCTAAATATAGTTGCAAAAGACATAGAGCTGCCTGGAGCTTTCATTCTTGGAGCTGGAGCTGCTTCATCTAAGATTCTTGGAGTAAATGCTGAGGTCAGTAAATAAGTGTGATGGTTCTTAATGAACTCATGGAAGTATAATAGTAGAGCAGTATCATGCTGGTTATTTCCCATTTACAACAAAACATTTAATAAATACCTTTCATGCCAAAAGCACATAAAACGCATTAGAAGGAATTCAGATGAGGGCCATCCAATGAGGTTCATGGTATCCAGATAACAAAGATTAATTTTTAATTTGTAATTCTCCAGGAAGCACGTGATTGCTTTGAAGCGTGCAAGAAGCATGATTTTTTGAAACTGATTGACAAAGACCTGACCAGGGGTTTAGTGACAAGATTTAGAAATGCCTGTAAATGTTACTGGTAAAATGCCTTCAAAATAGTCCCTGCCTTTTGCCCTCTTGGATGGCTTTGTTTTACCATTGTAAGTGTTAAAGATGCCACATAACAAAATGATCACCTGTGGGAGAGACGGGGGACGAAAACTGCTGCCAGTGGAGGCTTTGGTTAGTCAGAATCTTTTCAAGCATAAACCTTTGGTCTTGCCATCTCCTTTTGATGCATTTATTGGCAGATGAGGTAGTTCAGCTCAGCATTAAATTTGGGTCACTGTAGTAGTGATTGCTACTGTACACTGAGAAAGTATTACATAGAATTCCAATACCTGAACGCAGGCCTCAGTTCTCAATTATTAGTCTTTTTTTCTTCTTTTTTTTTTTTTTTTAAACACTATCATTCACCTTCACATAGTATTAAATTTAACTGTCCAGAAAAAGTAAAACTGTTTTCTGGAGTTTTCAGTTACATTACAATATTAATGCTTTTTTTCTTACCAGTACAGACCTTATCTTGATTCGTTTACCTTGGATCAAGAGCAGCCCCGAGGAGATGGACTTGGGGGTGCTGGTTGATGTAAAACTCAACATGAGCTGGCAGTGTGCACTCACAGCCCAGAAAGCCAACCGTGTCCTGGGCTGCATCAAAGCCAGTGTGGCCAGCAGGGCAAGGGAGGGGATTCTCCCCCTCTACTTCACCCAGTACTGTGTCCAGCTTTGGGATCCTCAGTACATGAAAGACATAGAGCTGCTGGAGCAAGTCCAGAGGAGGCCGCAAAGTTGATCAGAGGGCTGGAGCACATCTATGAGGACAGGGTGAGGGAGCTGGGCTTGTTCAGCGTGGAGAAGAAAAGGCTCCAGGGAGACCTAATTGCAGCTTTCCAGTACCTGAAGGGGCCTCCAGGAAAGACGGAGAGGGGCTATTTACAAGCGCAGGGAGTGATAGGACACGGGGTAATGGGTTTAAACTAAAAGAGGGGGGGATTTAGATTAGATATTAGGAAAAAAATTCTTTACTGTGAGGGTGGTGAGGCACTGGCACAGGTTTCCCAGAGAAGCTGTGGATGCCCCCTCCCTGGAAGTGTTCAAGGCCAGGTTGGATGGGGCTTTGGGCAACCTGGTCTATTGTAGGGTGTCCCTGCCCACGTCAGGGGGGTTGGAACGAGATGATCTTTGAGGTCCCTTCCAACCCAGACCATTCTGTGATTCTATCCTGAGACACAGAGCTGTGTGATGAAGGGGATTATTTCTTGGGATCATGATCCAAAACCTAAATTGCATTTATGTGACTTCTGTTATTTTGTCTGACTCTTACATGTTCTTATTGACTTACTTGACTTGTTCTTACATGTTCTTTTTCTCAGCTTATCCCTATTGTTCAAACTAAGAGTGAAAAAAAGCCTGCTGTAAATGGGAGCTACGTTGCTCAGATAAATCCTGCAGATAAAGGGTGCCTGCTTGAGAAGTACAGCAGCAAATATACTGACTGTGAGTTTGGGCTGTTGGCCAACCTTTATGCCAGTGAGGGCCAACCTGGTAAGGTACGTACTTGGATCAAAGGTGACTTTGCTTCTAGAGCTTTGTGGCTGAAGGGAAACTCATGTTTCAGTGTTCTCCTATTAGTTTTCTTTGATAATAGTAATGTATTAATTCCATGAAAAAAAATAAAATCCAAACATAAGGAACTGATGCCAGTGAAGTAGGGGAAGAATTGGTGGAGATAGAGGCATTTAAATTTTTGAGGGATAAGTATCAGCTTACTAAAACTTTTCTATCATAGATCATCCATCCAAATCCAGTGCAAACTAGCAGTGATTTGAGGTAATGATTGTACAATGGACTTGTGTAAATCAGCTCTGGGCACTTGTCTGTTCTTTTGTAGAAATGCTTCCCCCAACACTGGTAGCACAAAGAGGTGTGGGCAGAGCAGTCAAAAACCTGACTACTGCATGGAAACTGAGCAGGCTTCTCTGTTTCCAAGGTCTTCTTTATAGCAGAATGGAAGCCAGCTGGTGGACAGAAGGGGGTTGCTTGTGTCATTGTCTCATGTGTGAGGAAATGACTTGCTGCCCAGCACTCTTCACAGGCAAAGCTAGCATTGAACAGAAAGTGAGGAAAGAGAGTTGGTCAGGTATTGGAAAGGATGCGAGTGGAGCGGCACTTGCAGGGAAACTCGTGTTTTCAAAAAGTAATCTTGGGTTATAAGCTTGGGAGAATTTCAGAGCAGCTTTCACAGACCTTTGCAGACTGTTGCAGTGGGAGACAGCAGTGACAAATTAATTTTATTCCCCAGGTCATTGAAGTGAAAGCCAGTGGAAGAACTGGGGAACTTAACTTTGTGTCTTGTCTGAGACAAATTTTAGAGAAACACTATGGAGAAAAACCAGTTGGGATGGGTGGTACATTTATCATTCAGAAGGGGAAAGCAAAGATTCACATTATGGTAAGTTGTTCTCTATGTGCGTAACTTTTTTCGTCCTTCTGAAAACAGCAGTATAAATCAGGGTGTAATGGCTTAGTGTCTGGGCTTCGATTTGTGTTTTTAAACGTACACGTAAACTGTTGGGATAAGCGGTGTATTAACATAAGGAGCTGACATTACAAAACCGATGTTACAAAAGTAGTAATGCTGTATTACTTAGCCTTAATACTGTCATCTTCTCTTTTGAAATCCGTGGACAGCTAAAGAACTGTAGAACTATTGTAAAATGAATTGAAATGAAATATGTGAACTGAGATTATACATGGAAGAAGCAACAGACTTTTTTAAAATAACTGAGCTTCTAAAATGTGCCAGGAGGCAAAGCTTTGCTTCAGTAGTTCTCCTAGTGCCTGTGCGATGAAAGAAGCAATGTTCTGGTTGCTTGAATTTCTGGCAGAAACACAGTAATGGGCACTGGTGAGCTTCTTTCAGGCAAGAAGGAATGTGAGCAGAATAGTGGGGAGGGGAAAAGTGAAGGAAAGTTGCTAGAGTAAAAGTGTCTTGATACAAGTGTCTTCCTTTCACTTACAAAACTTTTACTTTTGCTGTAGCCTCCGGAATTTTCTGCCTGTCCTCTGAATACAGATGAGGATGTGAATAACTGGCTCAAATTCTTTGAAATGAAGGCTCCACTGATTTGCCAGACAGTAATAGTTTCCAGAGATCCAGTGAGTTCCTTTCTCCTTTCTAAGTCTAAACTGAGACTTGTAATGAATTTTGTCTTGGATGTGATTTCCTTTTAAGAACAGGAGTGTGGATATATTCTGTTAAACTCTTCCAGAGGTGGTGTAACGAAATAGCAGCTTCTCATTTCTGTCACTGGTGTGAGTTGAGGCTAGGTCAATCTGTTCTGAAACCTAGTGGCTGTTCATAGTGGATTGAAATGAATGGGTCAGTTCCAATTGCAACTGTGCAAGTGTTTGCGTCCCAAACCCAACAGCAGTTTGCCTTTACTTTTGGCCATGCCAGGAGAAATGCCAAGAGCATGAAAGCTTGTTCAGCCACGTGTTCATGTACTTCACTTTCATAAGAACTGTCTCTGCTAATGCTCTGTCAAAATGTATGAAGCATGTGTCTCATAACTGCTGATGCAAATTGAAGCCTGCAAAGCTGCATGCTAGAAAGTTACCTAGCATCTTTCACAAGCACGAAATTCAACAGCAAACTATTGAGGATAAAAACTAATCTGGTTTCAAAAACCATTAAGGTGTTTATCATTAGGAAGACTGTTTAAAAGTAACCAGGAAACCATAGATGAAAATGACTGTTTTATAAATAACAATGCAGTCATAAGTAATATATAAAAAAAATTTCCAGGGTTAAAAGAGGCATGCTGTAGGCTTAGATATGTTTGAAGGTGTGACTCTTGTGTCTTTATGTGGCAGCCTTTGTCCTAAGTAGGACACCTAATTGTGTGTAACTTCCCAGAATCGACTGAGGAGTAATTGGAAAAAAGCTATCAAGAGCTGCTCCGTTCAAAACCAGTGCAGCTTGTGTAGTGGAGGCAGCTGGGTTATTCTCATCTGTGTGCCCTGCAAGCTCAGCAGCACTCGGCTAAGCCTATGGTTTTGGTAATGTTGGAGTGTCAGTACAGAGACAGCAGTAGAAGGTGGCACTCAAATGTTACAGCATTTCTCATAAGTATCCTCTTCGAGCCCAGAAAGCCAACTGTATCCTCAGCAGCATAAAAAGAAGCATGGCCAGCAGGTCAAAGAGAGGGTGCTTTTCTCCCTTGTAAGATCCCACCTGCAGTACTGCATCCAGCTTGGGGTCCCAAGAAAGACATGGACCTGCTGGAGTGACTCCAGAGGAGGCCACAAAGATGATCAGAGGGCTGGAGCACCTCTCCTATGAAGACAGGCTGAGAGAGTTGGGCGTGTTCAGCCTGGAGAAGAGCAGTCTCCAGGAAGACCTTATTGTGACCTTTCAATATGTAAAGGGTTCTTACAAGAAAGAGACTTTTCACTAAGGCCTGTAGTGACAGGACAAGGGGGAATGGGTTTAAACTAAAAGAGGGGAAATTTAGATTAGGAAGAAATTCTTTACTGTGAGGGTGGTGAGGCACTGGAACAGGTTGCCCAGAGAAGCTGTGGATGCCCCACCCTTGGAAGTGTCCAAGGCCAGGTTGGATGGGGCTCTGGGCAACCTGGTCTAGTGGAGGGTGTCCCTGCCCATGGCAGCGGGGTTGGAACTAGGTGATCTTTGAGGTCGCTTCCAACCCAAACCATTCTGTGATTCTATCAAGGATACAACTGATGGGGGTGATCTCACAGTTTAGTATGCTAGTTGTTCTTCTGTTTGCTGTTCTTACCATCTTCATCTAAGCTGGCTCTCAGAATTGGAGCAGAGATTGTCCCTTTATCACATGGGTCTGTGGCATTCAGTGCAAAGGGGTTCTGATTTCCAGTACGCGTTCCTTGGTGTGATTGCTTTATTTAATCACAACGGAAAGGAAGAAAGGTAGGGAAAGGAAGAAAGGAACATGGAGAAAAGAAGGGAGAGAGAGAAACAGAGAGAAAGAGAAAGAAAAAGAAAAGACAAAGAGAAAGAAGGAAAGGAAGGATGAGAAAGAAGGAGGGATTCTCTAGTAAATGGACACCAAAAGTTTGGGGCTGTCAAGGTTGCTAAATTCTTTTCTCTCCAATGTCCCATGGTAAAGCCTCTTCTATTGTCTTACTAGTTTCATAAACACCTTTCAAGTTTTCACTGATAAATGGTTGGAGTGGGCTCTGAGATGTGTGGAAATACGCATCAAGGAGGGACCGTCCCAGGACCTCTGACCACCTGTTCACGGGCCTTTCTCTGGTGACAGGGCTTCGATCTGCGTGTGGAGCACACCCACTGTTTCAGCCACCACGGGGAAGGAGGGCACTACCACCAGGACACCAGCCCCGACAGCGTGCAGTACCTGGGCTACCTGCTGCCCGCCGAGCTGCTCTTCCGCATCGACAGGCCCCAGGAGACGCACCTGGTCGGGAGGGACTGAGGCCGGGCTCCGCTGGAGCCGGAGCCGTTTGATCCTTCGGAAGTACAAATGCCGATTTTTATAACGCTTGTAATGATGTGCGTTTATCAGGCAAGAATAAATAGGAGAGCAGGAAACTGCCGACCTTCGTTTTGTTAAAGTGAGAAGCTGAGAGCGTCGGGGTAACTGAATTGTCTGTGACTGCATTCAGAGGCAAAGGTCACTGTAACTGTGGCGTTCGCTCTTGGGTTGAGCACCCTGCGGGGCTGTAGCTGGGGAACCGCAAGTGAGTTTCTGTGTAGAGCGGGGAATGAAACCAGCTCCTGGTCAGGGGTGACGATGTACAACCCGCTGCCCGCAGCCCCGCAGCGGAGAGGCGGCTGGGGTGTGCCTGTGAGTGACAGGAAGCCCG
>VWZZ01000025.1:177461-197618 GCA_013399095.1 Psophia crepitans
TTTTTTTTCTCCTGAGCTGCTTCTGTGGATGCGATTTTGAAACACAATTGGTTTTCTGCCATAACTATTAAGTACTACTGACTAACCTACTGTAAAATATTATACATCACACACTGGAAGACTGAGATGCTGATGTGCTGAAATGATCTTTCTAATTTACCTGTTTGTTGGGTTTTTTTTAAGAATTCATTAAGAAACTTGAGTCAAGTGCAACTATGGAGATTTGGAGACTTAGAAATACGTATTCTTCCAAAATGGACGTACAAACTTCATTATTTGCAGAAGATGCTTTATAGTATGTATGTCTTTGTCCTTCCTTTCTTAGGTTCCCTTTTTCTTCATCATGGCACGTTTGAGGTGATAAAGAACACTGACATTGACCTGGATAAAAAGATATCTGAGGATTACTGTCCTTTGGATGTTCAAATTCCAAGTGATTTAGAAGGATCAGCTTATATAAAGGTTTGCCAGAGAAACTTTAATAGTTTTGGGGTTTTTGCGTGGAGTTTTGGGTTTTTATTAAACCCATGTTTGGGTTTGGATGGAGTTTTGGGTTTTTATTTGTGTGCATGCAACAAAGAGCAGACATCAGATAATGTTCTCTTTTTGCCTAGGTTTCTATTCAGAAACAAGCTCCAGACATTGGTGATCTTGGGACAGTCAATCTTTTTAAAAGACCCATGCCGAAATCAAAACCAGGTATAGCTAGCTATATGTTGTTTTCTGAGAACATTCTCAAGAAATGGGTTTGCATCTGATGAGTATTTGAAAATTCCAGCTTGAAAGAAAAGTGAACAAGAATATTCTTGTTTAAACTGAAATTTTCTGTGTAGGTGCTGCTTGGGCTTTGGAAAGCTGGTGCTTTCAAAGTTTTTCATACGTGTTTACTCAATTTCTGAAATAAAATTACTAGGATTGTACTTCAGGTGTTTGGGAGCATCTTTCACTAGTCATTAAGAATTTGAGCACATAACCAAAAGCAAACCAGGGTATGGTGGTGGACTAAATGTCTGTTCACTGTTAACTTTGCTCAGAGTGCATTGTCTGTTTCTGTAGCTTGTATGTTTTCTCTGAATCTGAAAGTGCACTGGCAGCATGTCCATTAACTACGAACAGCTCACCTGGCAGATAGCAGCCTGATTCATTTGATATATAACAGTATCTGAAGGTATAAACCTTTGGGAGTAAAAATTCATCCTTAACTCTTTAGGATTAAATAGAACTGGCAGCGTTTTATTTCAGAGTGATGTGTGACACAGATGCTTGCACTGTCTTAACATAGACAGGATGTTGTATTAAGTAGATGTTTCATACGGTATGCAGGGTACAGTATACTTACACAGACCTATAAATCTTGAAAGCGTGTACATGAATTTAATGTTATTTGGTGGTTTGTTGTAGAGCGAATTTAATAAAGCTAGTAGTATCTTGAAAGTAAATTGCAACTTAAGAAGCAGGGGTTTGCAAGCAGAGTTCACAAAAGGCCTTGGGATGTAGTAGGCAGTTCCAGAAGAGAGTGGCAATTCACAATATACATGTACATAAAATGAAGTGCACTAGTGTTAGCTTAAAGAGCTTTCTTAACTGAGATAAAATGCTGAAAATGTTTGCATTAAGAAGAGCGTGGCCAGCAGGTCAAGGGAGGTTATCCTCCCACTCTACTCTGCCCTGGTGAGGCCACATCTGGAGTTCTGTGTCCAGTTCTGGGCTCCCCAGTTGAAGAAAGACAGGGAACTACTGGAGAGAGTCCAGTGGAGGGCTACTGGGATGATGAGGGGCCTGGAGCATCTCTTGTGTGAGGAAAGGCTGAGAGAGCTGGGGCTATTTAGCCTGGAGAAGAGAAGACTGAGAGGGGATCTCATCAATGCTTATAAGTACCTAAAGGGTGGGTGTCTAGAGGAAGGGGCCAGACTCTTTTCAGTGGTGCCCAGGGACAGGACAAGGGGCAGTGGGCACAAATTGGAACACAGGGAAGTTCCATCTCAATATGAGGAAAAACATCTTCACTGTGAGGGTAACGGAGCACTGGGACAGGCTGCCCAGAGAGGGTGTGGACTCTCCTTCTCTGGAGAGATTCAAAACCCACCTGGATGCCATCTTGTGCAGCCTGCTCTGGGTGATCCTGCTCTAGCAGGGGGGTTGGACTGGATGATCTCCAGAGGTCCCTTCCAACCCCTACCAGTTTGTGATTCTGTGAAATACTCAATTTGGATAGATGATGCTGACTACCTTATCGTAGTGATTACTCATAGCTACTGCACAGTATCTGGTATCTGAAGCTACCTTTGTAGCTTCTCTCTACTCTCTTGTTCTACAAACATTGACTTATATTTTTCAGGTTCTCCACACTGGCAGACAAAGTTGGAGACTGCACAGAATGTTCTTTTATGTAAAGAGATTTTTGCCCAGTTGTCACGAGAAGCTGTTCAAATTAAATCACAAATTCCTCACATTGTTGTGAAAAATCAGATAATCTCCCAGCCTTTCCCAGGTAGGAAACTTTTTAAGACTTACTAACCTATGATAATTTGCTGAAGCATGAACTGAAATTTTGAATGATGTGACCTTTTTTAAACACGCTGTTCTTAAAAAAAGTAAATAAAAAAGTAACCTTGTTTTTCAAAGGCTTTGAAAATCAGAATTTTTCCAGACTTTGAATTTTGCTTGCTCATTATAGAAAAATGCAACTAATGCCCTGTAGTTTCTAATCTATTCATATTTTATTGTGTGGATGTTGGAATTTTTTTCCTTGTGATTGTGTTTTTTTTGTCAGTAGCACTTAAAGCTGTGAACCATAGTGCATGTGCACGTTGCAGTTCAGAGCTGTGCATAAGTCATTGGTCCTGGATTGTATGCAGGTGAAATTTAAGAATTGAGTTAATGAGTCTTCAGCAGAACGGAGGCTAATACTCCTCAGTGAGGATAATTAAGCAGCATGAAGATGGCTCAGTCGGCTGGTGATTCCTCTGTTCTTACAATGGGTGCACAACTGATTATATCACGTGAAGAATTGTGTTTCTGGATTGCTTAAAATTTATATGGTGGTAAATCATTCCTCCTTTGGGGAAGGAATGGAGTCCTGGGGACTCTTGTTTTTGGAGAGGGGATTGAGTCATAGAAATCGGTGGGAAATGCACCTAGTGAGTTAATAGTTGGCCAACACTTCAGTGAGTAACAAGCCTTACTTGCCTTTGGTGCTGTGCTCTCCAACATCATTCTTTGATTTTTCTGTCATACGGTGATTACCGGTTGTAAAACTACTGACTATAAAACATTAAGGAAAAGCAGTTCTCGGTAGCCTGCTGGAAAATTGTCGGTGTCCTCATTTTTTTTTTCCTTTTATCTGCTTTGTATAGGTTTGCAGTTGTCTATTTCTCTGTGTCACTCTTCCAATGACAAAAAATCACAGAAGTCTGCGTCTGAAAAACAGAATCCAGAGGATCATCTCTATGTACTGGAACATAATTTGCATCAACTCATCAGAGAGGTAATGCATTTATGGTCAAGTACTGAAAGTTTTGGGCTTTTGTTCAGTCTTCTACATGGTGTTTGGCACTGTTGTAACAACAGAGTGCCACCAGAGGCCAGTCATATTCTATCCGTTTGTGTAGAGCAACCTCCCGCTCAGGTTTAGTGTGTGCAGGTGGTTAGGGAGTCCCAGTTAATGCTTTCATGGAACGCTAGTTCTTTACTTACCCTCAGGCCCAGCCACTCATTTCAGAAGAGCTGTGCAAGGTTCTTCCAGTACAGCTCATCAGTCTCCCTTTCTTCTTTGTGTCTAACTAGTGTTTGTGAAGTACTTGTCAAGTGAGCAACTGTTCATACCATACTCCCATGAAGAAAGACCAATCAGTTACCATAATAACCTCTCTTCTTTGGAGGTCCACTTCTCTGCTTCAGTATTTTAGAGTCTCGTATAATGTAGCAGAAGGACATGGGGTAGAGTGGTGAGGTTTCATCTGTTCAGGAAAGGAGTGCAATTTTAGGTGTCTAAGCAGTTGTGAAACCATGTTTCAGAGAGTGTTCATCTCCTCAGAGCACTGAACTAGGTTTCTTGAAGCTTTGGCTTGGTGCCCAGCTCTGTTGCAAATTTTCTTTCTTGATTTTGAAGAGGTTGCTAAATCTTGTAGTACCTCAACCTTTTATCTCTAAAATGTTTCCTTTATTTTTGTTTAACCATTCTGTCAGTCTCCAGAGATGTACACAAGACAGACTTACTAGTAGGAGCTACTGCCATACTACCAAATTTTTGTTAGCTAGCACCCTTTTTTAAAAACCACTTTCCATAAGATTTGAAAGACCTGCCTGAACAGGAGAGGCAAAGTGCGAGTGCAGAGCTGACTTTAAAGCACTGTCTAGTTTATGAAATGAAATGCTGCACAAAAAGTATGTACACTTAAAAAACCTGATGTGAAGCAGCATATTGTAGAATATTATTTCTTGCAGATAAACTATTTGGTCACTTCCTTTTATAACATCTGTTGTTTGTTGCAGTGTCACAAGCAAACCCTGAGCTCAACAGTGATGCCCCATCCAGCTAGTGCGCCTTTTGGCCATAAGAGAATGAGACTTGCAGGACCCCAGGCTTTTGACAAAAATGATATCAGTTCTTTACAGTCAAATGAAGGACTTCTGGAAAAGATAATAAAGCAGGCAAAACATATCTTTTTGAGACGGAGGTAGGTCACAAGCTATTCTTGTTAAAGGTACAGTAACAGTAAAATGTATCATTATGTAGAATACAATTGATCTCTTTTTCAGTGTTATTAAAACTAGCTACTTCTTCCTTCACTGTTGTCCTGGTTTCGGCTGGGATAGAGTTAATTTTCTTCCTAGTAGCTGGCGCAGTGCTGTGCTTTGGGTTTTGGATGAAAATGATGTTGATAATACACTGATGTTTTTAGTTGTTGCTAAGTAGTGCTTACACTGAGTCAAGGACCTTTCAGCTTCCCATGCTCTGCCAGTGAGGAGGTGCATAAGAAGTGGGGAGGGGACACAGCCAGGACAGCTGACCCAAACTGGCCAAAGGGGTATTACATACCATATGATGTCATGCTCAGTATTTAGCTGGGGGAGTTGACTGGGGGTCTGTGATCGCTCCTCAGGAATGGGCTGGGCATCCATCAGTGGGCGATGAGCAATTGCATTGTGCATTGCTTGTTTTTTATATATTTGTAGTAGCAGTATTGGTATTTTCCCTTCCTTTGCTGTCCTACTAAACTGTTTTTATCTCAGCCCAGGAATGGTGCTGAAATAGAACTTTGATGCACATGCTTCTGTTAAATTTACCTTTTTTTTTCTTTTTTTTTTTTTCTTCTGGTGTGCCACAGAAAAACATACCCCAAACTAATAACTTACTCATTTCCTATAAACAAGATAACAGCACAAACTGTCCAGATTATTGTGTGTGGAATATGTCTTTATCTTCTAGAACTGCTCGAACCATTGACAGTCTGGCTAGTCGTATTGAGGATCCTCAGATTCAGGCCCACTGGTCCAATATAAATGATGTTTATGAATCCAGTGTTAAAGTTCTAATAACTTCTCAAGGATACGAACAGATCTGCAAGTAAGTATGCAAATGTGTGTATCTTTCTAGTTGTAGAAGCATGCAGCAATGGCAGAGTCTATTCAAGTTGTGTTTTACAGGCTTAGATTCTCTTAAGACAGACAAGTAGGAGCCTGTTAAAGGTCTGTGAGGGTTTGTTTTTCTGAGCTGTGGGGGGAACAGCCACCCTAAGAAAATTCTTCCTCCACTTTACACTTTAATGAAGAAACTTAGTAATGGGTTAACTAGCAGTTTCCTTTCAAAGAGGGAGCTGAACGTGAAAGTGGCTGTTTGACCACTTTGGATTCGTTTGGAGGGAGATACTTTATATTCAGCTATCTCTGTATGTGCTGGATTCTAACTTCTAGTCTGGTCACAGAGAGGTAGAAAGTGGTCAGTCCTGGCTTGGGTGCATAGGTACTGAAATGTGGAACTCGTGTAATTCACGCTATTAGTTGTGTGCATTGTCATCAGAATAAGAGATTTCATGTTTCAGAAACAAATGTCTGCATACTGACCAGCAGTGAATTAACTAATGCATTGACAGTGGATGGCCCAGTTGTTTTTCCCATTTTGAGCAGTCCTTTCCGGCTGCGTCCACAGTGTGGAGCAGAGTGCACGCGTTGGTACAATTTGCAGTCTCAGTTCCAGAGTACATACGCTGCCCAAGTCTTGGCTGTGGGATAGAACAGGCCCTGAGTACACACCATTTTCCCCTGCACCTCTGGAAGGAAACTTGGGCACAGTGGCAGGCAGGGAGCTGTGAGACACCTCAGGAGGTTCCTTGATCTGAAGAAGCAGCAGCCTAGATCTGGGAATGTGCCGTAGAAGCTGTCCCTTGCAGTATAGAGAGAACTGTTGTGGCGAATGATGAAGCTGAAATGTTTGGAGTTGCTGTTGTGTTCCATAGGCTTTGCACCATCCTCATCTTGGAGTTCATGTCAGTGAATGGAAGGGATTCTGTGTTCTTAGTTTCCTGTTTTCTTAAGTGTCGTAAAGGATTTTTAATAAATCTGCATCTTGTCTTCTAAGATCCATCCAACTACAGCTGAACATCGGAATTGAACAGATCAGAGTTGTGCATAGAGATGGAAGAGTTATTACGTTGTCCCATCAAGAGCAAGAACTGCAGGATTTCCTTTTATCTCAGGTAGATTCATGTATATTATTTTTCCCTTTCTTGTAGTGTTTGGGAAACAGAAGTTAGACTCTCACTTTTATCGATGGAGAAAATGTTAGAAATCTTCAAATAAACATAGTGAAAATAGGAAGGTGGGTGACTGAATTTTTCAGTAGGTTTGCATAGTGACTTTAGCAGCTGTTACTAAAATATAATGCCAGTTTTAACTAAAGTCAGTAGTAATAATATTTTTCCCCTCCCATTTAAAATAAATTTATGCTACTCATTATGGGAGCACTTAGATTTTTGCATACTTCAGAACAAGTCCATGAGAGTCATAGCAGACAATAAGGTATTCAATACATGAAACTTACTGTAACGAATTCCTGCTGCAGTAGAGATCTTAATGAGCCCACAGTTACTGTTATTTTAACATTGTCTTGTTAATGTTCACTTTGCATCAGCCATTATTAAATCAGCTGATATTTGAATGAACTTTGTTTTCTTAATTGCTTAGAGGAAGCTGCTGGTTTTAGTCAGAAGTGACAGTCTCCCTGCTATGCATTATGAATAGTCAAAATACAGGTCTTTAATAACAGTGGTTGGCTTGTTGCAGTTATATGAAACTTCGTCACAGAAAACAAGTTGAAACAGATTCTGCTGAGGGTTCTTCTTTCTGATCAAGTGTTTTCAGACTTGGTCACAGAGAACTGCTGAACAGTGCTAGATACTTGCTTGTTAAAAGTGTTAAGTTGTGATACAGAAAAATACTAACATTTAAACTTCTGAAACTAGAGAACTTACAAGACAAAGTCACTTATTAAATAATTACTGTACAGCAGAAGAAAAAAAGCTTGGTAAAACCAGTAACCCAATTCTTTCTGTGGTGTGCAAATACTGAATAGAAGACAAACATCTTGTTATCTTCCAGATGTCACAGCACCAAGTACATGCAGTTCAGCAGCTTGCAAAAGTTATGGGATGGCATGTGCTGAGTTTCAGTAATCACGTTGGTCTGGGGCCGGTGGAGAGTATTGGCAATGCGTCAGCAATAACTGTGGCGTCACCAAATGGAGACTATGCCATTTCAGGTAGTGTTTTCTATTGCAAACGTATGGAAAAATCTTAAAATCCTTAAGTGGATTCTATATGCTTTGTAAGCCTCTTTCTGAGACAGTCTCTAAGACTTTTGTAGAATAATGTCATTTTATAGCAAAATATTCTAGAAGCAGTCTCCTTTGTTTATGGAATTGACACCTAAATAGAATCAATACTTTGCCCAGTAAGCCACTTAATATAAAACTGATTTAATTTACACAGGCTTGAATATATTTCTTAGAATTAGCATAGAAAAAAATAGATTGCAGAAACCATCAAGATCCTGAGAGAAGAGAATAAGGCAAACAGGATCACAACTCTGGACTTAACAAGAGAACAGAGTTTGGCCTTTTCAGGGATCTTCTTGGAAGAATCGTGTGGGATACCATCCTATGGGATGGAGAAAAGAGGGGTCCAGGAAAGCTGGTTGATTTGTTTTTTTCCAAGGATCATTCAAGCTCATTTTCAAGGATCGTTCATGTGCAGGATTTTGTGCAAAGGTGGCAGAAGATCTGTGAATGAACAGGGAGCTCATCACTAAACTCATGACATAAAAAGTAACCTGCAAGAGGTTATAAGCAGGATCAGTTGACCTGGGAGGAAGATAGACTGTCCAAGTGTGCATTGATGGGGATAGGAAAGCTGAAGCTTATCTGGAGTTGAATCTGGTGAGAGAGGTGCAGGGCAACAAGAAGAGCTTTAACAGATGTGTCAGCAGCAAAAGAAAGACTAGGGAAAATGTGGGCCTGCTGTTAAATGAGGAGAGGACTTGGTGGCACAGGACATGGAGAAGGAGAAGGCCAAGGCACTTGGTGGCTTCTTTGCTTTGGTCTTAAGATTGGTCTTCAGGAATCCCAGGTCCCTGAGACCCATGTGAAATTTTGGAGCAAAGACGACTTGCCGTCAGTAGCGGAGGATCAAGTTAAGCGTACCTTTGAAGAAATGAGGCATACAGAAGTTCACGGGACCAGATGGGATGTATCCATGGGTGCTGAGGGAGCCAGTTGATGTCATTGAAGGGCCAGTCTTGATGATCTTTGGAAGATCATGGTGATCAGGAAGGGTTCTTGAGGACTGGAAGAAGGCAGATGTCACATCCAGTGTTCCAGAAGGAGAATCTGGGGAACTACCATCTGGTCAGCCTCATTGCAATTACTGAGCAGATGAGGGGAAGGGGGAAAAAAAAAAAGGCAGTCCCAGAAGCAGTTTCCAAGGATATTATGGAGAAGGTGATGGGGAATAGTCAGCATTAATACATGAAGGAGAAATTTGTTCCATCAGCCTGATAGTCATCTCTTTGTAGAAGGCTAGCTTGGTAGGTGAGGGGAAAGCTTAGTGTTACCTCCTTAACTGCTTATCTAAAAACCACCCAAACACACACACCACCCAGCATCAAAACACAAAAACCCATCCAAGGCAATAGCATACCACCACCCTCCATCAATCTTAGAGAATTTTGTGACTAAAAGCAACAGCTATCCTGAGTGACTTCATTCCTGTCCATTTGAGATAAATCCACTAGAAACTGGATCCTTTTGATCACATTTTTTGACAGAATGGTGGAGAATACATCCAAGGTAAGAATCAGCAAAAACCCCTTTGCCTTTACTGGCACCATTAGATAAAAATAAATGCATTTCTAAAGTATGCATGCGTGGGGTTTTGTCAGACGTTTCAGTATCTGTCAGAGGGTTTGCTCAAACCAAGAACATGCAGTGCTAAAACAACAACAGAGAAGTGGGAGACAAGAGAGATAAAATTCAATTATTTTTTTTAAAAGTAAGGTATTTTCCATTGTTTGCTTTCAGCATATTTGAAATTGAGTAGGAGTAATGGATAGCATACACGAGGAAGGATATTTAATATGAGGAATTCCTACAGTGTAAAAATACTCATAAAAATCTCTGTTCATCACAGTACGTAATGGTCCGGAAAGTGGCAGCAAAGTTATGGTTCAGTTTCCACGGAGTCAGTGCAAGGATCTCCCTAAAGGCGACGTACTGCAAGACAACAAGTGGAATCACCTGCGTGGGCCGTTCAAGGAGGTTCAGTGGAACAAAATGGAAGGACGTAACTTTGTGTATAAAATGGAACTCCTCATGGCTGCCCTAACTCCGTGCTAACAATCCATCCGCCTCTCCCTGGGGGCTTTGTATCAGCGCTGCGCTGCGAGCGGTCGCCGCCTGTGCAGCAAGGCGAAATGGAACCTATGGGGCAACACAAGAAAGCAAAACCAAATTTATTTCCTGTATAGATCTGTCCACTGTAGTGTTTGTAATAAAACTTTTTTCCATTACATATAAAATACGGCTTTTTGAAAAAGTTCCTTTCAGCCATATCTGCAGGTTGCTGTTGTCTAGAGTAACGTAGCTGAGTAATTAATGTATTTTTCTTTTATAAAATGAAATTCAGGGGTCCTTTGCTACATAAAAGGTGCCTGCTCAGAGTCATTCCCTTTCCCCTTGTGCCCCTACTTTCTCTCAATATATCTTTGCAAGTATTTCTGAAAGATTAAAATTATTAAAACTGAATTGTGCTATTGATAAGCCTTTTAGTGGCTTATACCACAGGGAATGGTTATCCTTCTGGAAGCCAGTGGGCTGGTTTGATGAGAAGTGAGACAGCAGGAGAAGCGGAGCTCCCTTGTTAAGAATTAAGGTTAAGCAAAACAGAATGAACAGCCTTCACTGCGTGATATTCTTGACTTGGAGTTTGTACATTGATGTGGCTTCTGGGTGACCCATTTCTTTTTGAGAGGGATATTTACTTAGCGTCTTTTTTATGTTGAGAGTGTTAGGAAGTCACAACTTGTGACAGAAGTCTGTGTGATGGCTATAGATGAGCCTGTATGGTGTTGGTTGCTTTGCTTGTGTTTTCTCTCCTTGTTTTTTGGCAAACATGTAGAAGAAAGGGTCTTACTCTGCTTGCAAAATTCTGACAATTGAGTTTGTGGATGACGTGTAAATTTATGTCTGGGTAGAAGCAGGTAACTCTCATGAGTAGACCTTGGATCTCCACACTTGCGCTTTTTCCTTTCTGCACTGTCACTGGTTATCATCCAGGGAAACAATAATATCCTCCTAAAGATCATCTCTTTTGAGTTCTTTTAAAATAAAAAAAACATGGGTTTTGTCTTTGGTTGAAGCTTCAAGAAGGCTACAATTATTAGTAAGGTGTTGAGCAAAGCCTTTGATGATTAATTGCTAAAAGTCTTTATGAAAGCTGTCTGTATGAACTAGTTTGGACTTCTGTCCATATTGTGTGATGAGATCTGTGTATATATATGTATGTATATTTATGAGACATTCTTGCACATAGAACATGCTTGAATTGAACGTCATACTTGTATGGTGACAGTTGTTATTTTGCTGTATTCTCGAGCAATAAAGAAGAGTTGTAGGAAATACATATTAAGCAACTGCTTGTGGTAGGCTGCTGCTCAGTGTGTATCCAGAACAGCTGTTGTACTTCTGCAGGTGCTTGCCGGTGAAGAACATCTTGTTACTTTGGTTTCTTGAAGTACAAGAAAGTTCTGTGCAACTGAACTGGGAGAGAAAAAGGGTTTCCTTTCAGGTTGTCATGAGTTACCCAAGACAACTTACGAAATTGAAAAAATTCTAGTTGAAAATAGTCTCTTGATCTTCTTGAAAGATGGGTGAATTTTCTGCAACATCTGTGATGCCAGGCCCCATACTGCTTGGGTAGCAGACACTGGAGGGTTCCGGACATAGAGGGGTTTTGTTTCTTGGTGGGCAGTTCAGCCAACAGCCTGATGCAACTGTTTGTGCATCTGATTTTATCAGGCTATTTTGATTCTTGGCAACACAACAAACCTTCTTTTACTAATAATTAGAAGGTGAGCGCATGAATCTTAAATGTGTCTTTACACTTCACTGTTCTTAACCTAAATTGACAGGTTTGCATGTAGCGATAGCCTTTTCCTCAACTAAGCTCTCTGTTATTGTCCGGAGGAGGCCATGAAGATAATCAGAGGGATGGAGCACCTCTCCTATGAAGACAGGTTGAGAGAGCTGGGGATGTTCAGCCTGGAGAAGAGAACGCTCTGGGGAGACCTAATTGTGGCCTACTAGTACCTGAAGGGGCCTACAGGAAAGACAGAGGGGCTGTTTACAAGGGTAGGGAGTGACAGGACAAGGGGGAATGGGTTTAAACTAAAAGAGGGGAGATTTAGGTTAGATGTTAGGAGGAAGTTCTTTACTGTGAGGGTGGTGAGGCACTGGAACAGGTTGCCCAGAGAAGCTGTGTAGGCCCCCTCCCTGGAAGTGTTCAAGGCCAGGTTGGATGGGGCTTTGGGCAGCCTGGTCTAGTGGAGGGTGTCCCTGCCCATGGCAGGGGGTTGGAACTAGATGATCTTTGAGGTCCCTTCCAACCCAAACCATTCTGTGATTATGAACTAAGAGGGTCGCTGTGGAGCTATTAGGGTCTCAGTTGCAGGATTTGTCCCCTTCTGAAACAAAACAACAGATACAAGAGGAGGACTCTTGTGTTACAGAAGTGCAAGCACCGCATATTAGCAGTGAACATTTGTCAAGACTTCCAGGCCTAGCCAAAAAAAAAAAAAAGTGACCTGGAAAGTTTGGTTTTTAGTGTTGAATATACAGGGATTCCTAACTTTAATGGAAAACATCTGATCAGGCTTCTAACAGAAAGTCAGTCTTGAAATTCTTGGTAGTGCATCTTTGAACATGGAATGAAGACATTAGTGGATAATTAAGATCTTTACAATTGATTGCCAAAGCAATCTTGTGAACTTGGACATCTCTAATTAAAATGAAAATGCAAAATGCCTTCATCCCTTTGGTCACTTGGAATGCTCTAAATATTAAATTTGCTGCTGTTCCTGCGTGGAGTTTGCAGCTGGAGTAAGAATGACTATTCATTTCTAAACTTGCACTTTAACAGTTTGTCGTAAGACTTCAGATACTTCAGGCACCTCCAGTGTAGCAAGAACTATCAAGAGTTACTGACGTTAATAATGCATATTGACAAACATCAGTTTCAGAAAATGTGAGTATGTTGTAAGTGGCCCTACTTATGTAGAGTAAGCATGTTAAATTCTGGGTAAAATTTGTGGGGGAGGGATTGCCTATAAGTAAAGCGGTACATAGGCTAACTGTACAGTGTCCTCACTGAATTTTATTTGAGTCCCCATGGTTCATCTAGGGTGCTGAGGATGGGTGCCCGAGGTTGCTCAGCCAAGCTGAGGGAGGTAGAATAACTGTGCTGGTTGGAAACTTCTTCCTGCTGTTGCAGTGCATCTTACATGGAAGAATTTTAAGTGGTCATTTCCTACTTGCATCCCAGCTTTCAAATATCGTAGTTTAAAAGCGTAAGTGGTCTCTACAATTACAGCAGCGTATTTCAATGTATTCACGCCTGTATAGGTGTCCTGGTGTTTCCTTTGGCAGTTGCAGTACTCAGGTCACTGTTAGCAGTTAATCATGGCCTTACGTGTAAGCTGCACTTTCTGTCCTTTCTAAAAAAGCCTGGCAGAGCACCTGCTATATATACACACTCAGCTCGGCCTAATGAGTAACTTCACACTCGGGTTCTAAGATTTAGGGCTTAAAAAACAATCCAGAAGAGAGAAACAGAGGGAAAAAGATGAATAACGTTTTCCATATGCCATACGGATACTTCACACGGTGCTTCAAGCTTGGTGATTGAAACAGGCACGCTTGGTTCTGTGTTGTCAAACTTCAGTTCACTCAAAGATACAGAAGGCTGGTAGTACATACCTGAAGTGAGGAATTGGAACAACCCCTTACTTTGCCAAGCCATGCTGTGGCTGGGATTATTTTTTTTTAAAATTTCTGTTCTCGATGCAGGAAAGAACAACCACGTGAGTCTGGTACCCAAATCTATGAGTGGGTGAGAGGCTCTTGGTACTACAAATGGCCAGTTCAATCCCAGGATGACTTTATGCAGGTACCGTGTGCAGGGTGCTTTGGGAAAAGGCTGTTTGGCACCTCCCTGCGTCGTTACGTGCTTGGTGTGAAATTCTCTTGGTTTTCCAAATCTAACCCATAGTACCTCTGCACCTGAGCATCGTAGTCCCTGGCCAGAGGGGCAGCCCTGACAGCCTGTCCTGTAAAAGGCTTTTGCAAACAAGTGAACCGAAGGCAGCGGCAGCAGTTCAGCTCAAAAAGCCGTGTGGCAATCTGCAAACACAGACTAGTCCGTGGTCTCTTACGTTTTCAGTTTATTTCACACTGCAAAATTCTTCTAATTACAAAAGCAAAACAGGTAATTTGAAGCTCGGTCAGTTTAGCGCTGTCTCACTCCCAAAAGCAAACGTTGTTCCACCCAGCAGATCTGCAGGTGGAAATGTAAGTGCAATATGCAGGTTCAAGAAAACATTAGTTAAGTCAGTTCACATTTTCTTACAACATAGGAAAGCGAAGGTGGCTTCTCAACAAGAGCAATTTCAGAACTGTATTTGTAAATACTAAGTTTAACTTTTCTTCCCAGATAGACTGTTCGTCAGTGAGCTACATTTGCAAAGGCCTCGACATCTTTCACAAAGAAACTGGTTAGTATTTTGCAACCCCACCGGTGTGATGTGACAGTATTTTATCTGACCCTCTAATCATTACATACAGCATCCTGTTCAGTGCCTGTGCGTGGTTCCTTGTTTAACAACCTTCTCTAGTAATGTCATAAAACGTGTGTTAACATCCCCGGGGCAGTGCAAACACTCGGAAACGTTAAGTGGGGGAACTTTGACCAGCTCCGTGATGTTTCAAAGTCAGTTTTGTCTCACGAAGCATTACAGTTTGTCTTCAGAGCTTCAGGAAATTCCTTACGCCGCAGAGTAGCAGCATCGGTGCAATAAACAGGATTCAATCCTTGCAATTAATTTTTTAGTGTAATACTGTAATTAGACATTACATTTATTATGTCAAAGGATGCCAATGGCTGCTCTGTCTGTAATAGGAGACTTGCTGTATCCAAAATACAGGTGTCCTTCAAGACCAGGATCATTTCCTTTATGGGCTGATCTTAGAGGGTTGGTTGGCTCTTTTTAAGAGTGGTAGAGGCTGTAGATTTTATTAATTAGCCACAAAAATGCATCCATGCTCAGCATGAAAGCATAGTCTTTTTTACTTTGACCTTGGTTAGCAGAGCCGAAAACTTTAACAGGTCAAAACAGCTCCATCAGACACTGCTGATTTAATGTCTAATTAGTTTGCAAGTCAGGATGTTTCTATAGTAATCACAAACATTTTACCTTTTAGTTTTCTTCTCACTTTCTTTGCCAATACTTTCTCCTGAGGTAGAGTTGTTATTTTTGTTATGAGACGGTCCTTGGCTAACACTCAATGGTTTCCAATTCAATCTCTTCAGTTGTACTTGCTGCAAAGAAAAGGACATTATTATTGATTGGGAAATGGATTGGAAGGCCAGCATTCCAAAATTAACAATGCTGTGTTAATAGCCAAGACATTTTGAACTTTTTAATACTAGCTCAAGCTTACTCATCTACAATCAGGTTTTGAATGGATCTTTTCAAAATATTTAACTGCGTAAAGAGTCCCTCACAATCTTTAATGTGACACTGGTTTCTTCCAATACAAGACTAAAGGTGCTATGAAAACTGAAGTCCATAGGGCCCATCCTTTTACCTCTCTTCATGACTTCTGAAAGGAAGGCTTCTCTAAGGTGGAATTGGGGCAGAAGTTAGGTCCCTGCTTCAGATCATATTCTGGGAGATGACAGAGCAAGTCTCCAGAACTATGGTTTTCCTGAACTCTGCCAAACAATTGTATTTGATGTAGTTCTGTAGGGAGACTGGCTTTAACTGGAGGAAGAATTATGTTAGGGGTGAGTGTCAGGAAGATGGAGCCAGGCTCTTCTCAGTGTCATTAAGCGATAGGACAAGGGGCAACGGGTGCAAATTGGAGCATAGGAGGTTCCAGGTTAATGTAAGGAAAAACTTTTTCACTGTGAGGGTGACAGAGCACTGGCACAGGCTGCCCAGAGAGGTTGTGGAGTCTCCTTCTCTGGAGACATTCAAAACTCAACTGAGCACGTTCCTGAGTGATGTGCTCTAGGTGGCCCTGCCTTGGCAGGGGGGGGTTGGACTAGATGATTGTTCGAGGTCCCTTCCAACCTTTGTGATTCTGTGAAGAAGAGGTTTTATCCAAACAAAAGCCTGTACCTTCTGGCATGATAGGAAAATCTGCAGTAGCTACGGAAGTGGAAACAGCAGCAGCCCTTGAAGCTGTAGGTGAGCGGCAGAAGGGAAGACACAGCTCAAGCCAGATTCATCTCATGGCAGGTTTTGCAGAATTGACACAAAGTCTGGGCCATGACTCTTAGGATTCTTGAGTAGCTGTGTTCGTCCAGTAAAATACTGATACTTAGGCTGCTTGCTGTAACATAACAGCTTAAACAGCGCTTATTAGAGGAGAAACACAGACCTTTTACCTACAGGGCAAGAAACAGCTAGTGGATCTGCACTTACAAAGAAGGGAGGTAAACGCCTGAGATGTTTTGAAGTGGTAGAAGAAACCTCCCGTTCCAAGGACGTGCCCAGAGCTTCAGCCCAGCCCATAGCGTGGCACCTTGGCTTGCTGCCTAAGCCGAGTATCCCAGGCTGTGGCTTGGCAATTTCTTCTCTAATAGGCGACTGTTCCCTTCAGCGCAGCCTTTGTGTTCCCTTGATCTGCTCTCCGTGACTGGGGTCTTTGGCGTGCGTTAGGAGTCTGGTTTTGGTATTAGTCAGTGTGCGTTGGAATCCACAACTGGATCAAATGTGAGGACAGATGAAAGGGGGGGATTGGGAGGAGAGGGATGAAAGTGAGGTGGGGGCGGCTCCCAAGGGCCATTTGAGTATTTTCCCCTAGGAGATACCCTTCTGGTGCAGACCCTGAGAGCCTTGCTGATGCTCTTGACTTTGTCTCCTGCCCCCTGATGGGGGGGTATTGCAGCTTTGGCCTTTTCTCCCTAAGTGTTGCAGTCAGCAATGTTGGGAAGCATTTTGTGGTTTCTGATACAAAATATTTAAGGTAGATACCCTGTGGATTGTTCTGCAACTACATACCTGTTACTCAGTTGCCTCAGCTAGTAAACAGTTGAACAGACTAACTGAACCAAGCCCTTCCAGTCTTGTTTCTCAGTGTCCCTCCTTAGCACCTTTATGGCTTCAAATGACCAGTGAATTTTAGGCTCAAAATTCTGACGTGGAAACCCTATACCTTGACTGCATTCTCAGAGAGGTACCTGTTAGTTTGTGTGTTGTCTTCTTTTGAAATAGGTGCAGAGATTTATTACACAGCCACATGAAGCAGATCAAAATGGCAGATACTGCAGCGAGAAATGCAAAGAGAACTGCTACAAAATGTAAATCCTCATAGATGATCTCTGCAGGGAGGACAGAAAAAATAAATATAATAAAACGGATTTCGAGCAGATTAATGTGTAAACACAGGGTAAAGCCAAGAACTCTCATCTAGTTTGTACCATAGACGTTGACTACGATGGTGCCGTAGATGTTGGTTCCGTACTCCTCTGTTACAGTGATAAAATAGTAGCCAGCATCTCTCATGCCCACGTTCAGAAGCTGTATAGAGCCATTTTCAAAAGTAGTCACTCTGTCCTTGTAGACCATGGATATGTTGACATAATTCCCAGTTTTCCACTCAACAATTTTGGTGGTGCCCCAACTTGACACATGCTTCCACTCAATGGTGGCGACACCTCTGCAAGAGTATTCAACTGAGAGGAGGATATTTTGTGCCACTGTTGCATTGATGTTGGGTTGTGGAACAAGTAACGATACTCCTTGGGGAGCTGAAAGACAAAGGATGGTGATGAGTGTGGAGGTGACACTGCAGGGCAGGATGGGACCTCTGTGGCGTGATTCATCCTACATGTCTCAGTGGTCTGTTATAAGAGAGGGGGGATTATGCTTTGCAGTTTCTCTTTGCTGACCATGAAAGGAACATACATACTTAAATTAAGGACTAAATACACATTTTTAATTGGTGATAGTCAGGAGAAACATTTCCACCACAGAGGACAACTAACTGCATGTGTTTCAGTGTGTTGATATGCAAGAGGAGAGAGTTTGGAAAGGTCTTTTTGGGTAAGGAAGCATAACATTTTCTGGAAACTCAGCAATGCTGTGGTATTCATCAGTAACTGGCTTTCCTTTAAAATCCTGCATTTAAATGGAAAGTTTAATCGCCATGGACAAGGTACCCTGTTATATTAATTAATTACCATCCCCCAAAAGCAAGAACTGTAGCAGATTTACGTATGTGAAGACTTGGCAAGGACTTTGTCATGTTTTCAGGATGCGTAATCAATGTTTGAGGCAACAGCTTCACAAAGGCAGCCAGTTATATGCCAGTGCAGATAAATTACAGTAATCAAAGGCAGTTTCATGTGAAGTCAGAGACTTCATGTTCCTCATGATTTCCAGGGAAAAATACACGTGAAAGAATATATAATTCTCACCTAGTTCCTACTGATGTGATTACGGAGCTGTTCATAATACCGTGAAAGTGAACTGACCACTCAGTTTAATGTGTAACTGCAATAATTTCTGCTTGTGCGTGAGTATTTCTGCATGAAGATTTGGATGAACACCAAACATCTGAATTTCAATTAGCATACTTTTTTTTTTTTTTAAATAATTAGTGGCATGTTTGAGGTACTTGGCTAGAGACTGACATCCTGTTACCTACCCACAAAAATCAAACCAGACAAAAGGTAGATATAGCACAGAGTAAACCTCAGTGCTGAATGCCTTTTCCTGGTTTGGCTTGGAGCAGCTCACCCACCCTCCTCTCGCACTGAGGGAACAGCCTGACTGCAAGAGCAGAACTGCAAAAATAATGCTGAGCTGCAAATGTCTGTAACCCAGTGGGGAGGGAGGGTGAGACCCTCAGCTGCGCTGAAGGAGTGCAAAGCAGGACCCCTGGGGATGCTCCTGCTGGAGGTTCTGCAGAGTCTTCAGGGAAAAGAATAGTTAAAAAAAGGCAAAGGAAAAAAAAAATCTCCAAGGGAAAGAAATTGTTTTCAAACATCTTATAAAAAACTGAGAAAAACCCCCATGGCTAAAACCCCAGAGCAACCACAAATGGGGAGAGATGGGTAAATGAATGACAAGCTGACTTTGCTCTATTTGGGATCTCTAGCAGAATTCAAAAACTCTGCTGGTCAAGGTAAAGCAGAGAAGATCTAGAAGCCAGTTTGATTCCCAGGTCCTCACTGGCACAGGAGAAAGCCCCATCCACTCAATTTTTTTAACCGGATAGGATCTAGGCTTTTTCCAAGAGAACACTCCTGGGATTTCCCCTTTGTGGGCATCCCATCATGCTGGTGCTGCCCAGTCCCCTTGCAGGGGCACCACATTTTCCAGGTAGCCCGGCCCGGCGCATCCTCAGCTAAGCTGGTTCTGCCTTCAGCCTGTGTGCAGGAGAGACTAACCAGGGCTGTGAAAGGGGTTTGTGCCAGCTAGAGAAACAGAACAGACGGGAACCTCTGGTAATCGCTGCAAATTGTTCTGATTGTTTCCTGCTCCATGTGTTTATTTAAAGGCCTTTTGCTCTGCTTCTGACTAGGCAGGGGCTGAGTGTCTCACCACAGTGACCCTGTCATGTTTTGATAAAGGCATGGCTTTGTTTCGAATATGTGATTGCAAGGTAAATGTTAAAAAAAATAAAATCTTCTATTCAAATGGTTTCAAATATGTTCTGTCCCTACCCAGCACGCAAAGCCAAAAAAGGCAATAACCGTTCAAAAACATTTTTGATATGCAGCCCGCCTAGATCACCTGAACCGGTCTAATCCTAACAGAGCTGCATCAGCCTGGAGAGCAAACACCCCCCGCCACCACCCGCAGCGCCCTGCAAGAGGCCACCGCGCTCTGCTGCTTGCAAAAGCCAGCGAAGAGGGTTCAGCGAAGAGGGTCTGCTGGCCCGGGCACGCTGCTGGACTCCGAAGTATTCACCTGGCCGAGAGTCAAGTTGGAAGCGCGGCTGGTTCTGTGCACCAGCCCTGGCCGTAGCAACGCAGCGGGGTCTGCAGCGTGCTGGGGAGGGGGTGGGAAAGGGCTGGCAGCAAGGGGCCTCCAGGCAGGAGCTCTAAAAGGAGGGGGACAGCTCTAAATTGGAGCTCTAAAACTCCGGGGACAGCTCCTTCGCCTTTTGGTGTCCTGCCTGTGCGTCATCTTGAGGATGAAGGAGATGGCATGGCCTGTGCCAGCCAAACCCACCGGTGGCACTACCCACCCCAGTTCCCTGGCACGGGGGCTGGCTGCAGCCTCCTCCAGCCCCCGCCCGGAGAGGTCCGGCTGGCCCCCTGCGCGCCGTCCCGTCCCCCCTCGCCCCTCGTGGGGTGCTGCCTGGAAACCCACCTT
>VWZZ01000025.1:198746-213643 GCA_013399095.1 Psophia crepitans
AGCCAGCCCAGGGAGAGGGACAGCCAGCCCCAGGGAGCGGGACAGCCAGCCCAGGGAGCGGGACAGCCGGCCCAGGGAGAGGGACAGCCAGCCCAGGGAGCGGGACGCCTGGCCGAGGATGCTTTTTTGTGTGTGTGGGATGTGTGTGACAGCTAAGGGAATACGTACCCGCAAGGGAGATTTCTCTTCGGGGTGTTAAAAATTACTTCATTGCCCTGAGGATTCCGGTGATGCGGCAGGTGAGATGTCGGGGCTGGGCAGCAGCATCTCTGTGTTCTGAAAGGTCATCTCAGATGGCCACACCGGGAAGTGAGCCCAGTTCCCATCCCGCCATACCCAGCACAAGCACCGGGTGCTCCTCTCTCCCTTCCACTGCCTTCCACGGTCCCCAGAAAGGCCTGTCCTTTCGGAGAGCATGGGACAGCGAGAGTTAGGGGGAACAAGATCGGAAAACATGAGTGCCCCAATCCTGAAAATTCATCCTCCCTTAGGGGTGCATGCTGCCAGGGGCTGTATGCCCAGGAGACGGACCGCTCTGACCGGCAAAAGGGTTACACACCAGGCTGGCCCTATTGCAGATCTGCCATTTCCCTCTTCCTCCTGTTTCTGTCTCCTCAACTTTTCTTTAGTGGGGTGTGGATAGGAGAGACACCTCAGTCTTCTCATCAGCACATGCTTCTCAGGGTGGGTGGGAGGAAAGGGCAGGTCCCCGTGTGAGGAGGGACACGTGGGGTCTGCCGGAGCCCTCTGCACCTGGCAGCCCCATCTCCCAGTACGCTGTATGGACTGGTGCAGGTTTCCCTACATACTGCTTGTCTGTGACAAAGCCAAGTGAGCCCCGTGAGGGTCTGGGTGCCCGAAACAAAGCCCCGGGCCGGGGGCTGAGTGGGAGTGGGGCTGGGCTTGCTTGAGGCTCGGCTGCAGGGGACCTGCTCCCACTGGGGCTCTCCAACAAGTGTGACACTGTCATGTGCAGCCAGGTGAAAGCATCCATGTGAGATTAGGGTCTCCTACTTGCACACCTCAGGGGGACATCTTAGGACTTATGTCAGGCCTTGGCAAAAGAGGATCCTATCTTTATGGTCCCCTGGGTCCATCTTTTATTCAGGGTGCAATAAAATCTCCAGCTTCCCAGAATTCTGGTACATCACTTGAAGCTTCAGCAGTGGGAGTCAGGTGAAGGGACAGGGGGAGGAGAGATCAGTGAAGACATACTGCCCGAATCCTTGATCTCATGTAGGTTTTGCAGCTTGCCGTGATGCTGGGAGTACCTGAAAGCATGGCTGCACATCACCTGCAAAGGCAACCTACAGAGTGCTCCCCCTCCACCCCATCTGTCTGAGCTGTGCCCGTGCTCTGCCAGATCCCTCTGCTGCGTCAGGCCAACGTCGTGTCCGGGTGTCCCCGCTGAAAATGAGATACCCAGTGGCAAAATTTCTTCCTGACCCCATTGCTTCATGGCACTTTTATTCCTCAAAGCATTAAAGAAGGTCTCATGATAGTGTAAATTTATGTCATTTCCCCTTTTTACTTCTTTAAACCTTCAGTTAAATTATTTTTGAGCTCTTGGCCCAGTGACCTGTTTTGGCAGCACAACATATGGGGCATATGCTCATATAAAATGAATTGAACTCTGAGTAATTTAAAATGTATCACACTGTTTGCATTGATTTAATCCACTCTACTGCAAAGACAGACGTTAGTCATGATATTGAAATCCAGGTCAGGAGTTCTTCCCAAATATTGGCAGTTTTGGCTTTGCAGCATAGGTCAAATGTTCAGTCCCGGGGTAAGAAATGAGTGCTTGTTTTCAGCATCAATAATTAACAGCAAAGAGCTTTCAGATTCCTTCTTTTTAAATGGAAAATTATAAAGTCTAAAGGTTGGTTTGGTTTTTGGGTTATGGTTTTTTTTAATATAAATTGCACCTCAAGAAATACAGTGACACATGTGACAAAATGCCCAGTATTAAGAAAGCATGTAATCAAATTTTTATAAACCCTATTTATCTGAAAGCCAACTTGTTCCTCTCTCCCTGAGTGCCCATTGCAAGCAACGCTTTCTCCCACCATGCCACAAACTTCCCCTCTGGAATGGAGGGGGTTTCTTTTAAGCAGAACCAGCATCTGTGGACAAGCGCTTTGGGCAGGGTGGGAGCCCTTTGGCAGGGCAGCCGAGCAGTGGGGTGCAGGGGGGATTTTCTGGGCAGGGTCCCCACTAGAAGCCTGCTGAGGAGCGTGGCTGTGGCAAGCAGCACTGTAGGGGCTGGTGTTGGTGATCGTGGGGTGCAAGACCATCAACAAGTGACTGCAGAGCAAACCACTTGACTTCAGAGAGTACCGACGGCAGCTGTGTTATTGATTAGCAGCCAGTCTAACCAAATTTAACCTCAATACTCAGCCCCTCAGAGTCCCCCCAGCATCTGCCTGCCTTCCAGCCCCCACATGCTGGAGGATGAGCTTCAGCAGATCTCTCCTGCTGTTGGGATGAGGTTTGAAGAGGATGCTGCAGATGAGCCGGTCATGGGTCCTGGGCTTTGGTGCCTGGGCATCAGTGCAAGGTCTCAGCGGTGGAGCTGTTTCTGCAGGGTGGGAGCAAATGATGCGCACCCTGCCCAGCTCCTCTGCTGACTTGGTAGCTAACTCAGGGTAACTTTACAGGAGAGCCAGACTGGAGTGTTAATCCTGAGATTACTTACCTTGCTGTATTCATGATGTGTTTTCCCAACAAAGCTTTTTACTGAAATCCTGTCCAACCACATTCAGATGTGGCTAATGATACGCCGCTCCAGGTTATAGACCTTTCATCCGTTAATGCTGCTCTTCTGGTTTTATTTTCCTCTGCTTGTCAAACAACAGTTCTAGGAAATATGAATGTATCAAGCAATATAGTACAGGCTGTAAAAAATAATTTTCCCTTGTTTAATCACAAAGCACCCTTAAACTAGCAGGCTCTGGGAATGATTTACAAGCTTTGTAAAAGATTAAGTTCACCATCCCTAAACTGCTATAGACATCTGCAGGATTTTATTGCTACATGCTCAGTATTTTAAGTGTCCCTTTCCCTTCCCTTTGCTTATTTCCATTATTTTAAGGGTTTTTTTCCCCTTCCTTCCCTTTGCCGTCTGAGAGTCTCTGAAGTTTGTCTGGAAGGCCTGATTTCTCTTTCTGGTGTCATTAATAATGGAACAAAACCACATTAACAATTGCAACAACAGCCAGATAGGAGCCAGAAAGCTCCTTTTGCGCTCTAATATGCTACATGAGTATTCTGAAATGCTTTATACAGAGGCTTTGCTTTTTTTTTTCCCTTGCCCTTTTCCTTTGATGTCTTTTTGGACTCAATAAGATACTTGACCTTATCTTTTGCTGAAGAAAAGAAAAAAACCACCAGAGTTAAAAATTCACGTAGATTCCAGACCTGCAATAGCACTTTAGAGCTAACTTCACCCTGTGAGAAAGCACAGGAGACCATTCAGCAAGGAAATGTTAACAGGGGCTGCAGGGCGTTGCAGTTGCAGGGTCAGAGGGCTGCGGAGGCTGCTCACCACTGCCTTGAGATGCTTTTGGTCGATGCAATGAGCTGGCAAACAGCTGGCAGAGAGCAGGAAAGAGCTGAAGGCTTCTGGACTGGCAACAGAACTGTGCATCAGGCACAGGTATGGAAGAAAAATAGGTAACGTGCTGCTGGACCCTCCTCTTTCATGTGAAATTGATGGTGAAGGCTTACTTTTTCTGGTCTTCTGGAAGTCTCAGTGTGTACAAACATTCCTGTCGTCCATATAAGATGAAAAAAGTCTTCAGCATCTGAAGTAGAACCTGGCCAAATCTGCACTTTGTTAGTGATTTCGCCTCTCTCTCTCTCTTTTTTTTTTTTTTTTTTTGGCAGAAGCACAGTACAAAAAGCCCTTCTCTTACCCCAAATCAATCAATAGCTGTAAGAGGAGAGACCATGGGCAGTCCTGGTCTGTCAGCATTCCTCCACTTTTTAAGCTATCTAGATTGCCTGAGCCTTCTTGTGGTTTCGGTCCGTGGTTTTGGAGGTTAGGAAAAGAAAGGGGAAAATGAAATGAAGTGAAACTCAACCTTGAAAGATGCAGAAATGTATATCTGAGGACGCACAGATGCTTAGTAGAGGGGACACATTTGGAAACAGCTTTTATCAAATGGGAGGTACTCAAAGCACACCTTTGAGTGGGGATAGCTGGGTGATTGCACTCGCCCATGAAGCACTGTTGAGTGTCAGGTATGAAACAGGCTTTTGCTACGTGGCATTAAAACTCTTCCAAGATGTTACATCATCGTCCCTCTACACCCTTCTGCATACACAGAGACCACAATGCACTCAGTTTTTTTAAACAGGAAAGCAAAGCACAAATTCCGAGGTTTTTCCTAGGAAAAATCCTTGCTTTCTTAAGTCTCTGAAGGTTGCCTTTATCCCTCCCAGATGGTGTAGCAAGAGCACAGGGCACAGTCAGCACAGGACTGTGGCTGCAAGCTGCACTGCAGAGGCAGCACACATTATATGACCACTGCAATTCGTTGAGCTCTTTGTTAGCATTTTTCTCTTTCCCTTTGACTTATCATAGAATCACAGAATCACAGAATGGTTTGGGTTGGAAGGGACCTTAAAGATCATCTAGTTCCAACCCCCCTGCCATGGGCAGGGACACCCTACACTAGACCAAGGTGCCCAAAGCCCCATCCAACCTGGTCTTGAACACTTCCAGGGAGGGGGCATCTGCAACTTCTTTGTGAAACCTGTTCCAGTGCTTCACCACCCTCGCAGGGAAGAATTTCATCCTAACATCTAATCTAAATCTCCCCTCTTTCAGTTTATAGCTGTTACGCCTTGTCCCATCACTACACTCCCTGATAAACAGCCCCTCTCCATCTTTTCTGTAGGCACCTTCAGGTACTGGAAGGCTGCTATAACATCTTCCTGGAGCCTTCTCTTCTCCAGGCTGAACAAGCCCAATTCTCTCAGCCTCTCAAATAAGAGAGCTGCTGCAGCCCTTTGATCAACTTTGTGGCCTCCTCTGGACTTGCTCCAGCAGCTCCACATCTTTCCTGTACTGGGGACCCCAGAGCTGGACACAGCACTGCAGGTGGGCTCTCACCAGAGCAGAGTAGAGGGGCAGAATCACCTCCCTTGACCTCTCCTTTTTGATGCAGCCCAGGACACGGTTGGCTTTCTGGGCTGCAAGCGCACACTGCCGGCTCATGTTGAGCTCCTTATCAACCACCACCTCCTAAGTCACCTTCTTAGAGGAACACCCCTTAATTCCTTTGGGGTATTTCACCACTGTTTCCCGTTTGTCTCCTATTACTTCAGGAACCCCTGGCTCATCTCTGTAAGACTTCACATGTGCTGCAGTGTAGACAACATGTCTCACAACAACAGGCTGATGGCCTTCACTAGCAACCTTGGTGTGTCATCCCACAGCTTGTCATGGGCGAGCCTCATCCTGTCCCATTTCCCCTTAAAGTCTAATTTAAAGCTCTGTCAGTAAGCCCCACTAATTCGTAAGCAAAGACCCTCTTCCCCCTTTGAGAAAGGTGAATCTCATCTGATGCCAGCAGGCCTGGTGCCATGTGGACCATTCCGGTATCAAAAACCCCAAAATTGTGGTGGTGACACCAGTCACGGAGCCATATATGAATAGACTGAGTCTGTCTGTTTCTTCTAATGCTGCCTGCAACTGGAAGGAGAGAAAAAAAATAACCTGTGCTCCAAATTCCCTTACCAACTGTCCCAAGGCCCTGAAATCTCTTTTCATTGCCCTTGGACTATGTGTTGTGGCAAAAATAACAGCAAAATAATAATGCACTTCTGATTAAATAGAAACATTTATATTCCAGTTTAGCCAGGCGTCGTGGTTCAGCCCCAGCCGGCAGCTAAACGCCATGTGGGTGCTCACTCACCCCTCCTCGGCAGGCTGGGGAGAAGAATGGGAGACAAAGGCGAAGCCTTGGGCTGAGATAAGCACAGTTTACGGGGCCAGCAAAGGGAAACAGAAACAACAGCAGCGCTGATAACAGGATGTACAAAACTGGTGATACGCAATGCAGTTTCTCACCCAACGACCGTACAGCGCAGACCGCACGCTCAGACCCATTCCAAAGCCAGACCGTCCCCAAGCTACCCACCCTGGAGCTGCCAGCCCCTCCCCGACTAGCCCCCTTTTATGCTGAGCATGACGTCACATGGTATGGAATACCCTCTTTGGCCAGTTTGGGTCAACTGTCCTGGCTGTGTCCCACCCTAGTTTCTGGTGAAAATTGACCCTATCCTAGTCAAACCCAGGACATCAGGACATAAGAAGGTTGGTCATTGATATAACCCTTCACCTCACATCAATGTCTTATGAACTGGACAGTCACCAGCCGCATGAAGTTTAACAAGAGCAAGTGCTGGATTCTGCACCTGGGAAGGGGCAGCCCTGGCTGTGCATGCAGACTGGGCAACAGGATGCTGGAGAGCAGCCATGCTGAGAGGGACTTGGGAGTCTTGGTTGACAGCAAGTTGAACATGAGCCAACAGTGTGCCCAGCCTGCCAGGAAGGCCAACCATGTCCTGGGGGGCATCAAGCACGGCATTGCCCGCAGCTCTAAGGAAGTGATTGTCCCACTCGACATTGCGCTGATGCAGCCTCACCTTGNCTAAGATGGTGAAGGGTCTAGAGGGGAAGACGTATGAGGAGAGGCTGAAGGCTCTTGGTTTGTTCAGCCTGGAGGAGACTGAGGGCAGACCTCGTGGCGGCCTACAGCTTCCTCCCAAGGGGGAGCAAAGGGGCAGGTGCTGATCTCCTCCCTCTGGTGCCCAGCGACAGAACCCAAGGGAACGGCCTGGAGCTGCGACAGGGGAGGGTTAGGTTGGAGATCAGGAGAAGGTTCTTCCCCCAGAGGGTGGTGGGGCCCTGGAACAGGCTTCCCAGGGCAGTGGTCACTGCATTGAACTTGGCTGAGTCAACTCTCTGAGTCATCTGCTCTGATTGGGCTGGTCCTGTGTGGAGCCAGGAGTTGGACTCCATGATCCTTATGGGTCCTTTCCAACTCAGGATATTGTCTGATTCTATGATTCTATGTTATTGTATATTGTCTAGCAAAGGGCTTTGTTAGTGTTACACCGTACAAAGAAAATATAAAAGGAGCTTTTATCTCATGTAAGAAGCACCAGACAATTTTCCAGCATACTCTAATGCTGCTTTACTGACCCATGGTACTTTTCACCTTGGATCGTTAGCGGTGTGGATATTTTCAGTTGCAGAATTCAGCAAAGCAAATGGCACATCTACCCGTTGTGTGCAGAATGAAACAATCTCAAAAAGGGGCACATACGAAAGGGTCTTCCCTTTTTTCCCTGTGAGTTTCAATTCTATCCTCTCCATTACCAGAACAGCACAAGCTTTTGCCATCTCAAATCTAGGGATGCCCCAGGCACTGAAGCCGGTCTCCCATCTCCTATTCGGTCACTGTCCTAAGACGTAGGAGTAGTGATATGTACAGATTGGGTGAGAACTTAAATAGAATTAAGCATGAGTAATAATTAAGCGAAGCAATAATTAAGCATGATTAAGTTGGTCTAGTTGAAACGAACCATTTAAATATCTGCACTTTATTCTCAACAGCTCTTTTTATGTGGATCATCTGAGCACTTCTCCATTTCATTTGACGTAAATTTGGTGCAAAGAACTTACTTTGACCTGCTGTGTCAGCACGCCCATGTCCTCACATGGTCTGAGCTGCCAAAACCAGAATCCTCTTTTTCTACCACTGATTTAGGCTTGTTCTGGGTTTGTGGAAGGGCTGAGGAGGGTCTCTCCAAGGAACCAGGCTTGATGCTTCTTACTGTCTGTTTTGGCTTCCGTGTCTGGACATGGTGCCTGCAGGGCAGCTGGGAATATACAGCACCGAAGCAAATCGAGTCAAGCCCATCTGGCCCTAAAGATTGACTCTTGAAGCATGTTAGGCATGTTGCCTTTCAAATAACGACAATGATTGAGCAATCATGGTGTAATTATGATGTCTTCTGTGGAGGCAAGTGTGGGTAACTCAGGGCAATCACAGCTCAGACCCTTGCACATGTACTCTGGGTGGTTTCCTCCTGGAGCACCACAGACTTCACAAGGTCAATTATAGCCTTGGTCCCATTCCTCACCTCAGCTTGTGCGTGAGGAGGACTTAGAAACTGCTCTAAACATATCAGAGACAGAAACGTCATTTATTTTTTGTCTCTACTTTGCAGGAGTGCAGTGTGGGTAGGTGGCTAGTGGAGGAGGTCTTGCAGCACCATCCCTGGCAGCAGAAGACCTCTCAACAACCACTTGGCACATGACCAGCTGGGATAAGCTGAGGGTGCCTTGCCAGGGCCCAAAGACGAGGTGTATATCTGACTGACAGGTGGCAGGAGATGGTGCTTGGTGGCAGTCTGCATCTCCTGATGAGGACAGTTCTGGTGACACTGGAAGAGCCACATTCAGGGTGTGGGGAAAGGCGTGCTCTGAAAGGGAAGAGCTGGTTTGGGTTACGTGGGGCTATGCTTAGGTTTTATTAAAGAGTAGATGTTTAAAACCTCTCTGCAATTTAGGTGTCTGGATGGGGAGTTCGATGACATTTGTCCCTAAAACATCTTGTGCAGAATGGTGTTGAGGTGAACTCAACACTGCCCAATAAGGCAGATCTCACAGGACCATCTCCCAAAGTGAGATGTCTACACGCTTTTTGAACACCTCCAGGAACACTGACTCCACCACGTCCCTGGGGAGCCTGTTCCAAAACCTGACCACTGTTTTGGTGGAGAAATTTTTCCTAATATCCAATGGAGAAATTTGAGGCCATTTCCTCTTGTCCTATCGCTTGTTGCTTGGGAGAAGAGACCAACACCCACCTCACTACAATCTCCTTTGAGATAGTTGTAAAGGGCAATAAGGTCTCCCCTGAGCCTCCTCTTCTCCAGACTAAACAAGCCCAGTTCCCTCAGCCGCTCCTCATAAGACTTGTCCTCCAGACCCCTCCCCAGCTTTGTTGCCCTTCTCTGGACATGCTCCAGCACCAAAATGTCTGTCTTGTAGTGAGAGGCCCAAAACTGGACACAATACTCAAGGTGCAGCCTCACCAGGGCTGAGTACAGGGGGACGATCACTTCCCTACTCCTGCTGGCCATGCCATTCCTGAAACAGGCCAGGATGCCATTGGCCTTCTTGGCCACCTGGGCACACTGCCGGCTCATGTTCAGCCGGCTGTCAACCAGCACCCCCAGATCCTTTTCCTCCAGGCAGCTTTCCAGCCACCCCGCCCCCAGCCTGTAGCACTGCCTGGGGTTGTTGTGGCCCAAGTGCAGGACCCGGCACTGAGCTACGTTAAACCTCACACAATTGGCCTCAGGCCATCAATCCAGCCTGTCCAGATCCCTCTGCAGAGCCATCCTACCCTCGAGCAGATTGACACTCCTGCCCAACTTGGTGTCATTTGCAAACTTACTGAGAGTGCGCTGGATCCCTTCATCCCGATCATTGATAAAGATATGGTCACAGCAACAGGGCCAGTGTATGATGATGCTGGACTCCACAGTGGAAGAACAGCTAGAAATTTCAGGGTTTGTATCCAGCTAGCCAGTTTGAAGTTTTGCTGTTGGTTTTAACAGTAGTGTGCCAGTCTGACAGACATTATCTCCACTGCAAAGTTAAAAGCAGAGTCTAACGTGGCCAAACCTGTGATTCATACTGCCTCTTCTGCGCCCTTCCCCAGCTGTGGTTTTGCCACCCTGTGGGGTTCTTTTTGAGTTTCCAAGAAGGGGCTACACGACACCATATGCAGCTGGTCAGCACAGAACCTCGTCCAAAATCCCAGGATTTCCTGGGACTTCATGTCTGTGTACTGATCCTCATATGCAGAGTGACCGCTGCGAGACCACGACCTCAGTTTGTGTAGTGTTCCTAGATTTCAGTCATCATCATGAAGTGAATGGGAGTATTCGCACAAATCAAATGCACATGGAATTAAAAGAAGTGCTTGGTCCTAAGCACAGCAAGCAGGGGCAGTTCATCTAGTGCTCTTGAAAGGTTTGTCCAACCTTTGTCTACTTCAAACAGCATTTAATTTTTTCTGTAGGTTTTATTTTACCTTTATTTTACCTTTCAGTTCTGTAAATCTAGTGTTTTCTGCAAATACAGATTTCTGTATCCTAGTTTTCTATTTCAAATGTCTAAACAATTCTCTGAACCTGGAAGGGCTTTGGAAAGGTGGTCTCTTTATGAATTGATGTAGAAACATTGATACAGCAACCAGGGAGAAAACTTTGATGTTCAGTCTGTATTCACCTCTGATTCTCGTTAAACATTTGATGTTTGATTCCTGCTTTTGGGAAAACCTCTTGTAAGAAGCATGTGGAGGACCTGTGTTTTAGCTGGATGAAGGAGCCCCAAGACAGAGATTGCAGGTTTGCTTTCAGCCTCATTTCCACCTTTTTCAGTCTTATTCCCAGACTGATGTGTGCAAAGGTGACTTTCCTCCTCGTGAGGGGGTTACATAGCCAAAGTGGCTTCAGCGAGGTTGGTTTTAGATCTACCTTAATGGGATTAAGCAGTAATCTTTCATAGACTGCATGCAAGTGAGCATGAATTCTTGAGAAGGTGGCATTAATTTTCTTGAATTATGTCAGGACACAAGCTCTGCATGGCCTTTGGTGGCTGCAGTGCAGTTAAAGGCCATCTTTTCATTTATGCTTTGCTCACAGACATTAAAGGCTCCATTTTCAGAGTAACGTGTCATTCCCGGTTGCCTGAGCACCTCAGAGAGGGCACAGTTAGTACAACCTGGCTGTGTTCTCACTACAGACCCAATTATTATTTCCGGATCCCTTCTCCTCAAATCCAGACCAGCGGAGTGAAACCCAGGCACATCCTTCCAAGGGGAAGCTATACACCAGTGGTGCATAAAATAGCTCATTTCTGGAAACCAAATGTCTCTGGATTTTGTCCAGTGTATAACTCCCTGTCCGTAAGGTGCTTCTTACGCTTACAACTAGTAACAGGGTAGTGAGGCCAAGAAATTAAAAAATGTGAAAAGCCCTTTCAGTACCTAAATGGGCTCCTTTATCTCTGTTTCACTACCCAATGAACTGATGACAACTGCATAAATTTTCCACTCCTACTTCACAGATCTCCTTTAATTAATGATGATATGGTATAATGAGGTAAATTTAGGCAACACAGTCCTTTTTCTGATCTCAAAGGCAGGTTTGGGTGAAGATGGATGTTACTAATTGCTGAGCTTCTGGCCATTGTTCAGTGTCTTACTGTCTTTCCTGTGGCTCTGCTGCTCTTCCCTCTTGTTTCCTTGCCCGCACCAACAAACACTTTCAAACTGGCAGGTCTCCCTATCTGTTCCTTCCTAATTCCATCTAATATGATAATCAATCACCAATTAGATAGTTAATCTTTGCAATTAATTTTCCTAGTCAGGCTTGAAAACTTAGTACGATTAAGGGATGTGCAGGGGAATCAGTCCCTCCTAGGCATTGTTTCAAGCTGTCCTGTTCAGTTCTGTGGCACATCAATCCTTGGGCTGTGCTTGTCACACTGCGGTCTGAGCCCTGGCCAGAGGTGCATTATGTGATGCGCAGCACAACATTGCACTGTTCACCAAAATCATCAAAACTGTGGAAAAGTTGCAAGTTTTTCAGTTCGCTTCAGTGCCATAGTGTAATATTTCTATGCAATCCTGTAATTACGTCAAGGTGCGTCATTCCTGAACTAAGAGCATAACTGAACTCTGGGAGAAAACAAATCCCACGTTTCTATCAAAGGAAACCCTCTCGTGCCCGTGCTGCAGTACAGTGCAAATGTCACAATGTGCAGCTGCATAGCAAGAATTCCAGAGCTGTAAATATGCTTCATGTTTTAATTCTGCTTTCCTCTTTAATAATCACACTGTCTTCCCTTGTCCTGGCACAGACAACCTGCTGTCCAGTACACAGAGAGTCTGCTGATGCAGGACCCAGTTTAGATTTAGAAATCCAAGTCACACTGTGGTCTTGACTTCTCCATTGTTGGAGCTCAAGGGTAATGTCCTACCATGACAGGTAACAGGCAGGGCTCTGAGCATTTGTCAGCATTAAGGTAAAAGTGGTAGTGGTTACCTGAATGGTACCTGATTGCCCATCTCTGGCAGGGTTGGGAGAAGTAAGGAACAGAAGGCATCACTGGGGTTTGCCAGTCTGAACTCTGGGCTGGACATCACATACCCTAGGGTTCCTCTGAATCCTTCGGTTATGAAGAATCTGCCTCAATCCTTGGCAAATCGTTCTAACATTTAATGGACCTTACATTTAAAAAGCTGAGCTGTGTTTGTAGTCTGAATTTGCCTAGTTTTAACTTCCAGACATTGGATCTTGTCATAAGACCTGCGTGTGGCAGAAAAGAGACATTATCAAAGTAGCAGGAACATGCTCTGGGTATGATTCATCTCATCTAAATTTCAATGCTACAGTGCATAGTATCTTCAGGGTTTCCTTTCAGGACAACACAGGCAGTACTCAGCTTTAGGCTGTGATTCACCTCATCTGTCTATAGACATCTGCATTAGGTTGTCCATTAGCCCATACTGAAGTCTATCTTGTTTGTCTGACCAACTGAGTGCACGATGTGGACAGCTCCGCATCGCCTACCCAGTGATAAGTGCCGTTCAGTAGCGTGATGCCAAGAATCAACCTCTCTAGAGATTCAGATATTGGGTGATAGTTTCCTACCTGTAATTACATTTCAAGACCTGTCAGTTAGCTGGCTGTTAAACTACCTAATGTACATGGCACTGATTTTGTATTGTTCTTGTTTCTTAATCAAATTGCTGTCTGATACTGACTCAGATGCTCCACAGGATCTGAAGTCTAAAAATGTCAAGGAAAACCAAGACAACGGAAGCCTCAGAGCATCTCAGTGGATCCTGCCAGCCCAGGTGATAGTAGAGTGCTGCCCACATGCTGGAATTTACTGCTTTAAGTCTGTCTACTGCAAATATTTCATCGTTTCAGTTCAGTCCCAAGTGCTGGGCCACTGACTGTCCCCTTTGTGTGAATGTTAGTGCATTCCCCTGGTCTTTTTTTGAATGTACTAACTGGTTTATTCAAAACCAAGACTCAGGTGCTATTCTGGAGACAGTTCACTCAAGATCACTCTGGAGGACTGAGGTTGAACTATGTTTATTTGGCTCCTTCAACTACTGCTGTATCCCACTGCTAATGCAGTAGGCTTTGCACCCTCAATCAACCCCCACAGTCTGCCTGCATTCACTCTGCAACTTCACCAGTGACCCAGGACTGCTCCACCGTGCAGAAGCATTTAGTCATGTAGACATAGCCTTTGAGTTCCCTGTGTATCCTCCCTGCCCCGTGAAGTGACCTAGCACAAGCAGTGTCCAAGAGGCTCTTCATCTCCTTTGAGGTAGCTGACCAAAATCCAGCCCAGCCACTCTTTTAATCTGGAAGCTCTTTTCCCCATTTTTAGAATCTTTCTGCTCATTGTCATGCACAAACCACAACGGCACCAGGAGCCCTGAAGACTCTTTATCACATCCACATTCACATAAATGATCCAGAGCATTCTGCCCTTTTTGTCCCAGATTTTGTTAGGTTTTGTGGACAGTTGCATGCAGCTGGCTAAGCCGAACTATTGTTATCTTGGACAATTGTGGCTCCAGATGGCCATACAGCAATAAAAAGGCATAGTTTTATGATAACTTCAAAGTGAAAACTTTCAAGGTTTCAACTGCCTGTTATTACCAACGACTAAAGCGAGAACGTATCTGAAAGGAGCCAGCCACAGTCCAGCCCACCGAAGAGACGCTGCTGCTGAAGGAGTTTAGCTTCTTGATTCTGTCATGAGACTGGCATTGCACTGTTCCAGGGTCACAAAACCACAGAGTAACCGAGGAGGGAAAGGACCTCTGGAAATTGTTTACTCCAGCCTCCTACTTAGAGCAGGGTCAGTCAGACCTGTCTGATGGAGTGGGTGACCTGTTCCAGTGCCTTACCACACTCACAGTGAAAAAGACTTTTCTTACGGATTATCCTGTATTATAGTCTGTGCCCATTGCCTCTTGTCCTCTTACTGGGTATCACTGAGAAGAGTCTTGCTCTGTCTTATTTCTCCCCCTCAGTTATTTACATACATTGATAAGATCTCCCTGAGCCTTTTCTCCAGGGTGAACTGTCCCATCTCTCTCATTGTATGACAAATAATCCAAGCCCTTAATCATCTCTGCAGTCCTTTGCTGGACTCTCTCTCAGCAGGGCTGAATAAAGGAGAAGGGTTCCCTCCCTTGCCCTGCTGGCAATGCTCTGCCTGATGCAGCCCAGGAGGCTGTTGGTGTTCATTTTCACCAGGACACATCGCTGGCTCGGCCTGCAGCCTGTCCTGGTGCCTGGAGTTGTTCCTCCCCGGGTGCAGGACTTTGCGCTTCACTTTGCTGAACTTTGCCAGGTTCCTGTCAGCCCATTTCTCCAGCCTGTCCAGGTCCCTGTGGGTGGCAGCACACCCACCTACTGTATCAGCCACTCCTGGCTTTGTATTATCTACAGACTCACTGAGTGTGCGCTGTGCCCCAGCGCTGAGGCCATTAATTAAAATGCGAACCAGTAGTGTTCCCAGCATCACACCCTGGGGTACACCACTAGCAACTGCCGTCCAGCTGGACCTTGTGCTGTGGATCACAGCCCTCTGAGCCTGGCAGTTCAACGACTTTTCAGTCCACCTCACTGGCCACTTATCTCACCTGCACTTCATCAGTTTGTGTAGTGGTTTCACCTTGGCTAAACGCCAGGCGTCCACTAAGCCGCTCTATCACTCCCCTCCTAAGCAGGGCAGAGCGGGGAGAGGGAAAAAATAAGATGGAAAAGAC
>VWZZ01000025.1:220966-299493 GCA_013399095.1 Psophia crepitans
TGCTCCTTGTCCTGTCCCTGGGCACCACTGAGAAGTCTGGCCACTTCCTCTTGACATCCACCCTTTAGATATCTATAAGCATTGATGAGATCCCCTCTCAGTCTTCTCCAGGCTAAACAGCCCCAGCTCTCTCAGTCTTTCCTCATATGAGAGATGCTCCAGCCCTCTCATCATCTTGGTAGCCCTCCACTGGAGTCCTTCCAGTAGTTCCCTGTCTTTCTTGAACTGGAGAGCGCACAACTGAACACAGTTTTCATTGTGATGGTTGTGAAATTTTGATCAAAACAGGTTAATGATTTGGCAGACTGAGAAGGCTGAAAAATAGGTTGCTTATCATAGCAAAACAGGCACAGAGGAAGGAAAGTTTTTCAGCAATGCAACTTTTGTAAAAAATTTACCCAAGAGTATAATCTAAAATTAAAATAAATTAAAATTATATTTAAAATAAAATTTATTTAAAATAAATTAAAATTATAATCTAGAGTATAATCTAAAATTACAAATAAAATGTCCATTTTTACTTTCTTAGCAGACAAATTTCATGAGATAAAATCTGAAGATTCTGTCCTCACCAAACAAGCTCAAGCTGCTGTGTGTCCCTATTAGCACTCTAGCAAGGGCATAACAACGTACTCGAGTCTTGGCTACATTGGTAGCTCAAAAATTGAGTTGTGCAGTGGAGTCAGTGGCACCATGCTTGCTGATGACCTGTAATTGTGCAATTTTTAATTTTTTTTCTAATAGAGGGAATTTTACATAATTATGATAAAAGCACACTATTGAGGTGGCAAGTCCAACCTCTCAAAAGGTGGGAAATGACTCATTTAGGTGCCAGGAGTGGAACTAGTTGCCTGGATGGTCTTACTCAGGAGGTATATTCCTACACGTGGGTAAAGGATGGAGTGTCCCTATTGCTTCTTTCCTTCCCACAGCTGAGCCCTGGATCTCCCCAGTCTGTCCAGTGTGCTGCAGAGTGGCTGAGAGAAAGATTTACACATACCCTGGGCCTGTCAGCTGAAGTTTTCCAGACAGAAAGTCCCCACACAAGCCCTTCTCCCAACCACCTGTCCAAGAAATATCCATACCAGGTAAAAGAAGTCATCCAGCCACCTTCCAAGATACTGTTTTTCTATCTTCCCAATCCAAGGGTCTTGGTAAGATTGATGAGTTGCAGTGTAATAAATACTTTCTGTTGCAGAGTTCACCAGGACAAAGGGAATACAAATCCACTAGGATAGAAGCAGAAATAGTTAACCATTTCCCCAGAGTCCCCGTTCTTGAAGAATCTATTCAGATATTGAAATTGAGGTAGATGTAGAACATAAAGTTACATCAGATTAAACCCAGACTAAGAGTCTTAATTTAGAATCATAGAATCTTTAAGGTTGGAAAAGACCTCTAAGATCACCAAGTCCAACCATCAACCCAACACCACCATGTCTACTAGACCATGTCCCAGAGTGCCACATCTACACGCTTTTTGACCACCTCCAGGGACAGTGACTCCACCCCCTCCCTGAGAAGTCTATTCCAGTGCCTGACCACTCTTTTGGTGAAGAAATTTTTCCTAATATCAATCCAAACCTCCCCTGAAGCAATTTGAGGCCATTTCCTCTTGTCCTGTCTCTTGTTATTTGGGAGAAGGGACCAACCCCCACCTCACTACCACCTCCTTTCAGGTAGTTGTAGAATGTGATAAGGTCTCCCCCTCCCTTACTCTAAATCTGCATGTTTCTGGTTCATGTCATCATCGAGAACATGAGTTTGTAATCCAGGTCAATTGGTGCTGTCAGCAGACAGATCTCTGTCCTTTCCAGATGAGATTGTTCTGGACAGGTTCTGCAGACCTTACTTGTGAGCAGCTGCATTCACCCAGCAAGGCCAATAGCTTGTGTGAGCACTGTCTGAAATGCATAAGGACTGCAAGAAGTTTCAGGAGACCTGTTCTCCTGAAGAGGAACTGTAGGGCAAGCGCCAGTATTAGTGGAGTTATTTTTTGGTCTGAGATATACTGAAAAGAAGAGCAGGGTTTCTTCCCTTAATTAGGAAACTGGTAACAAAGAAATGCACAGGACTTGCCAAGCTGAAGGTGATGAAAACCAGCTGGATGACATCTGTGTATGCAACAGAGTAGAGGCCTCCCAGTAGAGTGTAGAGTATGACAGTGCATGCTGAGACGATGATAGCCAAAGAACCTCCAATATCCAAGATGACCCTCATTGTTGCTCCTGCCGATAAGGACAGTGATTACATATTTTAAGTCAGATTTCATAGGTGCAGAATACAAAATAAATAAGGATATGTTATTCCCTTGATGCCAGCACTGTATGAGAAGCACATGGTCTACAGAGAGTGGGCAGAGTGAGGACTCAGGAGAGCCCATGTTCCCCCCTTTCTCTTTCTGCATGGCCTTTGCCAAGACACTTTGCCTTTTTACATCTGCTCTCACACAGGCAAGAGCAATGTACTAATTCATATTGCCAGACCTCTCTATTGTACTGTCATGAAGAGGTACGACTGTTACAACATATTTTCCAGAAATGAGAAGTGCTTGTGTTCCTCTCACAAAAGAAGACATGAAGCACAACTTTCCACAGCTTATCCCAGCACAGTTCCCAGATGTGTATTATACTCTGATAGTTGTGCCAAGTGACCTTTAACAAATGTAACAGCAGAGGAAATACTTACCCAGGGATGCCAGGATAGCTGCAAACCAGAACACCTCTCCTAGTAGTGGTGGAATGAAGAGTAAGCTTCCCATCACATTCCCATAAGTTGCTTGAAGGGGATCCATCACTGTCACATAATTCTTGGATCTCATCGGATTTACAAAGAAGAAACCGCCTGTTGGAATTGATGACATTTTGGTAGAATTTTGCATGTATTATATTCCAGGAAAAAAAGGTGAGAATACTATGGTATTTGGATATCAGACCCATATAGTGAGTGTGGAATTTGTACATAATGGACCCTAGAGAATGATGCAGCCAACCAGACATAAAGGCCTCCATTCACTTAACTAAATGTGGGGTTTCATCCAAGAGGTCCCAGGTTATAAAGGACATCTGCTTACAGCTGACAGATATGACCCTCCACTTTTGGCAGACCTACATTTTTCCAGAGTGGCTACTGGAGACCAGGTATAACCCCCTAGGACACCCCAATGGCAGAAGATACCTATGTGACTGTAACAGGAGCTTAGCTCAGAGGACACCCACGTATAGTCTCCTCTCCATCTCCAGTGATCTACCGACCTCAGACACAAAGTTTTCTGAAATACTTCCTGTGGAAAATGTCAGTAGACAAAGTGAGGCATTGAAGACTTGTATTTGGCTAAAAAAGAGACAAACTTTTGTCCTTGACCGTGTGATGCAATATGTTGATATATGTTTCTGTTCTGATTACATTTTTATTTTGGAGGCTTCATTGTCTCTTCCTAAAATTATATTGTTTTAATCTGTGCATTGAGCCGAGTCCCACTCATTTTCATCTAAATATTAGACTTCAGACGTACAGCCATCTCATTAAAACCAGAGAATACGTATTGTGCCTAACCCTGAAGCCAACAGGACTGCTTGTCTGGGCACTACTGACCCGAGTAAGATTGCAGGATCAGACCTGCACTCCTCAATTTCATTAGTAAGAATTACTCACATAAGAAATGCTGGCAATATATTTCCAAGCCTGATTCATATTCACGTCAGATGGACTCTTTTCTCTGACTTGAGAGTAAAGGTTATTGTTCTTTTAGAAACTCCTGTGCAAGGTCTGCACAGGTCTCCTGGCTTTAATCATCCTGCGTCCCTACAGAGTTATGGTATAACTCAGTGTGGACTGGAAGAAACTTTGGTCTTGGCAAGACAGCTGAACCTCAGTGTGAGCCCAATAATTCTTGGAGTTAGAAATGGCAGCTTAGGTATAGGACACTACAAACTTATCTTAGTTTCAACAAAATAATGACCAGCTGTGAAGTGGGATAAGATGGATGCATTACAAATTCATCCTGAGATGGGACTACTCAGAAGAATGCATTTTAGTGGAAAAATCAAGAAAATATTATTTCATCACACATAATTTTTTTAAGACAAAATTAAAATGATACCAATACTTTCAGTAGTCTGTGAATAAAAGACCACAGTAGAAGAACAACATAGCTATATACTTCTAAAGTGCTCAGATAAGATTTTTGTCCTATAAATTGCTCCAAGCAGGCAAAACTCTACACTAGCTTGAAGCTACCTCAATTTCTTACGTTTCAGTTTAGAAGATAGCATTATAAATGCTTATTCTAGATCTATGGGAGACAGAAGAAAGAAAATCACCTTTAAAATGTGCTCTATACTCTGTTACACATCTTAATATACTCATATGATTTTTTTTTAAAGTTTATGTGTCCTGATGACATGAATTATTTACCAATAACAAGGGACAAGGCAAATCCCACTGGTGCTTGGACCCACAGCAGTCCTTTTGAAGGCAGGTAGACAATTTCAGCTGTGCCATTGATATACGCTCCTCCGACCCAGGTGGCTGTAAACATGGAAGATGGAAAGGTAAGAATTGCAATACATATTCTCAACTAGTCCTATAGAACACTCTGGGAGCCTGTAAACCCTTTTCTCATACAGATATTTAAGCACATGTCTATTTTCTTTACAAAGTTTTCTCCCATAGTGAGACGTGCTGCTGAGTACAGGTAACAGAATTAGAATCTAACCCTAAATAATTTCCCAGGTGCAAGAATGTGTATCTAGGTGTGCATGTAAAATCTTGATGTTCAAACACTCAGAGGCAATTTGAATATACTCGTTTTTCATTTCATTTTTCTCAGTGGAAGATTTTTTCCAGAGCAAACACAATTGCCTTTGTTGTTCTGCCGTGACTGACAGACGTCCTTCGTGAGCATCACTTACACAGTCTAAGAAAATGAACGTTAGGAAAAAAAAAAATGCAGGCAGACGTTGCCGTCGGAATACAAACCTACAACAGGGGCTGAAGTGTCTTAGCCAGGCAAATACCCCTTGGGGAAGCCTTCACAAAAAATGGGTCAGAGGAGCAAATTTCAGACAATGCCGAGCAGCAAGGAGCGAAAAGGGAAGCGGAGGGCAGCAGTGAGCGGGGAAACATTTTCTCTTTAGGAGAGAGCCCAACGCTTGCCATGAGCAGCAATTTATTCCACACAGAACTGGATTGTTCCCGCAGTAAAATTCTTCTGTTATGCTGGATAACAGAAACTGCTTCAAGATTAAGACCACAGTCCTCCTTAATGAAAAGTGTTTTATTCTTTGGTCGCTCTTAAATTAAACTCTTTAAATTTTAACTAAACTCTTAAATTAATCTCTTTAATTTAAAAGAATCTACATAAATATTAGGTTCCTCTCAGTGTGAAGAGGTTTGGAAGAATCCATCCCAAAATGATTCATGAAACCATACTCCTTTAAAGCCACACTTAGGTAAAATCTGCCCTGACATTAAAGGAGTTCGCTCGCTTTGAAAGAAAAGTCCCCCAGATCTATGCAACGCATGTGTTTTAAGAAGAATTTTTTTAAATCCTTTAAGAAAACTTACCTGTTGCAGTAAACAATCCAATGAAAACATTGATGTTCCTGCCTCCAACTATGGCCATTTCAGTTGGGTTTCTGTTCTGCTGGTCCTTTTTGCTTTTCCAAGAAGCCCAAATTCCAGTAGCTAAAGTTAACACAAAAAACACACTCAAAGAAACTAAACCTGGTATATTTGGAGACATTTTCTATTGCTTAATTTAGATCATAGGGAGGAATAATGGCTTGATGATAATATTCTTTGTTTGAGTCCAGAACCAGAAAAAATTAGGAAAAAAAATCACTCCTGGCAATTCTTCTGTCTTCCCCCTTCTGCAGGAGATATCTGGTCTTATTTTTCTGGGGAGCAGAGAATAAGAGGGTGGGAATTAGTGTTGATAAGAGCAATGGAGCACTGATGAGAGGCGTAATACCAGCTTGGATTAAAGGAGGGGAAATGTTATATTTTGTCTGATATGCAGTGGTATGAAAATAATATGTATTTCTCTAGGTTCTAGGCCCAAGGCTAATGCAGAAGATAGGGCTAAGAATTTGTCTGTTTAAAGTTGACTGAACTAAACCCACAATAATCACCAAAATAAACCTAGGAAGCAGCAAAAAAATTGCCACTGATGAACTGAAGGAGCTGCGTGCTGAAATTCAAAGCAAGTGAATTATCATTTCACTGCTGGAAGCAGACAGGAGAACAAGGTGGTGTTAGGCTCTGCAATAAAACTACAAGAAAGATACAGGCTTTTTAGAAATACGTTGTGAAGCTGCCCTTAAATAGACATAATTCTGAGAAAAGCTCATGTATGTGTTAAGGAATTAAACTGGTTACATTTATTATCGAGTTGCCATACGAATATCTTTTTAGTTGCGCTGTGAATCTTTTTCATCTGTCCAGGTATGATTCTTCATAGCCAATTCTACGTGAAAACCGCCCTATTTAGGGCACTTGTTTGGCTTTTCTGGATACTCGTGTTCACCTGTGGAGCAGGTAGCTCCTTTCCACACAGAAATCACGGATTTCTTCTTCACATTCTGAGCGTTCTGAGCAGGAGTTTGAAAGCCCAAATCTTTCGGAAGGTTTTCTGCAGTGTGCCATCCCCTGCAGATGGCCAGGAGCAGCTGCATGTGGAAATGACAGTGGCAGAGTTTAAGCATGTCCCACGGGCAGGACGTGGTAGGAACACATGGGCACATGGGCGATGGCTGTGGGAAGAAGGGGAGAAGGGTCGGAACCCCAACGTCTTTATTTTGTACAAGGGGAAATAAGGGCTTTGGTAAGTTAGTGGGAAGACTCTACAGAACCGCTTTAAAAAAGTGAAAATTAAAAAAGATTTAAAAAGCCTGACGACCAGATGATTATTTATTCTGCCTGAGGAGAAATATTCCTTTTTATTTATGCTATTTTGACTGACTAAGGATTTTTAACTTTGACCCAACTATTTATGTACAAAAAGGGACACTGTGCATTTTAAAGGCACATTTTCTGGGTGGTAATTAGAAACACTCCCTTTCACCTTAATTGTACCTGCTACAAAGTTGTAGAAACTGCAGTTGTCAGTGGCAACGGAGCCATTGGTTTCTCTGGGTTGCCTTTCTTGCTCAAAATGCGGTTTCAAAAACTTTTAGAATGCTGTTTACACACAGGCACACACTAAGCTTTTTTTTTTTTTTCTTTCTGTGAACAAATGTTTTGCAGCATATTTCCTGGGCAGGAACGGAATGGGGTTGAAGGTGCACGTAGCCGGGTCTCAGCCCTCCCTGCAGCCAGGCACTCCTGATCTGAGATACCTGCTCTGCATCCTTCATGTGGGAATCAACTAAATTCACCATGTCCAAAGCAAGCTTTGAGTTTGTTCTTTGAGATCTGCAGAGAATGTCTGGACTGACTCTGCTTTTTATCATCCCTTGAAAAAAAAACCAGCCCAAAAAATAAAAAGCAGCAGGCATAAAAAACTGCAGGGAAACTTCATTTAAAGACCCAGGGGGGTGGAGGGCAGATGTGGTGAGACAACATTTAAGTGTGAACTCTACATGGTGGAATGAAGGAGACTTAGGGAAAAAGTATGCGTAAGGTAGTTCATCTGAAGCTGGAGTGGTTTTTCAGATTGTGCTTAGAAGAAGGATTGTGAAAGCACGAGGCTTTACCAAGCAGACGAATTCCTCATTGTATCTGTTGTTGTGCTCTTTTACCACTAGATGACTCTCAACTAATACATCTATTTTATCCCCAGAAAAAGAAATCTAGCTAAGGGAGAGATGTCTGAGGTGGGCTTCACCTCCTTGCTCATAATGAGGGCTGCAGCTTTGTGTGCCTGCTGCTGAGCTGCTCGCTCAGAGCTCCCTGTGTATCCCCTGGGGAGAAATACGCAATTTTAGGATGTGATTCACTGACCTGTTCTAGGTTCTGTGAGGCAGGACAGGTAGATCTCAGCCTGCTGAGCTCAGGGCTGCTTTTAAGAGATGTGTCTCTGTACACAGTAGATGTTTCAGGGCTTGATTTGGCTGCTCACGCAGAGATGGCTGGTGCCACCTGAGATGCTCTAAAGCCTCTGAGATGCCCACATGGGAAGTGAATGTTACAGAGCTCCTGGAGGAGACACATGCCCTTCTGGAGCAGCAGACAGGATATTCTGGTGTATCTTCAATGGTTCTGAGCATCTACCTGGGGGATACTCAGCTGAGCTCTTGCTCTCTCCTTATTGCTTGACTTTGATGCAACAAACTCTGACGAGGATGGTTGATAAAAATAGAGAAGTGCCTGGAGGAAAGTGAGGAGTGCTGTGTGCCAGGGAAGTTTTCTGTCTGTGGTGGAAATCATCTACTCTGTAGTGAGCACTTACAGCTACTCACCTTTGAGGGAACCAACTGGAAGAAATAAAGATGAATACAACAGTGGCCTCTGTGTCTTTGACAAAGCCCTTGCCGTGCCTTTCTGCATTACATGTGCTACGTTATTGACAGCAAGCTTTAGACGGCCCTCTGTGGCCCATGGGCTCAGGAGGAAAGGGGTGCTGTGGGGTGAGAGAGAGCCCGCAGGGAAGGGCTTTCCAAAAGGTGGCTGTTCCCTGTCGCTCCTCTGGAAAGAGACAAACCCAGCAAGCTGATGCTTGTAGAAAATGAAAGAAATTACTCTGAGACTCTGGAAATGTCATTTTTGGTTGGTGGGGTTTTTTTGTTTGTTTGTTTTTAATTTCCTTTGGGATTTTTGTGAAGTTTCTTTGCAAAGAAGTGGTTGCCCGTGAGGAGCTCCTTGGGAGGAGAGACACAGGGCTGGGTATAGGGTAGTTGAGTGGAGTCTGTGGCACAGGGACATCTCACCAACCTCTCACTGGTTTGCTTTGCTTTGTGGCCAAGAAGAAATGAGCACTGGGACCTGAGGCGTCTGAGCTATTTGCATCAAAATGATCTGACAGTTCCTCTTAAAATGAGATGGTATGAACTAGTCTGTGGTTTCCAGCCCAGGTATTTGAATCATGTCCTTGATCCTGGCAACTGAAACACCAGGGCCATTTGTCTCCAAACATCTACAGTTTTTCACATGCTGTGCTTCATCTAAAGTTTTGTCCTACTACAAGTCAATCTCAGGAACAATTTTTCCTCATGTGTTTGAAGTATTATCCGTTCCAGTCACCACAGACTTGCAGGCGGCTGACCTCCATGAGTTTCAAATGCAGAAGAAAGAAGGATAATTTGATTAGAAAGTAACACATTTTTACTCCTTGTGTGAGAACATGCATGGTGAGACTGCACAGCAAATAATACATATAAAAATTAAATAAATAATTTCTCATTACACCTGTGTGAGTTTTTGACCATCAATTATTTAAGACTGATAGATATAGAGGAGACAGATTGATAGGGAGGTAGGTATGCAGGTAGATAAATAGATCGAAGATGAATAGAGATAAAAGATATCGAAGAATACTACGAGTCCCTTAGTTGTACTAAATTCTTCATGTGTACGATACATAAAACTCTTCAGAGACAAAAGGCCTCTTGTCCTTTGTTAGGAGATTGCACTGAAATAATTCTTCCCACTTTGAAAAAAAAAAAAGATTTAGTAATATCAATTCTGAAATACGATACTTTAGTCAAGTCAACTCTCTGTCCAGACGAAAATGGTTGTTATTAGTGTTACGTAGCCGTTTTCCTCCAGGACCCTCCTGCAGTGCTCGGTGCGACCCCATTGCAATGTGCCAGCTGGCTCCGGGAGGAGGCTCTGGTCGACACTTCTGAGAGCTCAGGTTCGACATGTGTAAAAGGCAATTTGGGAGATCCAAAAAGCCACGAGCTGAAATGATTTTGCCTAATTTAAGCCCCCTTTAGGTATCTTGACTAAATGAATTTTTATCATCTCTGTATTTGCAAGAGACAGGCATTTGCTTTGGTCACCTACACCTCCTTGTTGCTAGCTCCATCTAAATATCTCTGGACATTTGCGAGTGGCTCTCAGGTGTGACACAGGACATGTGGGAGACCCTCACCACCTCCAGTGGCATCTGGAGGCTGAGCAGGATGCTTTGCTGCACTTCAAATGACACCAGATGCTCCTGTCCAAGGTGGACAACTGAGTCTTGCCTGGAGAGGCAATTCCTTCTGCCTGCTTTAGATATCTCTTTCAATATGGGCTGGGGGAAGGCTGCCTCTCTATGTGTACTACATGGCTTGATGCCTACTCCAGAAAAGACTTCTTTTCAGTGGTTCAAGTTAGACAAGATGAATCTAACTCTACTTTCTCTGTTATTCCATGTCTCTTCCTACCAGACCTAGTTTGAAGTCACAAGTCCTTTAGGTCACACAAATTAAGCCAGAAAATAACTTCAGAATAACAATATTTAATATTTACATGTATCAGTGAGGCCAGTGATTGCACAGTTGGCAGGACAGAGGGTGCCCTGTAAGCACACAGACGTGACAGCAAACATCCCCGGGGCGGGACAGCTTGGAACAAGCAGGTGGCAGCAGTACAGTACATTTAATTTCCCGTGCTGGAGTCAGTGTGTGTGTGCCAGTGGGTACCTCTCCCTCTCCCAGCGCTGGCACTGCCCAAACTGGTTTTATCATAGACATTAGAGTCAAGGAGGCAAAACTAAAGGATGAGGGCCGGGCTCATATTTAGGGACCATGAAGAGCTCGTAGAACTGTTGAAGGAGTCTCACTCTGACTTCATGCTGAATATCCTTACTTCTAGCTGTCTCCTTGACTTTTTTTGAATCAGTTGGCTTTCTTTTGATGTCTGCTTTTATATGGTAGCACTCTCCAGGCTTCATTGCTGACAACGAACATGAGTTGCTAAGCCACCTGGCAGGTTTGGATGCACCTTGTCATGATCGCAAACTTCAGCAAGTCTTCTGCTCTTTTTTTTTGTTTGTTTGTTTTTACAGAAGGTACTTTTAACTTTTATGGGGCAAATTTCCTGCTTCAAAGGGTGAAACTATGCTCCAAAGGAGTGTACGTGTGCTCCTCATCTCGGGACAACTGACATTTTCTTCCCCATTTTGTATAAAGGGATTTGCGTGCTGCTTTAGAGGACAACCCAAACAGGTGTATGTGTCTCCAATAACTGTGTTCAAATAACTTGCTCCCATGCTACAGTGCAGAAATATGAACAACTTTTGACTGAAAAAACGTAAATGTTTTTCTTTGAAAAATAAACTCCAAGTGCTTTAAATATACTCAGATTTTCACAACTGCATACATGCCTTCAGGATGGATAAAAATTATTTTACAGTTTGGCTGACTCAGGGAAGTCAGTGGCGTGTCCAAGAATTAGTCTTTGAGAAAGTCATTGAAATGACGGGGTTCCTAAAATTTGCTGGTCATGGATTTTAGCATCAAGGGCTTGATCTTGAGTGATGTTGGGGAATTACACAGTTCCTGGTTGCGATTACTGTTGTTGTAACACTAAGACTGACGCAGTTTGTTGCCTTTCAGATTATATCTGTTATTAAACTGCACATGATTACTACGTTTATTGATTTAATGTTTATCTTTAGCAGTTAGTTGCTTTGTCCGTGTGGTCTAGTCTGGAACAGCTCTACAGACCTGTGTGGAAATTAGTGAGACTCCTATGCAGTCTCGTGAGGGCAAAATTGGTGCCAAGTTTATCCTCCTTTATGTTAAACTGGATATTGCTAAACTCTTGCTCCAACCCTACTGTCTACATTGACCCAAATGCCCCTCCAGGGCTGTCCCATCTCTCAGATACTCCTGAAGAACCGAATAGAAGTGCACTGGACTTTGTCAAACATGACAGCAAGCTGCCAAATGAGCACAAGAGGCTTTGGCTCTGGGGTGGCTGAGGGAGGCTGAAAACCATGTGCTTCAATTGCTTCTGCAGTGTCGCAAACGCTGCTCGATATACCTTCTGCGCGTCCTATTGTAAATCTGGAAATGCCCAGTTAGCAAATTAATAGGAACAGACAGGTGAGCTCAAGGTGAGATTTAGAGGGAATGGGAAGCTATTTACATCCAGCCAGAGCTCCTGCTTCCTGCAGCTGATAAATGTATACATGAACAGCGGTGCAGTTTCCCATACACACAAGAGGGCAAGTGGTGAGCTTTTATCTGGGGACCCTTCTGTTTTATGCACAAGTACAGCGGTCAGGACCAGACAGGTTAGTGCTTTTGCCAGTATCTGAGATTTAGCAGAAATATTTAGAGGGATGAAAATCTGGAGTCTCAGATCCAAATGATCTAGCCCGTTTCCATGCTGACTTCTTCATAAAAAAATCATTTTGCCCTATGAAACTGCTGAACATTTGGGTTCTCTTTGTTGTCCCCCCAGTAAATACAGCACAGTGCACTATCCTTAATGTGTGTAAATCTGCAGCTCAGGGCTTGTCTTGGCATCCCCTGTAGGTCATTCACATTCCAGAAATATTTGTCTGAAAGGCAATGAATGGAAGATAATTAATTAATATTCCAGAGGGATATCAGACTTACTGCAAGCATCTTGTACAATAAAAATAAGCAATGAAAATGATTAAATGATAAATGAAATGATCATACATGGTAAATGAAACTTAAAAGAGGTTTTCTTCCACTCTGTAAAGTGATATTTTTACTACTGTTGACCAATTAAAAGCACCTCTACTTCTAATCTCTCTCATTTACAGATGCTGAGAGGTGATTATGCTTTATCAAAAAGACTTCTTGAATATGCAACTCAGTATGTCAATACATCACAGTGCTCCACTGTTTGGAAAGATCTGAGGATGGAGTTATCCTTGACCGCAACGTGACGGCGAGAGAGACAGCACGCAAATGCATCTGTACGGCCCCAGTTCCCCGCAAGAGCTCGTCTGGGGCTGTGCAGATCTCTCTGATCGTGTACCGTTACCAGAGCCTGAAAAATAAAAGTAGTAAGAACGTACAGCACTCTGATATCTTTTACTGCATACCAACCTTTCTTTTCCTCACACCACATATGAAGCCAGTAAGTCCGTTGATGACTTGAATAAAACAAAGAACAGCCTCTATCACACCGATGGCCAGGAGAATAGAGAAAAGGACAATATTCCAGAGGATGATATTTTCAGGCTCTTTGCAAATGCCCCATGTTGTCTGGTTGAACAAATAATTGTCTCTGTGATAGAGAAAAATAATTGGCAACATATTAGAAAATAAGAATTTGAGAGCGCTTTCTGTGTTGCATTTTCTGAACTTGTTTGCACAATGCAAAGTGAGTCTCAAATTCCACTACAGTTTGTAGAAGCTGGTGATTATCTTTGGAATTGCCTTTGCAGAGGTGCAGTTGGTGGCTAGAGAAAGCACCACATCTGTACTGCATTGCATGCACAAGAATCTCCCTTTCGTTCTATGGCAGTGCTGATCACTGAAGGAAAAGGTCCCTAACGGTTTAAAAATGTGTCTCCACAGTCTCCATTCCTGCTATGGTATCTCAGCCCAGTGCACCCAGCTCTGGCTTGAAGAGCATGGTTGTCACGAGTGACTGGAAAGATTCAGGGAAGATTTTTGCTTTGCTTTTCAGAAGTAGGTAGAGTGGACTCAATTCATGATTAAGGGTTAGACGTGGTACTGAAGGACATGGTTTAGTGGTTAATAGGTGGTGGGGGGAGGGTTGAACTGGATGATCCTTGAGGTCTCTTCCGACCTTAATGATTCTATGATTCTATGATGATTTAACTGATTAATGTGGCATAGTTATCAAACATTTCCTTTTGACTCTGGTGGGAATCACAGCCCAGCAGCATTTTGAAAGTGTGGTGCAACTTGCACGAGAGACTGCAGACAAGCACAGTAGAGGAAACTCAGGCAGCTTGTCCAAAGATGACCCCTGGTCAAAGAGATGACCAGCTGGAACATGCTGGCTCAGAAAAATATGAATTTATGTGTAGACTGGGTGGACCATCAGTTCACTTTGGAAAATTCAAGTTTGGTGTAAAAAGATGTGTGTTGGGAGTATTAGGGAAAGCAAAGATGAAGGAGCCTATAAGTCATACTCACTTCAGAGTGTCGTTCCTGAAAGGGTAGAGATATTCTCCATCACCCGTGTTGCACAGAGGGCCCCCAATCAGCCCCAGTGAGGAGATGACCACACAATACACTCCTCCCGCACATCCCAGCACTGCTAGGACCACTGACACCAGCATCTGAAAGGGAAAAGACCTTCAACATGGCAGGCACAGAGGAATTGTGTAGCATGGAAAGCTTACACTGAATGGGAAGAAAATGATCGTTACCTGTTTCTTACTATATGCCGAAACTCCTAATAATGGTATGATAACCATGGAAATAAAAAATAGTTGACTTTTTCTGATAAGTGCAGCTATCCTAGATGGGAAAGGATTTCAGAGTGCATTAGTTTTAATTTTAAAAGTGGATAAGCCCAGAGCTTTTATTATTTGGGTTTATACTTGACCAATCATGAAAAACCTGGTGGTCTTCTTTCACAAAGCCAATATGAAGTCAGGACTGCCTTGATGTGGTCCACGTCATGTGCTTTGGCATTTCCACCTCTTCATCAAGAACACTTTTCTTGGCCCTGGTACCAACAGAAACTAGAAGCAACTACCAAACCAGGTATGAAAGCAACAGAAGATGCATTAATTGTTTTTTCTAATTTATGAGGAATGCAAAAGAGCCTTTCTTATTGCTGCTTTCCTTCATTTTGCAACAGCTTGGCATGTGGTTACCACTGCTCATGTTGAGAAATCTAATTGTGGCAATGAACCAGTGGTGACTTCGAATTATATGTAATGTACCTGCACGTTTTGCATTGTCCACTTCCATAGAAATGTTAGCTTTGCTCTGTTTTGGGGTAGTTTTCTATTAATGGAAGGAATGTATCTGGTGGCTGTTTGTATATTGAAACAAGAATCTCAGGCGGATGCTACTGGTGTACCTTGGACAGGCTTCCCACTAGTCTTGTTAACAGTCTTTGCCTGTGGTTGTTCACAACTCTGCCAAGAAGGAGAAGAGAAAAGGAAGCTCTGGAGCAGACTGGCAGAGCCAGGGGAAGACCCGGACTAGAGGCAAAGCAGCCAGACTGCCTTGGAGCCAGGGCAGAGGCACGGCTGAGGAAACACATGGGTAGCACTGCTGTCCATGACTTGGGTTTGAAGCCAAATACCTCTAGCAACATTTCCCCATTGCCAGCAAATACCAGTGAAATCGAATATCCCACAAGGAAGGTAGAAACCTTCTCCTAATGCCAGCGGCTCCACAGAGTCAAATGGAAACGTACACCATCCACGTTGCAGACCTGTGACATAGTCTTGAAAACTATTCACTATCCGAACACGTTCAAGCTGGTAAGTGCAGCTTCCAACTTGCCAGACGATGACTTTACTGCCTTCTGTACAACCTTGCATGCTGGCAGCGTGTGAACTGACTCATTTTGTGTGTCGTTTTGCCTCTAAAGCAACCCTTGAGTTAGAAGTTGCTGGGATTTCTCATGAGATTTGTTTCATCACACCTGACTGCTAACTGTCTTTTTTTTGCAAAGCTGGACACTCCTTTTCTCTTTATCTGCATGTCGGCTGAGTTGCCTCTTAGCAGAGCTTCGTTGTCAGCAAAATGTAGGTAATTTAGCATATTGTCCCAGACCAAAGCAGTTCTGGGCTGTAGCTGATGCACTGTCTCTCATAATAAGATCACCAGCCATGCCTTGCGGTGAAGGTGAGACTGATACTCTGAAACGCCTCCCTGTGCTGAACCACTTCTCCCCACCTATTTTCTCATTTACTTCAATTGTGCATCCTGCATCTCGGCTGAAGGATTTTAATTATGCTGACAATTAGTCTTAGCACAATTTTAGCAGTATGGGCATCTCAAGGACAATTATGATAGAAAAAGTGAAATGATCTTTTGCTACTACTGTATTTTATGCTAATGGTTAGTACTAGTCCTAGCAGTACTCAGTGCTGTCTTTGATAACTGTGTTTTGGCACATGAAATCTGTTGGCTGTATGGCTAGCTTCATCTCACCTAAATCTTTACTTTGCGTATATTTATATGGACAAAGGCTACTTGTCACTGAAAGGGTAGTCTGAAGTTTATAGCAGCCATTAAATTGCTCTCCTGGGCATTTTCTTGACACACAGTGGCACGTCCCCATTACATCTACTCTTCTGGAGGCTTGTTCCATATTCTATGGAAATACAACAACTTTATTAATTATCACATCATTTCAACCTTTCATCATTTTCCCTAGTTGTACTGTCTTTATTTATCACTTAAAAAAAACCCAAAACAATTGTTTCCTCATTTGTGTCTTCAGTTGCAACATGAGGTCTAAGCCGGGGTGCTTGAATTTGTTGAAATTAGTTTCCCATGGTGTTGGCCTGTTCTTTAAGCTCTTGCAAATGTTTAGCTGATAATTTTTGCTGATTTTCTTTTAATGTTTTCCCTGCCTTATCCTTCACACAATTGGATTGTCTCTGGTGAGCTGACGAAGACTTTGAGAATTTGCATCAGCTGCTTTGGTGAAGTTACCACGTTCCTCCTGTCCCAGCTTGTGCCGCTCTTTACTGCCTTGGTTCTTGTTTCATGCACGTTTCTTTCTTCTCTGTTTCTTTCTCTGGAGGTGTTTTCTGGTGGAATTAATAGCCTATCTGGTTATCCAGATATCTTTGCTTATCTAGGTTTGTTTGTCTGGAAAGCTGCTATGGCTATTCATGTTCTACTAGTAACTCTTAGAGAATGCTTAGAGAAAAATACTAGAGTATGTTTCCAGATGCAATGGCATAAGCTGTGTTTTGGGGGGCCATTTTTCCTCACTGTGCTAGTGCAGTGAATGCTTTCAGATGCACATATGCTAAGCTGCAAGACACAGAAGCTTTCTAAATCTGTTGTTTTCCAAAACCTCCATAATGCAAGGACAAGAAGCCATCTAGGTATGTTTGCAGGCAACAATTTAAAATGGATTAATGAAAAAACTTACTCAATGCAGCACATAATCACTGAGAACTCAATAAGGTGAATAAAGGGATGAGAAAGTAATTATTATTACTGTTGTCGATACTTAAGCAGCATATAAGGGCTATGATGAAGCCTGAAATTATTAAACCAGAGATTGAACAAAATATAGTAGGATAGAGTCCCTACCCTGAGGAAAATGGTTATGTTCTGACTAAATAATAACTCCGATCCGCATTAGTTCTTTATCCTCCTTTTTTCCCTATGAGCAGCAATGCTGAGTATTCAGTGTAAATTATAATTTTATACCTAAGGTTCCCAAAGCAGAAAGGTGGCCAAACTAACCTTTGGATTACTGTGGCTCCTGAGTAGATCCAGTGTGGGCTACTCCTCTGCCAATTGGTAGAAGCTGGTGGACAAGCCACCGAGACCTGGGGACCCCATATCAGGTCCACCCAGACCCACCTCACAAGAAGCTCTGGCACCTTGAGAAGTCGCTGCCATTGTACATGTTTGAACCAGTCCCAGGGCTCCTCTGTTCTCCACCACCTGGTGATTCACAGTGTACCTGGCCTTGGGTATGCAGACCATACGGTCAGGGCATCTGAGCAACCCTGGTGTGGGTGTTTGTGCATTTCCTCCCGTTATCCCCAAAGCAGTTTCCCTGCGGCGGCTTCTCTTGAAGAAGCACATCATTAGCCTTCAGATGTCCTCGCAATACTCATCTCTGTTTGCATGCTTGGAAATCACTCTTCCCCAGGAGCTCTTCCAGTAGAAATTATTGTTTTTACTGCCATTCATAGCCACTCATTCTTTGCTTGTGTTCCCATCTCATCTCTATGTTAAGCCACGTTCTGCTTAAACCATGAAGTGACTTGTAGAGCTTCACCCCTTTCTGCCTCAAAGAGGCAGGCAATGTCCACAGTCCCAGAAGACAGCATTTTCAAAGATATTCTGTGCTGACTGAGCCTGTTCTCTAGTTTGGTTTGAGTAGCTTCATCCCCTGGCCATCAGCTCATAATCAAATAGCACATAATCAAACTGCTTTCTGAACAATGTCTATTGTATTCGTCTATAAGAGCAACTAAGGAAGAGGAGGAACAGTCTGTAAGTAACCGATCAGTAACGGGAAGGTGCAGACAGGATAACTGGCATCCATGTGCTGCTCCTAGGAATGGCTCAGACAGTGAAAGAGTGGTGGAGGGGAGTGGAGGAGCACGGGGGGTCTGCAGATGTGGGTTGGCGGATGGCACTGTGCTACCATCCGCATTAGGGGGCTGGAGGAGTGAACCCAGCCAGTCTGGGGAAGTTTTTTCACTCTTGGCTCTGTAATATTTAGTACCAGGATGAAGGATGGAGAAGGGAGACCTGAGATGCTGCGTGTACTGAGCCCAGTTCAGCTGGATTTCCCCTCATGACTTACCACATCCAGCAGAGCGTGGAAACACCCAAAGTTTTTCACCACCTCTTTCTACGTCACTCAAAACCAGGAGAAGCAGCTGGGTCAGATACCCGTTTCAGGGTCCCTAGGCTCACACCCCAGCTCTGCAACTGGCTTGCTTGGCCATCAGTAGCAAATCCTCCTTGCTGCGCATGTGACATTTGGTAAGATCAATGCAATGACGCGTCCCTTGGGATGTACTCGCTGACATCCTAATGAAGAATGTTATTTTGGTATTATGAATAATTAATTAAGTAAAACATCTTGAAGAATTAAAGGCCTTCTCATGGATCAAACTAAAAATTAATTGAAGAGTACAGAAGAGACATGCTTCATTGTATGGAATTTCTCATTCCAGGTTGTTTCTGGGAAAGATGCAGACTAAAAAAACATCCTAAGTCAGTTTATTCTTGCTAATAATGATAGCCATATAGAAGTCCATGCCCAGGGCTTGAGGATTAGTGGGGATGCATGTATAGCATGTTGCTTTATAATATTCTTAATTGTCAAGAGAAAAGGTCTCTCTGGCCTTTCTCTGGATGACAGAGAACCCAATTGCGTTTGCATCGTTCATGTGCATAACACTTGGGCAAACGCATGCTGCAGGTCAGCGCCTTCCATGGGGACCAGCCTTCAGGAAGCAGTGCTGGCTCCTCAGCGCCAGCCGCAGCAGCTCAGGCTTTTAGTGTGGGCACGCAAGGTAGGGCACCTATCTGCCCCTACAGAGGTAAGCAGGGACCTGTGGAAAAGCAAATTGCCATAGAAGAGTGTGGAGGAAACAAGACTAGGTGGAAGCAGAAGGAAAAGGCAGCTATCTCCTCAAGCAGGAGGAAGCTGGAGCCACGCTTTATTTTATGTGGGTTGAAGCAAAGGAATTTTGTCCTCTTCTGCCCTCAGCGATGTGGCTAAATGCTCCAGCACCTGCCCTGACTTGACTATGATTTCCCTCATATCAGTGGCTGCAATATCACCAGGCTAACTGAGCTCTCAACCCCAGCCCAGGGACGCTGTAGATCAAGCTCCTCTTCTGCACTTCCCTGACATGGCTGTTGATGGTTGTGTGGCGGTTTGCCATTGTAGGTTTCCACCTGCTGAGCAGCCATTTAAGAGCTGTTGTGCAAACTCTATAGTGCCATTTCAACACATAAATATCCACTTACCCCGCATCTGTTAGCGCAACATCCTGCTCCGCCTGCTCCCAGCATCATGAATGCCGGCAAAATAACCTGTGAGAAAAGCACAAGCTGAATTGGGTGTGCAGTACTTCTGCTGGGATGGCATTTGAAGTCTAGGAGCTGGGGCATCACATTCCTCAAATGCAAACCACTCTCTGCCTCTTCTCTGAGAGGTACACCTGCTTAGATGTTGGTGCTTGCTAAAGAGTAACTTGGGAAGACACACGAGGTTACAGCCAGAGCTGGCTGGCAAGTTCCTGGTACAGTAATTCTGTATCTTCTGCTGAAGATACGTTGCTGCTTTTCAGAAAGGATTTGTTGTTTGGTTTGGTTTTGGTTTTTTTTCCAGGAATAAACATATCAGGTTTGAGAAAACGGAATTTCTGCTCAGGAAAGATGCATTGCTGGAGTAGGAATTATGTCAGTTTAAACATTCTGAGCAGCCTGCTCTGGGTTGGGAAATCAGTCTTAAACTTCCTGAAACACATCTGACTTTGGTTCTTTGTAATAAGCTTCTGGAAAATCTACGAAATGGACTTCACTCAACAGGGAACTCCCAGTTCGCTTCAGCTTCCTCAATGGTAATTATCAGGTAGAGCTGGACTGATACATTGGGGAGGTTCAGGTTAGAGATTAGGAGAAACTTCTTGGAAAGGGTGGTCAGGCATTGGAATGGGTTGCCCAGAGAGGTGGTGGAGTCACCGTCCCTGGGGGTCTTTAAAGAAAGGTTGGATGTGATACTGAAGGACATGGTTTAGTGGGTAATAGATGGGGGGACGGGACGGTTGGACTAGATGATCCCTGAGGTCTCTTCCAACCTCAATGATTCTATGAGTCTATGATTCTATGATGGAGTCAGCAACCATCTGTGTCTCAGGATATAATGCCACCTTATAGAGGCAGTCTGGAGATAGGAAAAGCTACACTAGTCTGGTAGTAAGAGGGCCAGAAAGCTTTTGTGGGTCTAGCTGTGCAGCCAGAGCGCTCCAGCTGCCTTGCCTCTGCCCACCACTGCTTGTGTAGGCATCTCACAGAGCAGTGCAAGAAAAGAAGTATTTGGCAAAGCAGAAAATGGTCCCAATAAAGTTAATGAAAGAAGGAGATGCACACTCTCCCCAAACAAAGAAAAAAAGGTAAAAGCTGTAAAAATAGTCTGACTAGTTTTTGGAGAGATGTCCCATATAGGACAGGAAGAGCGGAATGTCCATGGTGAATGAAGTCTGGGGAATTTATGTGTGTAATGTGACTATTCCTGTTAGAATGTGTAGGACAGTGTTATGAAACCTGCTTAGATTTGCAGGCCCCTAAATATTTTCCAATGCTTTGCTTTCCATTGCCACTTATGCACAACCTAAAGGCAGCCTCCAGCACCTGCAGTGGTCACTGGACCACAGCCATGGAGGTCTGCAGATGTAGAGCATTAAGGTTAAAAAGACATTCCTCCTCCTGGAGAGAAGCCATCTCTTAAATAATCACAGGTGGTCCCCAAGGCAGCCTCAGCCCCAGTGTGCCACTGTCTGGCCCTCGGAAGGGGAGTTAATACCTCTGCCCATCAAACCACTGCTCCCTTTCCTCCAGGGGTGTCTTTCTCTGGAGGTTTCCCCTCCAAGTTGCAAGCACTTTTGTGTCCTTTGTTAGCCTGGCTCAGGATGAAGGCTTTGCTTAGCAGCTTGGGTTTTTTTTGCAGTGCCTGGTTATAAACACTGGCCTTTTGCACAGGAATGAGAATTTGCTAGATTTGGCTGTTGCCAGTAACACGAGGTCTGCGAGTGAGTCATGGCTCTGTCAGGCATTGCCCCACTGTTGCGCATAGGTTTTCCATCAGGAAGGATGTTACTATGACACGTGGAGCCAGCCTCCCTCTCTTTACACCCTCAACTTTTGAAATAAGGAAATGGAGAGGTTTTCACGTCATATAAATTTCCATTAGAGAAGCGGCAGAGGAGGAGGAGGAAAGGGTGGGGCTGGCTGCTCAGCAGAGAGTGCGCTGATGATCTAGGTATCAGTCTATGGATGAAGTTCCCAAGTAGAGGCAGGTTTTCTGGCTCACAGAGCCAGGCGAAGCTGTTACGAAGTTTCCCCCAGGCTCTGGAGGCTGTGTCCTGGTTACAGGGAGATTCTCCAAGGTCAGGCAACCTGTTGGCGTTACTTTCCTGAGTTTACTCTGGGGAGAAGCTGGGTGCACCCAGCTGGGAACACCAGTGCAGCCTGGTCTGTCCTCACTGTGGAGTCGGGATGTAGCCTGGGCTCTGGTCATGGGACACTCTTTCCCCTTGCTTAGTTCCCTAGGAGGCCCAGAAGCCAGCCTTCACTTTTCCATGCTTCCAGCACCTGGAAAATGGAGCTGATGATAATGCTTCCATTCCCCTTCTCTTCACCTGTGGGCATTTGTCATGCTGTTTTCTGGAAAACACATACACTCAACAGCATTGTTTGTGGATCAATAATTACTCCTAATGCTGTGTTTTAAAGGTCAATGCAAATTTTTCCTCCCCCCTCACTTGCTGTTCTCATTTTTGATGTATGCGGTGCTGGCCACAGGCAAGCCTCTGTGGAAGCCTTAAAAGAAGACACGTTTTCAATGAGCCCGTGACACTCTCATGCCTAACATCTGCCTTTCCTTTCATTGAACGCCAACGACTCCTAGGCTTGCAGTGATACAAATTTTCCACAGGTCTCATGTAGTTCCACTTCTTCCTTTAGGCTTCCTTCCACAAACTCATCCTTACGTTCAAGCTCAGCGTGAGTAATAGACCCAAGTGGTAGCTGGAAGAAGAAGCTGGCAAGCTGCTGGTGGAGAACAATTAATCGAATGATCTTACACCAGGTTTCTGCTTTGGGAAATATGAGTCTGAACCACATCCATTGTAGCTTTTACACAGAATTGAGTGGTAGCTGCATCATAGCCTGACTATGAATGAGATTTGCTTTTTTCTAAGTTAATTATCCTTAAACATTCTTTTTTTTTTTGATGCACAGGTAACCAGCTCTGTGCCAGTTTACCATCTGCCCAGGCAGCGTAACAGCAAGTACTTGTCATATGCATGTTATTCGCTTGGCTTTTTATCTGCACTTGGGTGGATACTTGGAAGAGTGTAAAGGAAGGAGGCTTTCTAAAGAGCTGGAAAGGTCAGTATTCCCAAACGTGTTCCCTTCCAGTTATGGATATTCACATAAAAGCGATCTTTCCTGGGTGTTGAAATGGAGAACTGGCTATAGAAGAGCCCATACAAATGAGATCAAACCCAAAAGGAGGCAGGTGGGTGTGTGGGAACACAGGGGGCATTTGAGATTTAAGTCATTTGCAGCTCCACATTTTTGTTGTTGGCTGGGTCTCTAATGAGCACCTAGTGAAACAGGTTTCAGTTTTGCCCTTACTGTTTTTTGTGAATTATGTGAGCATAAAATCAGTTACAGAAGTAACGGGGTCGGGCAGACAACAGTGAAAACTCACCACCTCCAGCTGAGCTTAGGAGCTCAGCTTTGCTTTGACTCATGGAGGATGAACACCCATGTCACCCTTCTCCACGGTGAGAAGTAAGTCCTATTGCTTCCTCCTCCTGGAGTCCTAATATTTATTTCAGGAATACCTTGTATTCCTGTAATCAGGGACTTTTTCAGTCTTGAATGCACTTTCTCAGTCCTGTACCCAACTTCCCAGTTAAGCTGCTCACATGTTTATGCAAAACACATTTCTATGGCTTTTTTTTTAACAGAGTTTTTTTTAGCCCTGAATTTAAAACAAAACAAACCCAAACTCATAAGGAACAGTAGCAACACTTCTCTCTTACCAGTATCCCAGCTCCCAGAATGCCATGGAAAAACCAGACCAGATCAGTTATCTCACTGGGCTGCAGAACTCGTCCGTTGGGGAAGTACAGGAGGATGTTGGAGACGATGGCACATGCCGCCAGTGGGAACAGGGTGATCCCAATGCACTTTGAACACTTCCCTGTGCACATGGTAGCTCTCTGCTGAGGAAAGACACGGGGAGCTTTGGGTAACTGCAGCGCCTGGAGCGTGGGATTTCAGTAGTTTTCTTCTTTAATGAAAGAAGAGTAAGTTTTGCAGCAAGAAATGTTCTGGTTAAGACTTACACAGATAATCCTGTTCTACAGAGCCTGTTCCCTTCAAAGTCTTTATTTAAAAAGGAATTATTAAAAACCTGAATGTTTAATTGAATTTATTTAAAATTGCCAAGTCTAAACATGTGTTGGTGTGAAATGAACAAAGAGTTGTAGTTATTTATGGAAAATTGTCTGTCCCTTGGGAACATCAGTAATAAAACCGTAGTGGTACAAACTGTTACGCCGGCTGGCAGACTTGGGTGGAAGGGGAGGTGGATGCACCAGGTTGTCTGGGACAACAGTCTTGGGAAGCTGATTTGAAATCTCCTGCACTGAAGGTCTAGAAGAGAAGGAAATGACTTCCAGGAATGCCATGGAAACATTCCACCCTGCCTTGGCACTGGAGCAGACAGGGGAGCCTCACTAGGGTCCCTACCAGCTGGATTCTCTCTATTTTGGTCAAAATTACACAGTCAGCCAGAACTGGAGAAACTTTCATTGCTGTTTCCTGTGGTGTGCTTATTCTCCAGATAAGGGTAGACAAGACTGTGGTTAAGGGGCTGTTTGGCACCAGTCCTAAAATATCCAAGAAACTGGAAGCATGTCTAATCCTGTGGCTATTTGCTAAGGGCAGGTCACAAAGCCATCCCACCTCATTTTCAGAGATCTGCTATAACGTACAAGCCAGCAACTTAATCTTTCACAACAGTCAGGTTCTTCATTTAAAAAAAAACAAAACAAAAAATCAACATAAATGAAGCACTGGTTGAAAGGGATCTCTGCAGGTCTCCAGTCTGACCTCCTGCTCAAAGCAGGACTACCACCAACACAAGGTCGCTGGGTCAGACATGGCTTTCTGTAGCTGAGCTTTGAAAACCCTCAAGGATGAAGCTACCAACACCTCTCTGGGTGACCTGTTGCAGGGCTGCCCTAGCCTCTTGGTGAAAGGTCTTTCCTCGTGTCCAACCTGAATCTCCCAAGCTGTAAGCATGGCTGTTGCTCCTCATTGTATCCTCTCCCACCACTCCATCACCTCTGTCTCTCCCTTCTAAATTTGTTGTAGATTCCTCTTCACCAAAGTGAATGACCCCAGCTCATCCTGCACCCATGCTGATCGGTGCAAAAGTGGATCCACAGATAGTTCTCCGTTTCAGCTTGGAAATTTCAGACTACTGAGTCAGAGATTATGGAACTTTCATGCTGTCATTAACTTTATGGCAGAAACTGATCACAACTTCTTCATGATGTTTAATCATAGCTTCACTCCAGCTCAAGGCTTTCAAATGCATAGAAATAAAAAATGTCAGTCTGTGGGTTTCTGTCCTCAGAGAAAGATGACAGTTTATGACAAAAATGGCTTTGGTCTCCCGTGAGCAAGTTACAAAATGTAAGAGAAGGAAGATGATGTGGACACACACTGTTTCAGTACATACACCTGTGTTACACACAGGTGTAACACAGGACACACGCAGCCTACGTGCCTACGCTTGCTGCATGCAAATAGTTTTTGTAATAATTGAGGCAATAAACAGTGAAATGCCCCTCAATTTAGTCATGTGCGTTGGCTCATTCTGAAAGTTTTGTGGCAGAAGTTGGTGTTGAGAAGGTATTAAGCGGGCTAGGAGTACAGAAATCAATCAAGGTTGGATTCCCAAGCAAAACAGCCCGGGTGTAAGACAGTATGAAAATAACTGAGAAAGCCAGAGACCGACTGAAACCGGCTTTGTTGACAATGAGGACAGCGAAGAGGCGAGGTAAGGCACAAAGAAAGACCACTGTCCTCAGTCCTCTGTAACTGAGAGGGAAAACAGAAAGACTTTATGGGATGCCATGTAGTGCTGTGAGGTAGCCGAGACTGCCAGAGACTTCTTCTAGTCTGCATTTCTATAGCAAAAAATTTTCATTGTTCTCTGCTGCTATGAGTTTAATAAGAGCACTGTGCTTGCATACCTTATCTTCTGAGCACTTTACAATCATGTTATGCTTTCCAATCCAGCTTTAAAACAAGTTAACTGGCTTTAAACTATTCCAGAAGGAAACATTTTTAACAGAGATGCTTCTTGGTTTATGATCATTACCTACTGCTTATATAGCGCTCAAAATTGAGCAGGGCTTTTTGCAAGCCTCTGGAAAAAAGCCCTAACTCAAAGAGATAACAATCTAAGCGAAGCAACAACGTGCAAATGAAAGATGAAGTGGGGAAAGAGTGGAGGGAAATGGAAAGAATATTGGCTGTTTCACCCATCTTTCTCTCAATGCCCAATGTACTTGCTACTTTTTTACAATGACTTTTGCCTGTCCTCTTTCCTGTCTCGTTCCAACTTTTGCTTTTCCATGCATTTGCCCAACCTCACTTCTTCCCCTGCTCCCAAAGAGAAGCAAACAAGCACAGACACAGCCTGGCCTCCTTCTATAAAAGCTAAGTCTTGTACGCAAGTTATAAATTCTCTTCTGCATCTTTCACACATAGCTGGAGGGCCCATTTCTCACTCAGTGTGAAGGAGCATGACGCTGCTTTGGCTGGAAGAACAGGGGTTTACAGCCCTTTCTCTCTGACCTATCTCAATACCACTTCAAACTGTAAGGAGAACTTACCTAAACAACAATCACCAGAGCTAGCGAGAGCCTCTACCACCAAAATCAGTGCCGCTTTGCTACCTGTGTACATCAGAGGGACCTGGCCATGTTATTAAAGCTTAAGAAAACACTGGATTGCCAGAAGCACTCAAAACACTTTATTAATTCAGCAAACAAAAGCACTTTCTACAGCTTCGTTAAGCAAGGCAGCTACAGCAAGCTTCTAATTTTTAACTAAAGTTTTATAAAGTTTTTCTTTTTAGTGCTGAGGAAAGCAGGTAAATATTTTTGCTTTACCTTCTACGCAGGGCTAAGGTGGCCTCCAGGCTCCAGAGTTCCCCGCAGCCGGCTTCGGGCTCTCCAGCTCCTCTCTCCTGGAGTGTGGCGGTCTGAGGGAGGCACAGTGATGTTTTCGGGCAATGTCCTCTATTAAGCAAATAGCTGTGTCTCTCCAGAGAATGAGGAAATACCCCTGGTTGGCCAGTGTGAGGTTGACATGCCACCCAGCATTATTGACCATTTTAAGGCAGTGTTCCAGTGGTCAATGCCTCAGCCCTCCAGGACATGCAGATTGGAGATGCAGAGACCTTTCTACTGCCACAACCATTTCAGCTGTGCACAGTTTGGCAGGAGACGGTAGGAGTGCAAGCACGTGAAGAGGAGCAGTGGGTGCGTGGCAGAAAATGTGATTGAAACACGAGGTGGTGGCACAGAAAAGCACGGCCGTCGGTGTGGAGTCATCTTCTGTAGAAAATTTGGCACTGGCTTTGCTCCAAAGCGTGGTGCTATGAGAGCTGGATGAGGAGAGTGGGGACAGGAAGGGAAGGAAAGAAAATTCTCAATAAGACAGGGAAAAAAGAGGGAGAAGGGCAGAAAGGCTGGAGAGAGGGGAGAGGTATGGCCGAGTGAGGAAACAAGGAAAGAAAAACACAATTCAAAGGAGGAGAGAGGAATATGGAAGGGAAACTGAAGATACACTTTGGCAAAGGAGAAAATAAAGGTAGAAGAGACACTAGGGATAGGCCAAGAAATGAAGAACACAGCAAAAGGTATGAAGAAATATTAAAATTAAACTGGGAGAAGACTCATACTGACGAAAGAGAGATGTAGCCATAAATATGTATGTTATTTGGTGCATTACGTTTGGCCCCAGTCACGCTGGGAACACGCTCAGCTCTCTCTCTGACTGAAAACACGTCCCCTCTGGCAGGTACCTGCTGTTGCCTTGTTCACAACATCCAGAAGGAAGGGTGACTTGATCACAAAAAACATCAATGAAAGGGGCATGTGAGTGAAAGCAAGGATGCAAAGTACTCCCCTCCCCACCTTACCGCCTCTCATCTTTCATTCTCATCTTCAGAGAAAATTTCTCACTATGAAACACTGGTTGTGTAGGGTTGGAATTCATCTCGCATGACTTTAGATGTCCATGAGGTAGATGTCACTCTACACTGCCTTTATTCCTAGTTAGAGAAACAGACACTTTTAAAGAAAATCACCAGAATCACCAGATCCTTTAAGGAGCTACTTGTAGATTTACAGTAAACCATTAATGGCAAATGAATCTTAACACTTGTTCAGACCTAAATGTTGACATCTGTGGTCAGATGAATCCTGTCCATGAGGACTACCAGCATGGGAGGGTGGGTGCAAAAGCACAGGGGCAGAGCTTGGGACTTCGGTCCCCAGGTTGCATATTTAACACCACCAGCATCAGAGGATGCAGGAAAGGTTGTCTTCATCACTGATTCACACCTAGTGAAAATCTTAAAATAGCCCACAGAGTCATCAGTTGGGCTCAGCATCCTTGACATTGACTTTGGTTTTCTCTGATTTTGCCCAGCTCATAGCCCTCCAGGGTGACGTGCAAGGCTCACCCCTGCAGTTTCCCATCTGTACTGTGTCGCCAGCACTATACATTCCTTTAGCAACCTTTCAAAGTTTCTTCTCTTCAACTTCCAGAGCCTATCTCATCCTACCATACCTCATCTTATCATTTATCACTTCATCACTTATCATTTAATGTCTAGACTTGATATCTAGACTTGATTCTTCCTTTTCATTTCAAACACCTCTCGGTGCCATTCTCCACTGAATGCTTAGTTTTTCAAGCGAGCGCACAATGAGCAGAACCGATACTATATTGGTTTTGTGCTTTTCCATTTGCCTACAGAAATCTGTTGCCTTTTGTTCTACTACGCAGATTTTAAACTGTTTGGGGCAAGCTGAGTGTTTTCATCTATATTTGTACAATACTTTGTGGTCAGGGGCTTAACCCAAGACTAGCGCTTCTAACCATTGCAGAAAAACAAAAATACTGATAAGCTGTATTAAACACAATTCTCTTACTGCTTCAAGAATGCATCTGCTCATTACTGAGTAGGATCTATATTCAGTCTTTGGTGAGATCTGAACTAAATGTTGCTCATTGTGAGGTTCAAAGGAATGCCAAAAAGAAGAGGACAATACAAGTCTGTATTAAGTCCTACCTGTTTTTCTGAAGCGATAGACTCATCCTAAAGACATGAAAAAACTCCAAGCTCTAAAACACTTAGAAAAACTGAGTTTTGTCTGTGAAGTGTTTAGTGGCTGAGCTGAGTGTGTACAATTATGTACATCTATTTTTCCCCCTGCAATATTGACTCTGAAGGCAACGAAAGCATTTTGTGTTCCACTGATCAATGCCTCCTGATTATATTGACTTTCTGTACATCTACTGTGGTCCTTTTATTTCTATCCTTTTAGCCATAAACTCTTTATTAATTTTCCAGTTACATGTAGTAGCACGGATATTGAGAGAGGAAATGTAAATATGTGGAAATCCTCTTCATCACGCTAGAAATGAAAACCATTCCAGCCCTACAATTTCCCTGGCTGCTGCAATGTGTGAGCTAGAAACTGAAGAATTACATCCCCGCGCAGGTTTTTGAAGGGCATGTCTGGCTGCCCACTTACTCTGTTAATAGATCTATCCCATTTGGAGTGCAGCTGCAGTGGGCTAATGAGAAAATGCCCTTTTTGCCTTTGATACCCTCTGTAAAAAGGAGCCAGGCAGCCCTACTCTCACATATTCAAGTACAAACCTGAAGTGGCTCCTCTGAAGTCAAAGCTTTATTCCAGATACACAGTGATACTCCAATCAATTTAATTTATTCCACTTTGGCACCATGACGCAATTTATCTCTCGCTGCTGTTCCCTGTGATGCTTTCTTGTTCATGTTTCCTTCATCTGAGGGAAAGGGAGGTGATTTCCTCAAAGAAAAATCAGGAGGCAAACTGCTATTAAGAGGCTTTTTCCAAGACGAACTGGCTCTCAGAAGGTTCATGAGCTTGGCCATTGCAGATAGCCTGCCCTGGAGTCCCAGCTGGCTCTCCCTGCTCTTGCAGCAAGCACCCAAGGCAACATGCCTGCCTGTCTCCAGGAGCATGCAGATGCCCTGTTAAGGCAGAAACAGCAAGGTGGAAACGGCAGCACCAGCGTTACTCAGGTTTTCCTTTGTTCAGAGTATCCCAGACCCACACAAACCCAGCTAACCCCGACCTGATAGCATGGCAAGAGCACTGAGCAAGTTGAGGAGCAGCTCCATGCAAAAAAGCTCAAGTCTTGAGTCAGAACAGAGGTAGCCACAATAAATAACATCACATAATTAAGTGGTGCAGGTTACAGTGTTTAGGTCAAGAATATGCACGAGTCTGAAGAGGTGAAATGGAAGTTGTTCTGGACCAAGTTTGAAACAGGATCTCTGTACTCTTTGGGAGTATATTCACTGCACAGTACCATCACACACACGTGTTCCTAACGCACAGCTTGTTCTGGATGTGCAATTCACAGGGACAACAGCTTAAACAGCACATGAATGGCTCTTCGCTTCTATTTTACCTATTTTTCTGATATTTTTTTCTTCTTCCTTTTCCCTTGTATCTCCTTTATATGCACAGCTCCCTGTCCTACATACTCGGGTCCTTTCTCCTCCCTGAGGTGACATCCAGTCACTGCTGAGCAGTTTTCCCCCTCCGATGATGCTGTCCACATCATTGTCTCTGGGGACACTAGTGTCACCAGGAAGAGACAGTCCTTTAGGAAGAAACCCCGTGGTTATCAGTGACACTGTGAGCCTGGAGCACCCTGGGTTAGCGCAGCCAACACTCTGCAGAAACACCTTCTGCGATGAGGGGGAATGGTGCCGAAACAACAGCCAGCAAGCTCTGTCCATCCAGCGAAGCATTTCCCACTGCTTGCTTGTGTGTGTGCATGTTCATCTGATTTATCTCAAAGCTCGTTTTATTTAATTACGTGAGTGCTTTGTCCAGGGACAGCACTGTGCCAGCCCCACTCTTTTCTAGAATGGCAATGAACCATGACCTGTGGCCAAGGGTTGTTTGTGCTCCTAACACAGAACAACACTGTCACTATCCAATATTAAAATAATTAGAGGTTTGTGCTTTCATTTTGCTGGTTTCGTGCAACACTTATTTCTGGTTTTGGCTGAAAGGCATTTCTCATCCCTGTGTTTTGTCACTGGAGTTTGTCCAAGTATGTGCTCAGGGTGCAGGTGCATTAGGAGCTAAAAGCAGTACCTACTGCAAAATTGCCCTATTTTTCTGACCAAACTGGAGAGATGTTACTTCCACCGATCCTTCTCCTTCCTTCCCACCTTACCCTGAACTGTCCTGGAAGCCTTCGGTGATGAAGAGTAAATATTGGGAATATATTGAAGAAACGTGGGTTTTGTTAAAAAAACGTTTATTGCATTTTTTTCAGAGCTGTTTGCCATTGTCAGGAGGGAAGGTTTCTGCAGTCCAGGGTGGTGTTTCTGGTCAGACTGAAAGACTTGTGGCTCAGCCGGGTAACCTGAGCGAGATTAAAAACTCCCATGCGAGGCTGAGGCACCCGGAGCAGCGACTCCAACCAGAATGAAAGAGGGCAACAGCCCAGAGGTTAGGAGCAATCATTAAGTGTTTTGTTATTTCAAGGGGAACCATCCTGTCATTAACCCATCTGGGTTTGTGCCAAAAAAGAAAAGAAAAAAAAGGAAAATCAATACTTGGCTGTGTTGGTGTAGCTGTAATGTTTCAAACATCCATGTGAGGCCAGGTTTGTAGCCAGAATTACTGCTTGCTAGTAAAGGTTCCTACTACTTACTTTGCCTGGAGAAACTTATATATGTGGAAAAATCAGAAAAGCCTTTGGAAATACAGCTGGACTTCAGATCCTGAGGTCTGTCTGTTTTTTCCAGCCAGCACTGGCTGGTTGAAGAAAGGACAATCCAGCCTCTTGCTGACCCTGAAGTTGTTAGCTTGGGTCCACCCTGAGACAGAACAGTATTTTAAATCTCTTCATATCTTATATAGCAGAAGGGCTCGAGGCAATTAGTGCAATATTTCCCAAAGTGAGAAGTGCCTTTGGATATTTATTAGCACTGCCAGGATTCTGAATATGATTCTCTGCTTGCACAGAGAAATCACAAAATTTTCACACAATCACAGAATTTTCCCAGAAATGAAGCAATCTCCATCTTCAAACTATTTATACTTTTCTGCCCCTATGTCCAGTGGAAGACAGTTTCAAGGCTTCTTTTGAGGGTGAGGGGATGTTGAGGAAGGTGCATTCTAGGCATTTTTGTTTGTTGTCTAAATTTAGGTACCAAAAGGAGACATAATTAAAGATCCTTTCTCAAAACGTGTGACCTGTCAGTCTCTGCTTACCCACATATCTCTCCATCCTTGGAGATATATCATCTTCACCCTTGGAAATATTCAAATGCCATCTAGGCATGGTCCTGGGCAACCTTGCCCAGGTGGCCTTGCTTGAGCAGGAGGGTTGGAGCAGATGACCTCCAGAGGTCCCTTCCACTCTCAGGTGCTCTGTGATTGTGTGGCTGCGTGAGGGCTGTGGTGTATCAGAGAGGGATAACAGCACAGTGCCGGTGTGGCTCAGGGGCACCTGTACTGCCCTTTGCACTGAGCACCATGGTGACATTACGCAGCACTGTGCTTCCACGGGGTTTAGTTCCTGATCCCTGAGGCAGAGCTGGCTTAAGTCTGCAGCTCCTCCACAGCTGGCATGAGGAAGACATCAAAAAGCTAGACTTAAAAAGATGAACAAACTGTCCAGCATATGCTGCTGTCATTCCTTGGTGATGTAATCCTTTCTTTACATTAGGGTGTGTGCCTAAATTGGGCAAAGGGCAGAACGTGCATTAATTCTACGATGACGGTAGGTGTCCAGGGACCGGGGAGAAAGGCAAGAACCTGGGGAACTGTTAAGAGGGAAGATGCTGGGTGGAGACAGGATCATAAAAGAGCTAGGTGAGAGATGAACCCACACACATTAATAAAATAAAAACCTGGAGGGCCTCCTCTGGTAGGCACATCTCACCCTGTGCAATGCCAGGGCTTTGCGCCTGGGTCTTGCTGCAGAGGTGGCACAGTGGGGCATTGAGACACGATGCCTGTGGCCATTAGACAGAACGTGGTGGGAGCCCAAGGATGAAATGCAGACGTGGAAAGCTGAAGTGGTGCATGGAGGACAGCTGGTTCAGTGTTTTAAACCTATTATTTTTGATATCCTTAAGATGCTTGTAGTATTGTATATGGCTATTATAAGATAAGGATGCACTTCCCTATGACCTGAAAGAAAAACTGCTGCCTCTCCCTTGCAAGAATTGCTCTTTGAAGGAGCCTGCGATTCTTTTAAGAGTAGTTTAATAGTTTTATAACAGCACATGTCTGATGGTAGCTTGCATCGGGCATCCTCATCCCATGATAAGCTCACCAAAGAAATGCAGCTGCTGTTGTCCCAGGCCTGTTCACCAGCTGATATTAAATGAACTGGATGGTTTTAATTGGAAAAAGGCAAACAAGAAAACCATTTGGTTTCATATAGCAGACAGAGGAAGGTTCAGCAGTTGCTGGATTCACCCATGACATTGCAGATCCACTGATGGGCTGGAACAGTCCCTGAAGGAGGTGAAGGATGCGGACGCCTGACTGCTGCGCTAGCCTGGTAGTCCCTGCCCAGGATCTGCCTCCACAGCACTTCACACTCCGAAGGATAGGCAGGATGGCTCAGATTAGTGCATCTCACCCCAGAGCATCCCAGTTCTGTACACTGCTGGCCTTGGTCATGCTTCCCACCCTCTCTGCTGAGCCAGCACCAGCCCTTTTGCAGCCATGCGTGAGAGGTTTCAGCATCTGGCTGGGAGTCACTTGGCTTTTTTGTTCCTTTATCTCTCTGTCTATCTAGTTAGGCATTAGATAAAGGAAAATATTACTGTAGAACAACTCATCACTGCGTGTAAACTCCTCTGTGGTGTGCACCCAGCCCCTGGCATCCTGGGGAGAATGAAAACTAATTGTGAGAGACTCACCTGGTGCCTGGGAGGGAAGAAGGATGAGCTGCCACCAAGCTTATCTCCTTCCTGCTGAGCAGCTGATTGACAGCGACCTGTTACCTGTTACTGCCAGAAATTTGTCTTACATATCTAAATACTTCAACTTGTTCTTTGAGAATTTTGGCTTTTTTTCAGTGAGCGTAATGTTTTTCAGTCCTCACGGTTGTAGAGAAAAACTTCAAAATTGCTGAAAAATCAGAGACCGTATAAGGAGAATTAGCATTTACTGTTTTTTCTAAAAAATGTTACCTTTTGAGAGCCTGACTTGTGACTTCTAAATAGCCCAGAATAGAGATATTTTGCTTTTTAGCTAACAAGGCACTTTTAAAAAGCAGCTGTTGCGAAAAAAAAACCAGCAAACCACCAAACCAAACCCAAACCTCTGTGTGGTAAGTGACTACATGCACTTCTTTTCCCTGGATTTGTGCTCCTTTCCTCGCTCTTTGTCTGGTTGATCTGGCTGGTGAGATTAGGAGCGCTGCAGGGCAGGGAGGGTCCCTGTCTGTGTGTGTGCACAGTGTCTTGCCACTTGTAAAGGAAGTGAGTAATCATCACCCTTGCTGCTTTCATGTCTACTTGCACAATAGAAATAATTAATAGTAATAGCAATGCTTTGCCTATCTGCGGCTCCTTTCATCTGAAGACCTTAAAGTGCTTGACAAGCATTAATTAAATTAGCTTCCAAATACCTGGAAAGGGAGTCAGATATAATGATCCCCACTTTGCAGATGAGCACACAGGAGGAGAAGCGAAGGCTAACTGAGTGCTTACAGTTAGTCAGCTGAAACCAGGGTTCCTCCATTCGAGGAGGTTGCTCAGCACTTCTGAGGCTCAGTCTGTTTTCTCAGGTGCCCAAAGGTGGGTTTTGATGTCCACTTTTTACTTCCAAAACATACAAACTCCAGACCTATGTGATCTGGCCCAAGTCCTGCAGGAGCTGGAGGAAGCCTACCATGCACCATGTTTCACGAAGTTTCCCATTCAAACTACTAACCTGGCCTGGGAAAGGAGGAATCTCTGCTGACGCTGTGTTGGCATCACTGTGAGCAGGCAACGCCAGCATTACTCTGTGACTTAGTCCTGACTTCAGAAATGTGAGTGGACTCCAGCGCAGAAACACTCCAGCTCGGACCCGGGGGTGGTGCAGCCATATTTGCATCATGCTGCCTCTCACTTCATAACCCTTTTGGAGAGGACGCTGCCTCTGAGTTGGCAAATTTGCTCAGTCTTGTATGCATGGTGCAGGCTTGCCCGGCTGCATCCCTGCTATGGTGTTCACAAGCCCTTACTTACAAAGAAAGATGCCAAAGGCTCTGATCCAACTCTGGGGTCTTAAACCACAGTTATCTTGTTTCCTGAAAGTTAAACTAAGGGTGCTCACACCTGCCAGGATTTTACCCAGTGGGAGAAAGGTGAGACTGGGCAAGAGCTGGGCAGAGGAGAGAAGAAATACTCAGTAGGGACTATATAAGATTCAGTACTAATTCGGAATGATAGAACACAAGCAAATGATATTTTGGAAGACCACAGCAAGCTCTTAAAGGTGATAATTGGGTTGGTTAGAAAGTTGTTCTGGTTTTTTTTTTTCCATACTGTGGAATTTCTAATTCCATAGAAATTATTTTCCTTCTTAATACCAGACCTGAAAGATTTCTATTCCAAGAATGGCACTCTGGTGGTAACATAGGCTTCTTCAAATAGGAAGCAACGGAGTCACTGAAGAACAGTAGGGATGGTCTTTATTACAAAGCTTCACAGACACAAATGAAAGACTCTAAAAGTGTTGACAGTCATCTGCAGATCCCATAAATCACATCTTTCCACTGTGGGCAATCATCCAGACTTCTACAAGGTCATGACTTTTTCCCCACTCTCCCCTTTTGAGGCAGCGAAACTGGACAGAAGATGTCTAGACAGCAGGTAACTTCTGTTAGCTCCCCCACCGCACACCACACCCTCCCATTTAATCAGCAGGACCCAACTGTCACAAGCCTGCTGGGAATTTGCAGGTTTATAACACTCTTGAGGATGACTTGCCTGGCAGAGGCAAGTTTGCAACAGTTTGGAAGCCACTTGTGCAGATGCGATCACATCACTTTCCCTAGTGCTCAATACCTTCCTTTCTGCTACCTGCTTTGAATAGTCCTGGTTGGTTTCCCAGTGCTGGGGTTTCTTCCCTATTTGTCCATAGAGAAAATGGGGCAATGATCTCATAGGAGGAAAAAAAGGGCCACATTTCCTCTAGAGTAAGTAAGTAGGTCAGTACCATGAGATGTGATGGAAGTCCTCCACTGGGCAGCTGGAGGAGGCTGGGCATGCAGTGGAACTGCTCAGGGGAGAGCTGAGGTAGACCATGTCACTGACCTTCCTGCTAGCAGGCAGCAAAGGTGGGTATGAAAGGGTTTTGCCATGCAACAGGATCACAGCACCACTCTCACAGAGAGTAAAAGTCCGAGACCCTGGTTTCCACCACCCTTGGGCACAGAGGGAAGATGGTGGAGCAGGACTGTTGCCTTGCTTCCTCTGCTGGATGAGAAACCAGGAGACCGCGCTTCCTTCCTGCGTGCGTGCCTGGAAGTTACCTAGCCTTCCTCTTTCCTCATTTGTATAATAGGGTTAATAAACACGCTCTGCCCCACAGTGATGACGTAGTTAAGCTCTTTCATGTTTGTAAGGTGCCACAATAGGCAGCACTACAGAAACCCATAAATAGTACACCTTGAAGTTCTGTTGAGGTATAAACCTTGTTTTAACAGTGCAGATATTACATGAGTTACTACACGCAAGAAGCTTCTCTTAATTAGGATTAAAATCTCCTTTTTTTAGCCTTGCTGTAATGTTTTTTGAGGCTGAACCCATTACACTTGCCCAGTCTTTTCGGTAGTTTATTATAATCTCTTCAAACTTGCAGGTCCTTTCAGTGCGCTGCTAAGTGCCTTCCTTTTTGTCGTTGCATCCCTTTACAATCTCTGAATTTAAGTATTTTTTTTTTCCAATATATAATTATTTTCTCTAAAGTAAAAATTCAGCTATGGTATTGTCCTTTGTTGGTGGTGTGGCAGATACAGGATTTGGCTCCAACCCAGGAATCTGTGGGCTGCTTCTGATATAACAGGAGCCCTCTTTTCCATTTCACACCTTGACTCGAGATTTGTCCATAGCTGGTAATGTACCAGAGTAGCTGTTCTGCAAGGAGAGCATCTGCACAAAAATGTACAGAGAAAATTATTCTGCCCTAATGATCTCCAGACAACCACTGTGGTAAATGCCAAGTGTGACCCTGAGCTTGGTGCATGGATCGAACGCAAATGGCTGGAGGGCAGTGCTGGGGACTCTGACGTGGGAACCTGGAGGACTGGGTTCAGTCTCCACCCTGCCACAAGGACTTCTGGGCAGACATGAGTCAGGTCCACCCTGGGCCACCCATAATATGGGCTACAGCTGCCTTTCTAATATCCTCACTGATCACAGATCCTTGTAACTATTCTTGGAGTTCCAGCAGCCTCTTGGTCCTTCTGTCTCCAATTGTTTCAGTGCTCAGACTTGGAGTGCTCCTGGGAAGTGCTGTATGTGACAAGGGATCCTTTCTCACCAACATCCTACCCAGAATTGCAAATAAAAGTGATGGAAGCCTTGAGGGCAAGCAGTTTTGGAGATTTCCAACCTACCAGCAGGAACTCAAAAGATTCCACTAATTCCGATACATTCAAGACTGTAACATGAGGTTTATCTTCTGCTCACTACTGCTGCAACTCAGAAAATGATGAGAAAGTGCGAGTGAAATTGTTTTTCACCGGTGTACTGTGAGGCTTTTGTGTTTAATACGTGTTTGTGGCTGCAGAGTGTGGGAAAACTGAGAAAGGGGAAAGAGGGCTTGACTAAAAGAGCGGTGCGAAACCCGGGAGGGTGTAACTCAGTTCCCAGCTCTACCACAGGCACTCTTTGTCTCCTTGGGATGGTCACTACGGGCACAGCTCCAGATTTGGTGGCAATACCACCTGGGGGTAGTCTTATGCTGAAAACTGGCAGACTAATTCCCCAAGCTGGACTGCAATGCAGACACAAACCAGCATAGTAAAGGAACTGGGAAAAAATGTGTATATGGATGGGAACTCTACTGCTACCACGAAGCAGAGGGAACAGGGTAGTCAATCTGCTTGAACATCAGCTCATCATCTGCTCAGTGGAGAATGCAAGCTGGATTTCAGTAGTAGGCAGTCTGAATAAAGTGCTCGTCTCTGAACTCATGTCGCCTAATGTCAAGGGACTGAGGTATAGTCAACGCAGAAGACCAGCACATCCAACACCTCTCTTCATTGACTTTATTGCCGTCGCCAGGTTAACTTAGGTATTCTATTTAATTCACTGACATTGATTGGCACAAGTCCAGGCTGTAGTGGATTAACTTTAGCTAATTATTGCAATCATTCCTGATGTACTTAAAAAGAAAGCTCCATTTGTGATGTTTCAGGGCTCATTCACAACCTGGCACTCAAGATGTTCGCCCTTCAGACCTATGGGCACTGCTCCTCATTACAAAACTTCGAAACCTGGCCATGCACTAATTTTAGCCTTCATAGGGACAGAAAGTCTCTGAGGAGCCAGTATCCAGCCCTTTTGCTGAAAGGTTCCTGAACAAAGGGACAAACTTAATCCCATTACCTCACTGCCGGAGGGGAGCTTCCCAGAAATTTTCCTGATGCAAGGGCAAAACAGCTGTTCTTTCATCTTTTTCTGAGTCATGCCCACAGCACCTCTCCAGAATGTAAATGTGCCTGGGTTTAATGATGTGACAAGGTAATTAAGTGCTAATGTGTGGATGCAAAGGGTATACAAGTTGCTGGATCTAGTAAATGCTGAAGCCAAGCTAAGGCGTTTACCAGACTTACAACACATTGCTGATACAGGGTGCTAATGCCCACACATCATTCTGTTACACAAATAATTTTTACGGTAATAGACAAAGAAATTAACTTCTATTTTAATTTTGAATAGTTGTTCTAACAAGAAAGCAGCTAGGACCCAATCGTGGGCACATGAGAAACAATAGAAAAACTAGGACATGGCACCATTATTATTCAAATGACTGTAGTGCAGTCAGGTGCCAGCTCAGCTTTGGACACTCCCCCTTTCTGTTCCCCAGTAGCTCAGTGCACTGGAATTACATGAATCCATATATATATAATATGTATATTATTCTTTTTTTTACGTTGAACATACAAGAGAATTCTTTAGTTACAAAAAAGCAAACAAACAGAAAGTCATAACAAAAATGTGCCTGGTCTTTAAATGTGCCTAATGCCATGCAAATGGCTGGTTTAAGCAATTGAGGTCTAAACAGTCTCATTCAAAGCGCATGTTAGGCTCTAAATAACCATGTTTCCTATTCAAATGAATAACAAATGCATAACAGGCTCCCAGTCCTGTGAACTCAGGTGCGTGAGTGGCAGGAGATGGAGCTCATGGTTTGCCTTGGCTCAGGACAGCTGCTCTGGGCAAGGCAAGTGTTCACTGCAGGAGGCTGCGGGGTCCCAGGCCCTGTGCAAAGATCTCAGTGGGAATCTGCTAACCTGTTAAAAGGCCTCCTCGGCCTTTTCACAGCTTCATTGCTCATCATCTGGCCCATAGATCCCACCATAGTTGCATGTACCATTGACTGGCAAAGCCTCTGCCTGTCCTGCAGTCATTGTCTTGAATTTTGCTTTCTAATTCTGCCTTTGAGAATCACAGTACTATTCGTGGGCATCATTTGAGTAACTGAGTGACACAACAAAGCAGTGGAAAAGGAAGATGATTTTTAACTATCAGTGTTTTGGAAGAGAGGACATAGATTGACGTGAGACGCCAAGAGGTTGGGCAGTGTGTAGTTTGCAGCAGATGACTGAAGAGATGAGAAAGCTCTTCAAGGTTATCAGGAAGTCTGTGGGTGCTACCTCTGAGGATCAGGATCTCTGATTGTACATCATCTGTATTGTCCTATCTGTTCTCCTCCTTCTCATTGTTCATTAATTAACTGCTTTGGGATAATGAACATCAGCATGCATCACAGAGCAGCTTACAGCTGAGGCACTCTGCTTGTACATCTGCGTTAAGCTGACTGTTTGCAATTGTCTGACCATATCCTTACCCGCTTACACAGGGCTTTCGGTCCTCACAGCTAAAGGGATGCAATGCAGAGCCTAAAGAAACCAAAACCTTCTTCAGTAAGACATTCCATGTGGCTGTGTGCCTTGTGTCTGAATTTAGGTGAGACTGACCACGGCCCGGGTGGGTGGAGGCTGGGCTGCTGCGAACCTCACCTGCTTTTTGAACTGTGTGTGTGACTCCAGAGCCACCTGCACACCAGTGATGGAGAGAGGTGTTCAGTACAGCTGACCGTACCTGTAGCTGTCGCTGAGGGTGAACCTCACACGACTGCCACATAAAAACATTCACGTCACTGAATTTTGACTGATAAAGTTAAACCCGTGGTTACCAAATTCATTTGAGAAGCCTCCTACGCCCCTTACCATGAGTAACCATTAGCCTCAACAGAAGGGGGGCAGATAGTTCTGTAGCTGAAGGGGGGATTTCACAACTTTTAAACCTGGCAATGACTCTCCAGTGTAAGGCTGTATTCCAGAACGGCAACTTTTTAACGTCTTTAGTCAGTTAAAAAAGGAGTACGAGAGCAGTACGACTTCGCAGCGCCTTGCCACCTAGGGGATGTTACCTAAACAGCTTAGAACATCCTATCAATTCGTACTCCTGCAGGTTTACTTGATGCTTTGACAAGGTGTTAACAGAGATGTCATCTTAGAGGAAGTTAAGCTGTAAAGGGAGGGACTGATTTTCTAGAGAGCTACGTGGGCATGTTAATTACAAGGTTAATAAGAGGGTGATCTTTGTGTGCCTCAATTCTTAGGTGTTCAAGCTGAAAGACTTCAAAAGAGCTCTCATTTCCAGAGATTTTTTGTAAAAATAGGCCTCATTGTTGGCACTCTAAACCTCAATATATTCAGATCACTTGCAGTCTTAATAAACGGGTCAGAAAATCCTAGAAATTGGAGAGGTGCTGGCAAATTCATCCTCTCTGATAATGCTGGATTATAACCTAGTGTCATGTCATTGAAAAAACCAACGAAGGCAGAAGATGCTAGCTTTAGAAAGCTCAGACATGATAAAGAAATTAAAATAAATGTTAAAAAAGGATTTTGACAGGAATGGCAAACACACCAAGAAACCCTTCCCTGCCCTGATACGCCATACTATCTAGTCTGGAAAAGGGAGGACAAAAAAGCAACCAAACTTCCAAAAAACACCAGCTGGCTCTAGCCTGGACAGGTAAGTGAGCAATTTATGTACCCACAGAAGGATTGGCAAAGGTCCTGCCATGACAGCAACCTCCTCCCTAGACCTGCTCTGCATAGCTGGGCTCTCTACCTATCCCAGTCCTAACCTGCTGAAAAGGAGGAGCTTTGCTCTGTCCATTCCTTATTTATAACTTGTCTAGAGCTGGGAGGGAGGGGTGAGCTCTCTGGTGCATCCTGCTGCTGCCTGCCCGCTGCCAGCCTTGCAATCACAACTACCAATGCCTCCCACCCGGCATGGTGGCTGCCTTCGAGCTCTTGGGTTCCTCTGGCTGTTTGCAGTGGTGGAAGCAAAAACCAGAACCTATTACCTCGGGATTGTGGAAGAGAACTGGGACTATGCACCGTCTGGGAAAAATCTCATCACAGGACAAAGCCTCTTAGAGGACAAGTAAGTCACTGGGGTCTCTGATAAGTCGAAGATGTGTTGACAGCTCCAAAGAAAATTGGGTAATGTGGTTGATGTTGCTGTAAATGTCTTAAGATAGCCTTTTTCCTGTTTTGCTTCCAGTGATGTTGTCATATGCAGGATTTCCATTTCAAGGGAAGAGTAGGCTTTGGTTTACTTCCATCATGGTTGAGTAAGCAAGTGATAGCTACTATTTATTTGAAGGTGAGGTTAAGGAACTGATGTTAAGGAACTGATATTTCTCAAAAAAAATGTCATGTAGTGTGTTCAGAGTCCCCTGTGTGTGTTTCACGGAGAGGCAGGTATTTCTGGGACTTGTCCAAAGGCAAAATGCAACTTGGATTGTTACAAATTAGACCTTTGATAATCAAGCGTAGCTCTTTGCAATAAGACATAGAAGCCTGTTTAACTGGCAAAAGATTCTAACTTTTCTTCCTGTGAGACACTAAATTTTGGGGGGCTTGGTATGACACTGTAGAATTCAGATGTGTGCAGTACCTACGGATGGGATACAAGTCGGGGTTCTGTATACCCCTGCAATGTACGCGGCTGTGGAGACCTCCATTTAGGAAATCTGTTTAGATAAGTGCTTAAATATACAAGAGTGAATGGTCACGCTGAAGTCCCAGTGATCACCCATGCTGAAACTGGAGCACGTAGGTAAGCGCTGTGATGAATTGTGCCTCGGCCAGAGGCAAACAGGTGCCCACACTGCTGGGGCTGGCTGTGTGTCCCTCCCACACCAGGAGAGCTGACCTGCATGTTGGACAGGGATGGCACAGACCCTTGGTGCCTCTCTACAGTGTGGGTTTCAAACACGCGTGGCAATATTTTTAAGATGCCATTGATATCTTTGACACCCTAGAGATAGTTTGGGGTCCTTCATCTGAGTCTAGGTTTGGGAGTGGAGTGGAAGCTGTGAGTGAGTGAGGATGTCCTGGTGTCCATGCCAGGTCTGGAGGCACACTGGGAGCTGGATGCTGTGTCCCAGGAATTAGAAATGGAAATACCCTTTCTGACTTTTGAGGAAATCCCACTCCCATATTTCATTTTCATAATGGAAATTATTTTGCCACACGCAGGAGGCAAGGAAGAGTTTCATTTTTCAACACAAACTTATCCTTATGCTCTTAATAACTGGAGGTTGCAGAGAGCATCCAAGTCAACAGGTGTTACCTGTACAGGTAAAATTCAGGGTAATAATTTGTTCCCAGCCCATGAAAACAGGCTTTGCTGGAAAGGTTATTCTTCAGTTGTGTTAAACACTTGATTTTCTCACTTCCGAATTATTTTTAGCAGAGAATAACTTCCTCCACTCCCAAAACTAGAAGACTTCTCACTACAAATAGTTCAGCTTTAAGTGAAGGGCAGGTACCTGTACATCCACCCCGATACCACAGAGAGACTTGGAATCTGTTCTGTGAGTTGTACTTTGAAGGCTGTCTGCACTTCGTGTCCCTGAACACCAAGTTGCACGTTTACTTCAAAGGCTGTGACATAAATGTGATGCCTTTTACATGTCACGATGGGGAGGGATGATAGCTTATTTCTTCAGTCATCACTGTAATGCAATAATTACAGAATGTTAATTCCAGAGAGTTTACCGACAGGGGAAATATAATTTGGATTTGAAGGTAGACAATGCATTCAAAGCTGGAGAGCTGTTTGTAATGAGCTCCCTATGTGAAGGCTTCTACTGCAGAATATCTTCCAACCTTAATGATTCTATGATTCTATAATAAAGTGATTCCTGCAATTAGTTTACTCCATTTCCAAACTCTACTGAACTGAGCCAGAATAAAGTGTTACATTCTGGAATAATAGTGTGTCTGCAGAAGCATGTGGACTAAATAGTGAACCAGTAATAACTGTTTTGCCTGTTTAGCTCTTTAGGATAACCTCTAACATAAAGTTAAAGCAATATACTAATGTGTTACTTTTCGGCTAATTAATTGGTTCCTACGGATATTATAAAAAATGTAGTTCCACAGACAACGTTTAAGGATCAGTTCCTAGGTAGGGACAGCAGTGCATTTTGAGCCAGCTACATTGCAAGCCGCAGCGCTCGGGCTCGCTGAGCCTAGCGCTTCTCACCTTGTGAAGCATCCTTACAGCGCCCATCCGATCGGGCACTATTCCAGATTTATTGATAGGGAGGTGGAGATAAAGAGATTGCAGACAAACCGATTATCTTTAAAAGAGTCAGCGCAAGCACAAAAAGGAGTGCTCCCTTTGATTCCAGGTAGCCCACAGAGATATAATCAAACCCACTTATTCTTCACTATTTAATGAAAGTGCTGAATTAGCGAGCGTGTCATGGAAAGTGTTACATTACCTGGAGCAGATAGCGAGATTTAACAGATGATTTTCAATGTTGCTGCGCCAAAGTCAATAATACCTTCTCCAGACTTTGGTTTTTAGCAGTAAAGAGGAGAAAGGAGACATTGGTAGCTGTGGCATGGGGCTGGAAATCAGATGAGCAGATTCTGGGACCAGGCATGGCTGCGCCGCTCGGCTCCCGCTGAGCTGCTGCCGAGTGAGCTGCCTCCCGAGCCAGGAGCCGTAGGGCTGCATCAGCACCTCCCTGGGTGTGAGCTGAAAAGGCTGCCTCTCCTCAGAGCTTGTTAATCCAAGCACAGCCCTGTGTTAACATAACTATTCTGCTTGGATGCTAATTTTTATTACACCTTGTGTTGCTGCAGCGCTCAAGGGCCAGCCTGCTGCTTGCGCAGAGCAAGTATCTGGCTGTGCACCAGTGCTTCGTATGTAAAGAGAACAATGAGGCTGTTCTCCTCTGCCATTTGTCTTGTCTGCTTGAAGCCTCGAGCTGTTCCACTAATTCTCGTAATATGGAGTGTTATGAATGAAACCAAGATATTTCACCCTTGGCTCTCCTTTTGAAAGTTAACCTGACATTTTCTGAAGCACAAAGGACTCTTGAAATCACAGGCAGATCCAAATTATGGCCACTGAGTATAGGTGAGCTAGGAAGGTGTTCAGCATCCCCTCCCACCTGATACAACCAGTGAGAGAGACATCATTAAACCATGGCGGACTGGACACACAGGGTGCAAGGTGCTGTCAGTGCTGCTGGACATGCTGCAGATCCCAGTGGGATTTTTGTGGGTTAAGGCATGAATATTCCTGCAGTAGGAGGGTGATCTCAGACACTGCTTCCTTTGATGGCCACATAGGCAACGGCCTTTCAAAAGAAAAATACACCTAGGTCTTGTGGCTTCACATACATCAGTCTTTCCCTCCCTACTGTGGTCCAGCCCTCAGGATTAGAGTTTGATTGATAATCTCTTTAAATTAATTTGGCACTAGTTTATATGATGAACACTTAAATCTTGCTCTGCTGGTGGTAGATGTTATTAAGTTTTGCCTGATGTAATGGCCCCTCCCATCTCTTTAGGCCACCAATCCTACATTTATCTGGGCCAACTAACCCACCAACACTAACGGGTGTTTTTTGTTACCACAGCACAAACACGGTTTGTGCAATTTGCCTATGAGGAGATCCCACCCAGATAAATGACAGTGAAACTGTCGTCACAGATGCTAAACTAATGGCTGAGTCGTCATGCGGCCAAATGACCCAATTGCATGAGTGGAGGTGATCACTGGGGGAAGGGTCGACATCAAAAGGGCATTCAAGGTGAAATCCCGGCGCTAATGAAGCCTGAGAGGAGTTTGTTATTGACTTCAGTGGAAGCAGAATTTTATCTTAGGAGAGAAACCATTACAGCCACACTTCATTTAAGGTTGTATGGGTTTGATTGCCCTCTTCAGTTTCCTGTGTGGGTCAGGAAAGGCCTAAAACAACCGTTGAGGACATTGCATCTCTCTCTGTTGAGGACACACAATCCACCTTGTTGTTACATGCTATGTGGTCAGGACACCACCTACAAATGTGAATTGGCACCACTGGTGCCCCTCTACTGGCCATCCCTCTAGCACAGATCTTGCATTGGCCTTCACACAGGACTCATGATTTGGCAGAGGGTTACCCTGAACACGTTAGAAGACCCAGGGCCATTCTGGAGTCATGGGCACTTTCTTGGCTTACTCCAGCCACAGGAAAAATAGGAAACTCAAGGAAAAAACCTGTTATAAATCCAGGCACAGAATATACAAAGACGGTAGACAATAAGGAAACTTTCACCATCAACAGATTTTAGGGAACAAGCCCATAAAGATAGTTGTTAAAAGGCTGTCAGTGTAAAATCTATGGGATTTTAGTGGAACAATGGTAATAAAAGAAAGTTTACGCCTATCTACAGTTGCACCCAGGACGTGCAATGGCTATTGGGCCTGTTAACCACAGGAATATTTGGGACTCCACATCTGGTAGTTATTTGAAGTGTTAGTTTTTCAGTGGTGATTGCAGTGGCAAACAGACTGAGCAGGCTCCAGAAATGTATCAGTGAGGGATCTGGCTCCAGCCTACTGAGCAGCTGTTCGGTTACGCACAACATGTGGCTTGCTCTCCATTTCTTACCGCACACTGTATCACAGTACACGTGCAAGCACCTCTTGAAAAAACTAACCTCTGTTAGGTTTAGCTCTCTTTCTTACAGCCAAAGGTAACACAAACACAGTAACAATCTTGGCAAAATATTTTTTTCTGTGTGATAAAAGAAATAGGTGTCGAAATTAACTGATGGTCCAACCTAACTCATAGCTCCTTCCTACCCTAACTCATGGTCCTACCCTCAGATGGCAGATTATCTGCGTGCCTACTCTTGATTTGAAGTAGAGACTACATGACACTTTTGGTTTACTCTTTCTCTCATTTGGAAGAGTTGTAGTGCTCATCATTGCAGGGGGACGGACGACTGTAATTACGTTAATATTAATTTTAAGGAATTAGATGTCATTCCCTATTAATAACTCACTGTCCCACATGTGTGCATTGCCAACATTTTTTGGAGCTTAAGAACTGCTGAGAATGGCCAACTAGCAAAATGAAATCAGAAACCGAAATAAAGGCCTGATTTGCATGGTTTTCCTAGTCTGAACAAGATTTTTTATGCCTTAATTCACAAGCCTGCTTACCTCTGTATGTAACCTCAAGACTGGTCTGACTGGAGGAGACAGAGATAGGACTTAGTGTGGCTGAAGAATTTCCAAGGTGATGTAGGAATTTTGCATAGGTACAGGTCCAGGGGATGGAGGGTTCCCATTCCCTACAAGAAGTGGGACTGCCTGATCATCACAACTTTCTGCACGTGAACTGCAGGCTGACAACTGAGTTGGAGGGAGATAGCAAAGATTTAGAAGGACATCTCTTACATCCACAGAAGACCAGAAAGGTGGAGGAGTTCAGACAGTGATATCACAAAGCCACCAGGAGGCTGAAGTGGTTTGAAGTGAGCAGGGGAGCATGAATCATAGAATCATAGAATCCCTAAGGTTGGAAAGGACCTCCAAGATGAAGAAGCAGGGTGGTTTGTCTTCTTGTGACAAGACAGGAATGAGAGATTGGAGACATTCTGGAAGAGAGTAACCAGTAAAATAGGCTCATTGTCACCACTGGAAGAAGGAGGCAAAGGTGGATTCAGAGAATTGGACATGTTTAATCGTTACAGCATTTGGAGAGGCCACTGCTGCAATAACATACTGTGAAGTCATTGAGTGGGAAAGAATGAAACAGGAGATGCAGTTGAAGGGGATGTTTAATTCAGTGACTGAAAATGTGAAGTGTTTCCCAAGGAAGCAGATGTCATCAAAAGAAGACAGCAAATGGTATTTGAGAAGTGTTGTTAAAGACGGGAGATGAAAGGTCAGCAGAACCCTTCCTGAAGTGGAGAATATCTCCACAGGACTCTGGAGATGGGTAATAAGGAACCACAAGGTGGGAGATGCGCTGGTACAAACAACACTGGCAGCAGTGGAGGATGATCTGACTGAAAGAAAGAGAAGGGATGGGGAAAAACCTCTGTGTCCCACAGCAGTGGCTGTGACTGAGCCTGTGCCAGCTCCCCATGACACATCCGCTGGCTGCACTGTGGAACTGTGTAGAGGTACCAGCCCTATAGTGTGGCCACATGCCCATGCCCCAGACATCTGAGGGTGCAGAGGAGAAGATACTCACCACCCATGCATTCTTCCTATGAGCTTCCTGTGGCTGATTCCATTAGCTCCAGCGTGGGCAGTCTTTCTGCAAACGACGTTAAGCACTGTAATGTACAGCACAGCAATGTTTGTAAAAAGGCACAGAGCTGCTAGCTTCTTGCAAAGCTGAGGTGGGCATTCAAATGTCCTGAATGAAATGGGGAAGCCTTGTCACCTAGAGTGTGTGCTCTGTTCTTGGGTGCTGAGGGTGACCAAAAGGATGTGCTGAAAATACTTGTCTCTTTATAGGTAGAACAGCTGGGCTTTACCCCTTCCAGAGAGCAGGAGAAGTGATGCTGAAGTGTTGCAGGAGGAGTGAGGCTGAAGTGTCTGCACTCCAAGAAACTCCCAACATCAGGGCATTTTGGATAGGAAACTGTCCTGCCCTTTGGAGAGTGTGGGTCTAGAGGAAAAGGAACCTATGAAAGAGCCTGAGTCTGTAACACAACAGCAAGGGCATGAGTGGTGTGTTGTCTCCCAGAGTTCACTGGTTGTTTTCTTTTGGACAATGATTAAACAAACCCCATGATTAACCGGGGCCAAGAGACCAGGTTGCTCCTTTCATGCTGTGATCCCTTTCTGGCTTCAAAGTTAGATTCATGTCAAGCATTTCAAAGAGTCTGGTCAAAAGTGTGCATGTTTTTGGGGCACAGATCTTCTTCTGCAGCAGAGGCTTTATCCTGGGGGAGTGACCTTACAGAGTGTGCAATCTTGTCTCGCCAGAAAGCCAGAGGCATAAGGGCACTGTCGTCATGGGGAAAGCACACCACCTCATTTAAAAGATTTGGTGGCTGATGAAAATAGAAAAAATTCTGTTGAAAAAATTCTGCTTAAATCAAGTACTTTGGAAAAAAAAATCTATTTGATTTTTTTCTAGAGAAAATTTCTCATAAACAATTTTAAAAATCAATTTGTAATTCAGACATAGCTACATGAATATATTGCTATAAGGTAAGGAAGCATGTGTACTGCACTGCTACTGAAACCACCTGCTACTCTATGGTAAGGTCTCTTGTAGCAGCTCTTCCCCCAGGCAGTGGAAGGTATCTTCTCCGTGAGCGCGGCACGACTTGCCAGGTCTTGCTATGCACACACAGACAGTTACCACAGACCTGCTAATTCACTGAAAATCCAAACTTCTTGGCAACTAGTTCCTTAACCATGCTTTTGGAGTGTATTTATCTGACTTATTCTGTTATGAAGCAGACCGAGAAGCTTCTGTCCCTTCCCCTCCATCCAAGCCAACTGTTTCTAACACAGCGGTATCATTGGCTGTGTTTTTATTTGTGCTAAAATAGCTCTTGGCTTGTTATAAAGCACATTGTTTTTGGAGGCTTTTATATCCAAATCACTTCAGGGATCTGGTTTAGACAGTGGCCATGGAGGTGTAACGGCCAGAGATGGGAGATGCTGTGAGTTATGGTGTCAAGCAGAGATGCGTTGAAAAAGGCGGAGTAGTGGATCTTTTGATAAAGAAATTATAGCAAATCATACCTTTCAACTCATGTGACATCCAACACTTAGGTTGGTGGCACTGCACAAAAACACCAAAACAAAATGGGTTCAAGCAGGTGAACTGGCCAGTCACAAAAACTCACTATAAATACGAAATTGCTATATTTCTGCCAGTGATACTTCAGGAAAAACTTTTTCATGAGTTTGTTAGGAAGCATGAAAGTTCAAGCAGCCTTCAGGGGATGCAAAAACTCATGGAGCAGTCAACTATGGTGAAATTGGTCGAACAGCCCACTGCTGGTTGTGTAGCAAAGGGGTTCATTTCTACTTTCTTTGTGGGGGATATTTAGGGAGGAGGAAAGTGTATCATCCCTGTCAGCTGTAACCTGGAGAGAAGTAAAAAAAGATTTTATATCATAACAGCTGGTATGAGCATGGGTTACTGGTATGATGTTATGGTTAAAAGGGCAAAACTAATTCCCAGTTGTGTAAGAAATATTGACTGGGAGCACCTCTGACTTCACTTGGAATATTACTTGCCTGTTGTGTGAAGTTCTTGTGTTCTGACTTCAAAAGAGATAGAGAAATATTGGAAAGCTTTCAGGAAAGAGCTTCGGGAAAGATTTGTGGCGTAAAGAATGTCAGTGCACTTGGTTTGTCCAGAAGAAGGGTAAGAGGCAATTTAGTCAATTAATTAAAACTTATGCAAGTGCCTGCATAGAAAAGAAGCTCTTGATGGTATGTGACTTCTTTGATCTGAGAGAAGGCTTGATGGGAACCAGTGGTTGGAGTGCAGAGCTTGATGATTTTAGACTACAAATGCAATTCAGGATTCGAAGGGAGCAGGTATTTAATAACTATAATATGTCAACCACTGACCATATGGTGGGTTCTCCGTCACTTAAAGCTGCTATAAACATAGACTCTGGAATGTAGAAATGATGCATTTTATGCAAAACTATTTCATGTTACTCTTCTGGGATGTCAGACTAGTTGATTAGATTCACTCTTACTGGCTTTTGAAAAAACCTTCATTTGTTTTTCTTTTCCTTCTGAACTGTCATGCTTTCAGATATGAGATTTCAAACCTTCAAAAGAGGGAGAAGCTGCTAAAACTGTCCAGAAAGGCCTGAGTAGCTGGTCCTCAAGTGAAGACTTGTAGTAACAGTGCTAAAGACCAAACCTGGATGGCTGTTACCTTACAGACAGGGCCTTGGACCCTGCTGGCGCTGACCAGGTTTCCTCTTCAGCTTTTATTCCACCAGCTAAGTGATATGTCCCAGGGAACTATTTGTCTGCACTGCAAGCACTAGTTATTTGATCAACATTTAAAGGTGCTTTTTTTGTCTTTGAATTATTTTCCCTTCCCAACACTAGGTTTGCAAGTGTGTATGCAACAAGAGGAGCCAACCGGATAGGACGTGTGTACAAAAAGGCTATTTTTAGACAATTCACAGATGATACCTACTCACAGGAGATCCCCAAAGCAGCCTGGCTGGGGTTCCTTGGGCCAGTCCTGAAGGCAGAAGAAGAGGACGTTTTTATCGTCCATCTAAAAAACTTTGCTTCCCGCCCATACTCTGTGCATCCACATGGGGTCTTCTACGACAAGGACTCTGAAGGTAAAAGCTGGTTTGCCTTTTCCTCTCCTTTTCCCCTGGAGTAGCTAATATCATGGCTACAAGTTTGCCCAAGTATTTATTGTTCTGGCCATTGACATCAGAGGACTTTAGATCACCCTCTCATAAACTCATCGGTAATTGCAGCTGATGACTAAAACCAGGAACAGCCTAGTCTCTTAAAATTTTTGCCACAAACCTTCGACGCCTGGGATAAATCCAGTACTGAAACAGGTTAGGTGGGTCTTTTTTTCCTGAATTATTTTCCTGAGTTACAAGTCACCAAAGCAACTGCCTTTCTTCCTTGTACTGCTAGCTTGTTTGAATGGATGGAGTTCTTTTAAGTAAATGTTTTCCTCTCTATAGGGCTGTAACACACATGATTTATTTTCAGAATCCCATGCATGTGTATTTTGATTACAGGACTGTATGGATTTGCCTACATTCATTACTTTCATGAGTTTTCTGTGAGAAGATATACAATACTAGCTGACAAAATGTAGACATGACTGATGAGAGTAAAGACCCAAGAAAAAACTAGCCACTGTTAATGCATTTTTAAACCTTTGTCTGCTGATAAATAATGGGTTTTAACTCTCAACATTTTTGAACAGTTTTATCAGAACTTCTGAGTTTTTTCACAATTTCTCAGTGATTCTGTGTTTGTGAGTGCTGTTATTATTTTATAAATCTGTGATAAAATAGAAGAAATTATTTACTTATTTAAGGAAAACAGTTAAGGGGGAGGGCTAAAATCTTCCCTTTTCCTTTTAATGCATTAGGAGCACTTTACCCTGATGGAACCGGTGGTAAAAGCAAAGAGGACGACTTTGTTGTTCCTGGTGGAAATTACACGTACACATGGCCAGTAAGGAAAGATTATTCCCCAACTTTGGCAGACTCAAACTGCTTGACTTGGATTTACCATTCTCACATTGACACACCAAGAGATATTGCATCTGGTTTAATTGGGCCACTGCTGGTTTGTAAAAAAGGTACTGAGCTAGAAACACTGATAAAGCAAGCCCCTCTGCCAAGCTTGGCATCTTAACAGTCATTTTTGCTTACAGGTATAAACATGATGGTCTAGAGTCTATCCCTACATAGCCCGTAAAATGGGGCAAGGAATAGCTGGGCCATTCCAGGAGCATCCCAGGGTAGGTATTGTAGCTCTGGGACAACCCCCTTCCTGCTCCCCTTTGGCTTCACGAGAAATTGGCCTCGGCTGGTGGGGGGACTGCAGCATGCTCTGTGGCCAGCCGGTCAGGGCCGACACCAAAAATAAATGTTCTCAAACTGGGATCATTTCAGTACAAGCAAAGGACTCACAGCCCGGAAAATGAAATTAGGTCTGGGCGGGTGACTTCGGCATTAGCATGTACATATTTGAAACCCCAATGTTCTTCGTCATTTTTTCCCCATATGTATTATATATTTATTTTTGCTCAGAAGTTGTATGTCACAACCATACAGGGATGTGCTCCAGCGCAGAGCCACGAAAATGATCAAGGGAGTGGAACGTCTCCCTTATGAGGAAAGGCTGAGGGAAAAGGGTCTCTTTAGCTTGGAGAAGAGGAGGATGAGGGGTGACCTCATCAATGTTTACCAATATGTTAAGGGTGAGTGTCAGGAAGATGGAGCCAGGCTCTTCTCGGCCTCACTAAGTGATAGGACAAGGGGCAACGGGTGCAAATTGGAGCATAGGAGGTTCCGGGTTAACGTAAGGAAAAACTTTTTCACCATGAGGGTGACAGAGCACTGGAACAGGCTGCCCAGAGAGGTTGTGGAGTCTCCTTCTCTGGAAACATTCAAAACCCAACTGGACATGTTCCTGAGTGATGTGCTCTAGGTGGTCCTGCCTTGACAGGGGGGCATTGGACTAGATGATCTTTCGAGGTCCCTTCCAACCTCTGCGATTCTGTGATGTGCGCTGAACAGCTGAGGTGACAGTCTGTCCTGTGTACACCATAACCTGCTAATTTTGTGCTGGAGCTGTCAGGGACCATGTACAAGCCCTCTCCCCTCTACCAGCTGAGCCGTTGCCCCCTCCCCCCCAGGTACATGTAACTCTACTACCTCTTTCCAGTACCTTCCACAGTACAAAATCAGCCATAGTTTTATATACAGAACATATAAGTGAAGCAGGTTTTATATATGAAGAAGAAAAAACTTCATGGAAAGGATAGGCCTGGTCTCCAGCTTAGTTCACACAATTAAAATGTCTCAGACTTTTTTTCTCCCAGAGAGTCTTTGATATCTGCAGAACTGCCTGAATATGTGAAACTGAGCCAATAACTATGTGATAATACATGAAGCTAGGAGATAGCACATTCAAAACAACCCTAGCCTGAAAGACCAGGTTATCTGCATGCTTTGTCTTGAACTCACTGAGGTGGTTACCTGCATGATGCTACTGCTGTAGTCCTCTGTCCAACAGTGGTGGGTGGTTCCTTGCAGGACTGACAGCAACGCTCTGGGGCTTCCTCCCATAGGAGACAGGGGAAGCAAAGGTTTTCATGGATTCAGAGGTAAACTGGACCATTAGATGAACCTAAACCTGTCAATGGTTAATAATAGACTACTGAGTATTGCCACTCCTATAATGTCCAGTTGCTCCCCAAATGGTCACCCAGACAATCATACTGAACTTAGCCTGAATAGATTATATTCATCCTGCCTTCAGACTTTTTAAATTGAAGTATCTAGTCCTAGGTAATTGTCGAGACTTCCTCGTTAGTCCATGAAGAGTGAGCCACATTTAGACGTCTGTTCTGACTGTATGGTTCACCAGTCGCTTCAAGGCAACAGAACTGCAGGCTACCACTTGCCTCTCCTTAATTCCTGGTCAGAAAAAGTCACTGGTTTCTGGCTGGATCAGGCCCATGACCTGTCTCACTGTGTAGGCAGACAGATGCTCACACTGACTAAAGGGCAGGGTTGGGTGCAGTGGGCCAAAGATGGGGAAAATGGGACCACAGACATTGGCAGGTACTTGTCAAATCAAAGAGATCCTGAAATATCAACTTGGCTTAGATGAGATGAACTGCCTTCCGGAGGCAGTTCAAAGGCTGTTGGAGGGGGGTCAAGATGTCTTAGAAGAGCAAAATTAGGTGAGATTCATCCTGCCCTATAGATCATGGACAGAGCACCATATTTCCTTGAGTGCTTCAAAGTTATCGCCACTTTTAAATTCAATCCCCTCCAAGGCTTTTTTTATCACTTTCCTTTTCGTTTGCAATTTAGGAACTGCAGATGAGACCTCAATAGAAGGGACTGATGCTGCTAACGCTTTTGCCCTGATGTTTAGCATTGTAGATGAAAACTTCAGCTGGTACCTCGATGAGAATATAAACACCTTCTGCTTAGAACCAGCCACAGTTGATAAAGAGGATGAGGGTTTCCAAACCAGCAACCGAATGCATGGTGAGCAAGACTCTTGAGCAAATGGTGACCTACAGCAGTGACCAGGCTCTTTTCATTTCAGTAGGACTTCTGTCCCTTGTGATGTCTCTCCTTTACCTGTGTCAGCAAGGAATGGGTCAGGGTGTTGAAGTACTGTGTTGATAAGTGTTGAAAGCCTCTCCCTAAATACAGCACAACACACTGGTTTGCAGAAAGATTTGGCTTTCATGCCCAGCTCTGCCACTTGTTCAGCATTTTATCTTAGGCAACAGATTTAAGCCATTTGGTGACTGTTTGACCAGCTGCGAAAGGAGAAGAGCAAGCTGCAGAGCACTTTGAGATGTGTGTTATTGGAGAGTTCAGCATTTCTCAAAGGGCCTTGTAGATGGTGGGCTGGCTGGTGCAACCGCTCTTGCCCTTCGGAGATCCATTGGCTGATAGCACTTTGTGCCATTTGGAGATCTGGTGTAAGAAGTTAAATTCAGCTATTTCTCTATAATACAGAGAAACTGCTTGTTCCACGGAGCCTAGGAGCTAGAATGTTTTTCAAAATATTTGTCTCACTCTCCTACTGTCCTGATAAACTGTCAGACATGGAAGCTGAGGAAGAGAGAGCTGACTAGATCGATTTAACTGATATTATAATTTTAAAATCTAAATTGCTTAAGCCTGGCGTATAATGGTATATTTATGACTCAGAATAAGAGGAAATAGATTTCAGACATGCTAAATAGCTGCAGAACAAGTTAACTTTATTATCAGGTCTTTTTGGTGATGACTTGGCCTTTGCAACATCTTGATATCATGCAGGAAGTTTTTCACAGACCCAATCAGAGAATTTGGGCCGTTTGATCGTCCAGAGCTGTAAGCTGTGTTTTCAAAGTGTTACTCTTCATCAAAGAGCCTTACTCAGTATGGACATTCAGACAGTTTCTTTTCTGAGCCAGGACAGGATCATCTTTAGAAATAGGGTCAGAGGCACTTGGCACTTCTCTTTCACTTCTCACAAAGTCTCATGCTTTTGTTTTTAGCTATTAATGGTTATATTTACGGCAATCTCCCCGGCTTGGAGATGTGTGCTGACACTTCCATGTCCTGGCACTTGTTTGGCATGGGAAGTGAGATAGATATCCACGCTGCGTATTTCTACGGCCACACCTTCACTAACAGAGACCAGAGGGCAGATGTCATCGGTCTATTCCCAGCAACCTTCATCACAGCGGAGATGACTCCCGGGAACCCCGGGAGGTGGCTGATAACATGCCAGGTTAATGAACACTTACGAGGTACGCTACTATATCTCCCTCATCCTTTCAGAAGTTCCAGCCTCTGCTGTGCTTGGTAAAGAAAACTGAGAGATGTTTCCAGTGGAAGCAGGATTTTACACTTTATCTGTGCCTAACTGAACACTTTGGAACTATTTCACCAGATAAACGTCATGAATATGAGTTTAATCACTAGTGGAAATTGTACATGTTGGGCCAAATCTTCAGCTAGTATGAATGACTTAGCTGTGTGATTCATATGAGGAAAGCTTGCTAGACCCAATGCTGACACCTTGCTTTCTATGTAAACTGGAAATTTTGATGAGCAATGAGAGGAGCCTTCATCATCACTTTCTGTTGTAGATAAGTACTTACACATTAAGAAAAATCATGCCAGCTGAACACTTCATGGCTTTTTTCTTTTACAGAAATGAGACAAAAATTGGCGTGCTTTCAGAAACCTTCACGTGAAGGAATTTGATGGTGATGTTGTGATATTTGTGTGGTGTGAGAGCACAAAAACATATATCATAAATTAGGTCTCATGACAGCAGGCAATGTATAATTATCATATCAGACACGACTTGGAAGAATTTTTACTTTTAAGAACTTGCACACTGATTTCAGTGTGGTTTGCGTCAGGCAGAGCAGACTTCATTCTGGCAAGCAATAAATACCATCAGTGTGGTAATATCAGACCCTATTTCAATGAAAGTCACGGGGAGATGATGACATTTTACACACTTCAGGAGACACTCTGGCACCCAAAAACATTCTACCATCCTTACTCAGATCAAGGAATTGAGTAAATAAGCCCACTAAAGAGTGTAATTCATGGCAGTAGGTTTCACCTGGGGCATAAAGTGGCACCTTGGAAGAGCTGGGTGATAGCATCTGGCCCAGTGAAGCCAGAGGAAGTCTTTAAAATTAGGAATTTACGCTAGTAATTGTTGCCAATCCATGAAGCTCCTAGAGAGTTTTGAATGTGCATTTGTATCCATGAGACTGCTGACTCCGCAGCTGGCCAAGGACCGTCTCCAGACTCTTTCTCCTCCCAGGTGGCATGGAGGCACTATACGATGTTCAGATCTGCCAGAAAAACCTGTCTCGGCCCTCACCAGTCAGTCACAGGAGAAGATATTATATCGCTGCCGAAGAAGTGCTCTGGAATTATGGGCCTGACGGTTATGATAAATTCACTGGGCAGGGTTTAAACGCCACTGGCAGGTAAGTTTTCTTGTCCTCTCCTCTTGTGCTTTAATTTCAGGAGTCTGGGTGAGCCTTCCCCAGTGATTCACCAGGGCTAGGTCCTGCACTGTTATTAATTTTAATTGAAAGGGGCGGGGAGCATTAGATTTAAACAATCTTGTTGGGAAGTTAGATTCGTAACTGCGATGCTCAGGGTTGCCTTCTGGAAGCACTTATCTCGCCCCATTAAGTCCAGGGAGAAAGTGAGCCCTGGTGAGGTATGCAAAGTTCAGCAGAGTTAATGACCCCACGCCAAGACTCCTCAGGCAGGTTTCACACTTGCAGTTGGTGTATCTCAGAGGTGCCATAATGGTAGATTTCCCCCCCCGATATTACTGATGGAGATGAACTGTATTACAGTATCTCCCAGGAAAACTGAGGAGGATCAGAGACACCTTGTGCACAGGTAATGCCACAGGTCCTGCCCTGAGGTAGTTATGGGTAAGCTGACATAGATCTTGCACTAAGTAAATTGGGGTTAAACATATGGAAGTCTAATGCACGATGAATGCTTATTTGTTAACTAATTTATAACTGCAATTCAGACCAGTAATATCTCCCTTCGTCTGCTAGAAAAGTGTATGTAAACTACTAACTTGGGGGTCCATTTCTCCTGTGGCTGAAATAACAACTTTATCTGAAATGAAGGGTTCTGCCTGAACCTCCAGTTATTTAACCAGTCTGATTTGTTAATTCCACAGTGAATCTGCAATATATTTCACACAAGGGACTGACAGAATAGGAGGGCAGTACTGGAAAGTTTGCTATGTGGAATACACTGATGCAACGTTCACTAAGAAGAAGATTCGGTCCGACGACATGAAGCACCTGGGAATACTTGGTACAGTGAATATTTTCCCCTTCTGTCATTAGTTCAGCTTTGAATGCGGGTCCACTTGGATCCAGAGGGGAATTTTGCTCATGCAGCTGCCAGTCAGCCCTCTCTTGTTTAGGTGGGAGTATGTCAGAGGGCAGTTCTTCTAATACCTTCCTTCACTCTCTTTTTTAAGGCCCCGTTATAAAAGCTGAAGTGGGAGATACAGTGCTAGTTACTTTTGCCAACAAAGCCAAAAGAAGCTATAGCATTATGGCCCACGGCGTAAGCTTCAGCAAGTTCTCGGAAGGTGCTCCCTACTTAGATGGTAAGTTTTAACTGTACTGCTGTATGGTCAAATCCAGAATACCTGAGTCTAAAGATCTGTCGCTTTGCAGGTCTGCCCTTTTTGTGGATGCTAAGGCATATAAGGGATGATTTGATTAGTTCATATCTACCCTACATGTCACAACCCATGGGACTCCCCAGTTCGGCAATGTGCTGGTTCTTCCCCTTGCACATATGCCAGTCAAGGTGCCTAAAACTCACTGAGATCAATGTTGAGCAGAAGTCACAAGCACAATCCAAATTATATTAGTTCTAATCTAATATCACTCAACTGCAGTTTGTGGATCTCCTCTGGACCTGCTCCAGAATTATGAAGCTTAAGATCTGGCATGATGCCCCTGCTGAGCCTTTGGATATAGCTAGCCACATTCTCAGGGTTGCTTCACTCCTGATTCTCTAATCCAGGTTGGGCACTGCACTTGCTTCGCTGGCAGGATAGTCAGTGTCAGAGGCAGCTTTCATCTGATTGACCTGGAATGTGAAGCAGCAATAATCCTTATTAATCCTCATAAATATGTAAACGCTGAAACCGAGCATTTACTGAAGGCTTCCTGTCATTTTGTGCAAGGATAGGATTTTTATCACCTAAGTTTAACCACTAAATGTCATATTTAATTGGTAGACACCTTTTTCAGTCAGTGACAAGAAGCAAACCCTTCAGAGGGTGAAAATTCCCATTTACTTTGAACACCTTTTTAGAAGACAGTTGGTCACCTTCTGGAGATGTGTTTCTATCTCCATCAACTGCAGAAGAAGGTAGAGTTTGGGTTAGCAACTAAGCTTTAGATGGCTCAAGTAAGGTGAGCTGAATCCCACCCATCATGTCTACAGAGCTAATATTGTGGTCTCTGAAAAGGTATTTGCTGCATTTGCAGCACTGGAAAGAAATGTAGGCTTCTTGTTGTCTAAATTGCTTTGTTTCCACTACAACACATCAGAAAGAAACTCATGGGACATAATCCCTCTTTTGAGAACTGTGCTGCGAGAATTACATCAACATGTAAAACTCATAACATCATACAATGGCATCAGTACAAAAGGCCTGGCTTTATTAAATTCTGTTGTCTCTAGTTGCTGATCTTGCAACACAACAAATTTGCCAGCAGGCCCCAGGGCATCACAAAACAACTGGCTTGAGTTCAGCCTTGAAGTTACCTTCACACATCCTAATGTCACCCATATCAGACACAGTTCCCTGGTGGAAGTGTAGCTTTCTTCTGCTCACAGTCCTGGCATGCTTTCATTTAACACCCCTCAGTAACAGCACCTACAGCTCTGCACGCTTTGGTGTGGAGCAAAATCAAATCGAATCCTACAATTCAGCAGCAGTGTGTGCTGCACATCTCTGGGTCTTTGGAGAGGACCCTGACTCCGGATGCATGAACAATCTTTCTGCCCCTTCTCTCCTTGTAACCCTTGTGTCTTGGATTCCCATCTTATCTATCTACAAGTGTATACACGTAGAGGCTGTAGGTTTACGCTGAAGGTAAATTATTTTCCCCAGTGCTGTGCATTGTCTGAGTACGGTTTATTCATGTGAAAATACTGTACATAAATGTACCTGCAGACATGTACAAATGTTTACAGATACCTTTGTTCAGTTGTGCTCTCAGGAAATACTCTTCCGTGTTGCATTTGACACCAGTGCCATCTCAGAGGGTTTTAACTCCAAATGAATGCTGTCCTTACTGAGCACTGCTGTAGGATGAATCCAGTAGTATCAGATGCTGTTGAAGCAGCACCCTACTTTGTATTGCATTTTTGCAGCAAGTAGTATGTGTTCGTACGTAATACTGCTATTTTCACTCGTGTCTAAGTTTCCAAGAGGATTCTCTTGGAGTATGAAGGAGGAGCATTAGACTGGTGCAGTCTGCTGCTGCCAGGCACATTGTGCTGACAAAACCCAGTCGTTGGACGCCTAGCCATTAAACACAAGTTCTGGTTTGATCTTCCTCATAGCAAAGACCAGAAAGGTTACTTAGCACTTTTTTCTACAAAGGATGCAGGGCTGACCCCTTTCCGCAACTTTCCTTTCAAGTCCCTTTTGCAAATCCCATCTGAGTGGATACCAGCTCTGTTACAGTGGCTAAATTACGTGAGTGGTGCTGCATCCACCCTGTGCATGGCAGCAGACAATGGCCCAAATCCTTTAAAAGTAGCTTCCAAAAAGGTAATAGCAACCTCCCTCTGGAGACTCTGACAGAGGTTCCTGTGCACTGCTACAAAATCAGAAAGAAACAATTACCAGGATGAGATTTGTTTTGAATTTCTAAAGAGCCACAGCTGCAGCCCTGCTCGCTGATGTAATTGCTTTGTCGGTGCTTAATGAAAGGCCGAAGCCTGTGTTCGTGCCGCAGGTGAATCTCACCATAGGGCAGGTAAGCTACGAACATTAGAGGCGGCCATTTAAGCACAAGGATGAGCTCTGCATGCCTTGTCTGTTTGAATCCAGATAATCCCGATAGCATCAGAAGGTGTCTGCGTGAAGCAGCTAAACTTGTTGTGCAGGGAATGGGCTTGGCTCTTCCCAGGGCACAGGACTCTGGTGAGATGTCCCCATGGCATCGTGGGGGAGTTTGTCCACAGAAATCAGCAGCTATGGTTGACTCCAGGCTAACGTTCATATTCAGGAAGACAAAACCTTCCCATAACCTGATGTTTGTCATTTTTCTCTCTGTAGGCTACCTGAAGCCAGGAGCCCATGTTAAGCCAGGAGAAACTTTCACATACAAATGGAGGGTGCCTGAAAATGGAGGTCCGACAGGGAGTGACCCCCCATGCCTGACCTATCTGTACTACTCAGCCACCGACGCTGTCAAGGATACCAACTCCGGCCTTGTGGGTCCTTTGCTGGTCTGTCGGAAGAACACGCTGAATCACGACGGGACACAGGTGCCCAACGTGGACATGTGTTTGTCCCTAACAGCAGGGTCATGCAATGGGGAGGGGGGCGTGGGGGGGCAGGAGGGGTCCCATATGTGCCAATTTGCCCTTTTCCCAGCTCAGTTTTAAGAGATTAAACACATGTCATTCCTCAGGGTAAAAAGTGACCTAAGGGGATGGTTAGGAAGATGGAACTAATTTCTGAGTATTCTAGCTCATTCTTAGGTTTTTCCATCTTTTCCATGCACTTATTAGCAATGAATGCATCTTTTCACACTAAGTAATTGTTGTTACTAATTAGTTAGCCAGCAATTAGGCCCCCTGCAGTTGCTCACTCACTCCCCTCATGGTGGGATGGGAGAGAGAAGAGTAAAAGTGAGAAAACCCGTGGGTTGAGATAAAGACAGTTTAATATGTAAAGCAAAAGCTGTGTGAGCAAGCAAAGCAAACCAAGGAATTCATTCCCCACTCCCCATGGCAGGCAGGTGCTCAACCATCCCCAGGAAAGCAGGGCTCCGTCACGTGTAGCAGTGACTTGGGAAGATGAACACCGTCACTCTGAATGTCCCTTCCTTCCTTCTTGTTCCCCCAGCTTTATAAGCTGAGCATGACGCCATATGATATGGAATATCCCTTTGGTCACTGGGGTCAGCTGTCCCAGCTGTGTCCCCTCCCAGCCCCTTGTCTACCCCCAGCCTACTCGCTGGTGGGGTGAGAAGCAGAAAAGGCCTTGGCTCTGTGTAAGCACTGCCTAGCAGGAACTAGAACACCCCTGTGTCATCAACACTCTTTCCAGCACAAATCCAAAACACAGCCCCATCCTAGCCAGTGTGAAGAAAATTAATTCTAACCTAGTCAAAACTGGCACAGTAGTTAATGTCATTTTATTTATCTTTCTGGCTGATCAAAGAGTGCCAATCCCTGTCTCTAGAAGGACATAGTGAGAAGGCAGCTGCAATTTTTTGGAGAAAGAAAGCTTTGTTAAAAAAACCCCAACATTTTTACTTGGTTAATTCTGCACAGACTTTGTTTTTCATGTCTTGGCTCTTGACTACAGAAAGGAATAGACAGAGAATTTTACCTCCTCTTCTCAATCTTCGATGAGAATGACAGCTGGTATCTGAACAAGAATATCGAAGCATTTACTGGAGACCCTTCAAAAGTAGATGAAAATGATGCAAATTTCAAGGAATCCAACCAAATGCATGGTATGAAATATCTAACATATGTTAATGATACCTTTTCTTCAATCACATTGGGAAGATGAGTTGGCAGATTTTATCACCTTTCGTAGCTGACTGCAGTGCACTGGAGTGCATATAGAAACCTCAGTCACGTTAGCAATGGGTGCATCCACCCACCAACTACACCTGGAGACAGGGAATCGCGTGTAGCTTCTAGATACAACACTTGGGTCTATAAAGAGGCATAATGCCAGAGTCAGGCACCCACTGCAGAAAAGACCAATGTTCACTGACAAAGAAGGTTGACCCGCTTTGTTCTGCCACCTCCCACTTTGGCAGTGATCACCTCCAGCAGAGGAGAGGTAAAGGCTAGGGGAATGGCCAATAATATTTTAAAACATCACTTCTGGATGTAAGTATCTGACTTCAGCATGGATCCTCCAGGTTGTTCCTGACATGACAGACTTGAGCAAATCACATAATCTCTCTTTGCTTTAGTTTTCTGAAGAGCACTGAGAATATGTACCGTTAGAGAACCTTGGGGATTTCTGGACCCATCTATTTTATTCTTCCGATGAAGTGGTATTTCATAATAAAATTTTGTTCTGCTGTAATATCTTTCACCCAGTGATCACAGAGAGCACTTGAGAATTAAGGAGTTTAGCCTGAAAAAAAACACCCTTGGGAAAGAGATAGATTTTGGAAGTAAAAGTGGAAATTAAAGGTCAAAGTCACATAAAAAGGCTTCATCAGAACTGAACTTATAACTTTGGCTCTTTATGGCCCACTCCATGGCCTTACTGAGCTACTTATACATTCTCCAGGCTGAAAGAAGGTGCCTAATTTATACACTTAACTGGTGTCTGTGGGGCACCCTGAAAAGCTCCAAGAGAAGTGCTACATCACTGCAATGGGTTATTACAAGATTTACAGGCTCAAAGAAAAGGTAGAAGCTCAGAGTTTACAGGAATAGAATTTAGGCATTAATTTGGTGTCATCCAATGCTACCCTTACTTCATAAAATGCCCCTCTAACTAACGCTGTGACTTGCTCAGTTGCGAGTCTCTTGCCGGGGAGGTGGCAGGAGGCTCCGTGATGAGTTTCCACCGACCTTCTGCCAACCAGACTCTTTCTGTCTCCTCCAGCTGTCAACGGCTACTTGTTTGGTAACCTGCCAGGCCTGGCCATGTGCAAGGATGACAAGGTCTCCTGGCACCTCATCGGGCTGGGCAGCCACTACGATATGCACGGGGTTCATTTTCAAGGAAACACCATCGACCTGAGAGGGACAACGAGGGACGGGCTGGCCTTGTTCCCTCATTTATCGGGCACAGCGCTGATGCAGCCAGACCGCGTGGGTATGTTCCTGAGTTTATCTTGGTGGTATGGCACGTGCAGAAATCTAGCAGCCAAAATAACAGTCAGTGAGATGCCCTGATCTGCACAAGGGAGCCTAAAGTGTGGGCACCACAGGGACCTGGCGCAGCTGACAATTCAGGCTGGGCTGCTTTCCTGGCAAGGTGCTGTAAATCAAATATGTATGTGCACCAAAGAGCAGAGGCTTTGGTGACCTTGGATAGGTCGAGCAGCAGGCAGACAGATAGCTAACAGGATGCTCCATAACTCTCAAAACAGGTTTTTTTAGCAAAGATAATATTCACAGCTATGCAGATAGTCAGCATCATTTACAGTATTTTAGGACTTCAATAATATTTAGTCTTTAGGAGTTTCTTCAGCAGCACATACATAAAAGATACTTTTAATTTTCCTGTATAATCCAGTGAAAATCTTCAAACCCCGAGGGGGTGAATTGTTGGAGACCCCAGATAAGCTTCATGCCAAGTAGTGCAACATTACTTTTCTATACATTAGTGCAACCCTGTTTAAATCAGTGGAGTCATCAGAGTTGCACAAGGCTACGCCAAGGGCCATCCTTGGCCGGAGCAGCTGATAGAAATATCTGTTGGCCTTGTGTGCATGCCAGGTTAGACCTCTGGGGCTGGTGTCTATAAGAGAGCAGATTCTATGCATATCCCATACATTTCCACCATCTGTCATGAAACTGCACTGCACACTAAACAATATATTCTAGGAGATTATTCATATTTGCCAGCTAACTTTCTACTGAAAATAAGGGAAATCGAATGAATTATCAGCTCTTTGCAATCATCAACATCTGTCATTTTCCTTAACTGTACGTAAATAACATAAAGGTTAAATAAACCTTTTTCACACTTTTGCCCTAGAAGCACAAGGAATGGACTGAGATCCAGTCTGGACAGAGCTATGCTTTCAATTTCTGTTCCATCAGTGACTCACACACAAAGCATCTGTGAAATCTTCCTCTTTCACAAGAGTTCTAGCAGGTGGAGCTAGGCAGGACTACACTGTGGTCAGCTTCTGCCTCTGTGAATGGGAAGGAGAGTACAAATGTTAAAATCTGCTCACAGACAAGTGAAAAGATGCTCCCACTGTCACTGCAGCCTCTGGCCATCAGAGCTACAGAAAAGCTGTAGAAAGGTGTAAAGGCGGTTTGGCCTTTCATGAGCCAATGGAAAAGGGCTAAAAGGTTGCAGCTTTAACTCAGTTGGTTTTATACCATGTAGGCACATACAGGCAAATGGTTATAAGTAGCATCGTCCCTTTTGTTATGTGTATTCTTGTATAATGGGTCTGTACCTGTACTGCAAAGTCTCTGAGAAGTCTCCATTACCCTGATTACCCTGGGCAACTGCAGTGGCTCTGTGTGCAGGGACAAGGAAACAGCATCTCTGAAACACACACCCTGTTTCTCTATGCCTGTGTTGGTGTTTGCGATGCACACTCCTCCTACGTCTTCTCGTGCTTCCCATGGGCGCGTCTGCAGCCTGGGCAGCGCTGGTGAAGGCTTACTGATAAGCCTGTTGCTGCTGCTGGACATCTAATTAATTGTTTTTCAGAGCTCCCTTGGCTAAGCTAATCTAAGTCAAGCAGAAATAATTTATGGAGGTTTTTGAGTGAAGATGGAGGAGCCTAGTCTTTCTGATGGAGCAAAAAGTTACTTACTGACTTACGGATCTCCATTTGTGTCTGCGTTCACACTTGGCTTTTAGTTGAAGAACCTGTTGTAACATAAGAGTTACAGGTCACGACCCTGCAGTGTCTCATGTGCATGTTTACTCTTGTGTGTGAATGCCAGCCTGAAACCCAGTCCTGCTGCGTTTTGGGACCATAGAGCATGTGGTGACTGAAGGAGGTGTCTGGTGTATATCCATTTTATCAACAAGTTTCTCCATCAGCCCCCTTCATTTTTTCAAAGTCAGTGGGCTCTCAGTGATATGAGCGTTCCCTTGCTTGGCTTTCCATCCAGCATCACGGATCAGCTTTGTTTCAGGACAGATCAGAGATGTACAAGGCTCAGGATCTAATTTGCTAAGCTGCTTTGCAAAGTGTTTCAAATTGCTTAAATCTCATGTGCTTTCCTTTCCAGGCACGTTCAAAGTGGTTTGCAGGACTTTTGATCACTTTGTTGGTGGGATGAAACATCTCTATGAGGTCAGCAGCTGCCGTAACACCACCCGAGCCCAGCAGCAGCGCGGAGCCATGAGGCTTTACTACGTCGCTGCGGAGGAGGTGGAGTGGGACTATGCCTCAAATAAGAGCTCGGCACCAAAGATTTACAATATCAGCAGCTATGAGGAGAGGTACTGAAAGTAAAAAACTCTTGTGGGCATGGGGCACACTCATAGTGGAGGGGGAACTTTGAAGCATCCTTTCATGAAGCCAGCCTTGTACTTTTTTTGGAGGCACTCTGCCGATCAAAAGAAGAGAAAACGTATTCATAAAGTGACAGCTTCTCAGACTAGACTAGTTCATGGGCAGCATTTTCAAATGCTTTAGTCTCAGAGTGTCTTGTAATGCTGTTGAACCCAAGAAGGCTGCCAAGTCCCTAAACGAGGCGTGTGTTCCAGCCCTGGCTCAACCCTACAGTGATGCCCCCCAAGCCCCTCCTCTCCCTTCCTCACGCTCCCCAGTCTCCCCATCGCAGTGCTCTGGTTTTCACAGAGAAGAACCCCAGGTACCTGTCCCAGACATGTGCCCCTGCAAGCAGTGCAGATGCATTAGGGAGGCCCTGAGCCTGCTTCATGGCAGCGCGGCAGCCCCTGGCTGCCCTGGAAGGGTCAGAACGCAGTAAGAGCCACCAGAGAATCACATCTGCACTGCACTGCTCTGCGGTAAGGAATCAAAAGCGTGTGCAGAAGATGGGCATTCCAGCCCGTATTGCGTAGGGAGCTCTCTGAGACCACTTTGGTGAAAACAAAAAGGAACAAGGAATATATTTCAAACCCTAGCCTTAGAAAAGTGGCAGGAAAACTGCACCCTGTAAAGAGGAAGCCGCACAGTGGAGTCGCTAGAAAATACACCTGAAGAGTTACAGATGATTAAGGGTGTTTAAAGAAAACATTAACTGCGGTGCTGTCAAAGCCTGCTGTTGCACAAGCAGTGTGTTACTGCAGTAAGCAGCGCTCCTGGGGCACTTTGTGCTTTTGTTTGGCATGTTGTGAGCCAACCCCGCAACTCCCCTGCCAGGGGCACCTCGGAGGTGAGCTGCCAGCAGACAGAGCTGCCCTCAGAAGAGGGCGAACGCTCTCCTCCGCAGCTGGTGGCGAGTGTCCTCTGCCGGCGACTCAGCCCACAGGAGCATCAGCAGCAAACTGGGGGTGGCTGCACAAACCTGGAGGGCATAAAAAAACTTCCTCTGCCAGATGCAGAAGGGAAAATACATTTCTCACTTTATCTTCATGCCGGGGAGCCATCCAGCCCTGCACAGACCATAGCAGCGGGGAGGGCAGGGTAAAGCAGCTCCCTCTGATCTCAGATGGTGACATTTGCTTTTGCAAGGTTAGGTGTCAGTTATCATCTTCCTGTAGCTGACTGATAGCCAAGACAGCGAAAGCAGCCACGGTGGTAAGAGGATTCAGGTTTACAGGGATAGCCAGTGTCTTTTATTGGAGTGAAGGGTGCAGCTGGGGAGTGGTCAAATCCACTCTTAAGCTTGGACTTCATCTCTGCTCTGACAAGTCTGGTGAAGGATTTGTATTCCCAAAAGTTTGTGGTGAGTGCAATATATCCTCAGATTTACCTGTTCAGAGAGGGTGTGCATAGAGTAAGGATTATCATCGTTATTATTTGCTTTTTAAAATCTCTTGCAGCACCCAGGGCTTCAATCAATCAGCGCTTTGGACCAAGCCATGTATTCTCATCACATCTACCGTGAATAACACAACACTTCCTAGCTTTTAGATATGTAAGGTTTAGTGGTTTTAATTTTTGCCTTTTAATTTTGCAGCTATGGGCATGTTTTCCTGAGCCAAGCAGAAGATATGATCGGTTCCAAATACAAGAAGGTGGTTTACAGGGAGTACATGGACGGCAACTTCACACAGCGCAAAGTGAGGACGGAGGAGGAGGAACACTTGGAAATCCTGGGCAAGTGGCTCTCGCGGCTCACAGACCAAGCCTGATTAGTGAGAGGATTCCTTTACAAAAACTAAGAAGTGTTCAAGCTTTGGTAACATGGCAAACAAGGAATGCTGAGGCCTATTGCAGTGATTTTACACCTAATTTGTGTAATTGCTGAGTGTAAAGATGCTTTCCAAATCAGAGAATTCATTCCCAAACATGAATAAGGAGTTTCCTAAAGAATACTGATGGGGGAGGATGCCAAAATGGCAATTCCAGGATTCACCTTAACTTCAGAACATGTCATGTGGGGGAGACTCTTGTAGGCAGATTAAGTCAATATTAAGGGCTGGATTTGTATCTGAAATTGGGCAAGGCAAAATTTCACACGTCATAAAAAAGCCATAAGCTCGCGTTTTTTTATGGGGTGAGAAGTAGGCAACAACTGATCATAAAGTAGTCCACACTCTCCAGGAATATATTTGACTTTTCATTTTTTTGCAATAAAACCATTAAAAAAAAAAGGTAAAAAGAGCTCTTACCGTCTTCAGAAATAAAAGATTTGAAAGATACAGAAACCATCCACAAGAGTTTTCCTTAAGAACAAGCTGTCCAAAGACCTGGGCCCAGAGTGAACAATTCTTCTCACTGACCAAAAAGGATTACTTTTATATATGTGGAGCTTTTCATCAGATGAGATAACAAACTGGTTTTGATGGCTTTGCTGAAAGAATAACCTGAGGGTTTTGAGAAAGACCTTGGCTCCTCTCCTGGGTCAAGCTATTGAAAGTCTGTTGAATTCAGAAAAGCAGCATTAATCACCGGCATCTTCTGTTTTAATTTAGGGCCATTACTCCATGCGGAGGTTGGTGACTCTGTACTGATCGTATTTAAGAACAAAGCCAGCAGGCCTTACTCAATAAGCGCACATGGTATAGAAGAAGTGGGTTGTGAAGAACAACCTGAGACACCAATTACTCTCCCCGGTAAGGCTCTTCTGTTTTGTTTTGGGTTTTTTTCTTTTTTTCTTTGAGCTACAAAGGCTGTATATAAAAGCATTTTAAAAGATGAATGCTAATCCCTCTTTCAAGTTTACACATACCTATGTGTTCTTCCAGGCATAATACACTCAACGTTTATTCAGATACCTGTAGGTTCTTGATCAAGTGAGCATGTTTGGGCAGAGAATGAACCTTTGTTCCTATCAGGGGTAGAAACAGGAATGTAGTATCACTGGCCAACCTCCAAAAAAAGCAGAAGCAGGCCCACAACCATGGCAAGGAAGTGTAAGCCAGTGCTGCAATTGCTCCAGACTGACACTAACGATGTTTCAAAAACTGAGAAACTCATCGGTAGAGCTGCAGTTTGCAACGTTAACTCTGCCTCTCCCTTCATCTGCACAGAATTGGCATTTGCATTCAGAGCTGATGCATGACAGGCAAAATGTTGCCGTCACAAGATTTAAAAGGCTTGGAAGACGTGTATGCCTCACTATGCCTCAGTTTCTAGGGAGGAAAACAGTGGAAAAGCATTCTCACAGCAATGAAATTCTTCATATAGAAAAATACCTGCTGGAATTTTTGTACTTCAATTTTTGTCTTGGGTTTTATATTCTGGTAGTAAGCCAAACTCACACACAGGCATTATAGTCAATCCAAAAAGTACTTAATTTTTCTTTCCATCACCGATGCAATTTTTTTCACAGTATTTGCAAGCTTCAGTGTGAAACTAAATGAAAAGAAATTCTGATGCACTAACTCCCTCTGGAAGCTGAAAATTCTTCCCTGTAGGTAGCCGTATCGGTACAGTACAGTCACATGCAAATTCATGGGCTCCTGCTGGAGTTTGATGCATTAATAACTGTGATTAATACACAGGGAAAAAAAGGAGCTGATTTATAGGATTCTCTTGTTTCGTTATTTGCTCCGTGATGTTGTCAACGTTGTTTTGTCAAGCTGTAACGCTGTGCACGCTGCTGCCATGTCTCCCGTGTCCACATGGGAGCAGGCTTGGGATGAGCTGGATGAGGGAAGGTGTCTACGTTTGACAGTAAGACAATGAGAGGGACTCTTCAGCAAGATCTAAGGACAGGCTTTTCCTTAGGAGATTGGAAGCAACAGTTAACACAGAAAACAAGTCCCTCAAAACAAGAATAAATCCCGGGTACTTCAATCCCCACCACAATTATTTCGAAACCTTCGCTCCCCATCTTCCTAGGCCAGGCTGGACTGCTCACCCCAAGCTCCCCAGAGCCCATCCTGAACCAGTCATCAGTCAGATTTATGTCCTGCTGAACTGTGCTTCTGAGAGCACTGCGAGATCCTAAAGAAACCGTGGGTGACATGACAGAGAGATACAGGCAGCAGATCCACAGCAGCCTAAGACAAAACAGCTCTCAGATGCCACAGCTTTGTCCTCTCCTTGTCCATTCCCCCATTTACCCACCAGAAAAAGGCAAGAAAGATCCATTTTCCTCTTGTTTATCAGTCTTTTCAGGGGTTATGCTCCATTTGCACTTCAAAGATAGGTCTTTAATGCCATCTGAAGTGTCCCAGTTTTTAAGCAGAGTGGAGATTTTTCCATCTACAGCCTCCAAACACCCTGAAGTGAGGAGTGAAAAGCAAGGAAGTGGTGAAGGACCATGGCTGGGCTATGCCCTCACATCATGCTCTCTGAAACAGGGTGATGATATGTAGGTTAGATAGAGGTGGATTACAAACCCTTCCCTGGTGTATGTCTTCATGGCATGAATGCCTCTGAGACTGAGGGGTTTCTTGTTCGTGTTTTTTGTCCTGTTAGTGTAGTGTTGTGTCTTAAAAGCCTTTCTGATCTCTGCTGAAGTGTGCAAACCCATGCTGTAATGAACAGAAGATGCTTGTCCTCTAAGAATAAACAATATTGCAACATATACTTTTCTCATACAGTATAATATTTGGGAGTCACCATTTCTTTTTTTTTTTTTTGTAGTTATTGCTGTACAATAAAACCCACTATTGCATGATCTATCAAAAGGGTGTAGTGGCTCAGTGACACAAAACTAGGCTCAGCCACTTCACAATGATTTAAGCTTGAAAACTCCCCTTTGCCCTGGTGCCCACGGCTGTTGGGTTGTGGCTGTACTAAGATCATGGCCAAGAGTTCTGTGATTTCCTTGTTTTCCCCTGACTCGTAGCATCCCCAGCTGTTCTTGCCTTTGGTCTCGCTGGAAGACTTTTGGGCCAGAGACTGCCTGGTTCAGCATTTCTCCACCACTTGAAAGGGCAAGGTGATGATCATATCTTGGTGTCCTACCCTTCCTTGCAGTACCAGCAAAAAAACCAAAGCATGGAGATGCAGCATTGGCAGTTCATAGGTGTGTTTGTGGTCGGTGTGGAGGACTGATCCTCACCCAAACAGATAATTTCCCCATCAGATTGGTGGTTTTTTAATCAAATCTGAGGTCAGGGAATCTCTGCTCAGGGAGGACGTGGCAGAGGTGACAGCTTTTGTGAGGGGACAGGGGTTCTCCAGTAACTGCTGAGGAGAGGGGGTTTAGCTGAAAGAGGGAAGGACTCCCTTGCTGCTCCCAGTCAACAAGTCAGTACGTACTCAGCTCTCCTCTCCTGGCCCAGATCTTATACACTGCTGCAAGACCATCTGCGAAATCCCAGGGGCAACTGCCACATCTCTGTGCCTTTTTCAACTGAAAAGGTCCAGGAAATATTTTTCTGGAGCTTGGCTCCTGACACCTTCAACTGACCTTACGCATCAGCATCCAAGATTATTGATCTGCTACAAGTTTTGCCCACAGAGAAAGATGAAAAGTCCTATTTCCAAACGTCCCTTTCTGTTGCCAGCATCACTTGCAGACCTCCTTTTCTGGGCACTATCTGTCTTCGTTTACAGCACTGGAACCTCACTGACCTCCTAGAAGTCATAATCACGTTCACATCCCATTGCTGCATGCTTACACAGATAGTTCTGATACAGATCATTTTTTGATGAGGAGGGTAGCAGATCTCAGTTACATACTATTCAAAGCCTCTAATACCCAGCTGCTCTTGGTAAAATTGTTCTCTCTGTTTCAGGGGAAATAAACACCTACAGGTGGAACGTCCCAGAACGATCTGGCCCTGGTAAAACAGATCCAAACTGTATCACTTGGGTTTATTACTCAACCGTGAATTTTGTAAAGGTAACCAAGAAATGGTCGTTAAAGATTGTGTTGCTCTGGATAAAGCATCCTGCCTTGCACCATGTTTCTGAAAGGATCCTGCTTCTCATTTGGGCGAGGACCACAGGCTAGAGGAATGATTTACAGAGCTAGATGCTTTGTCATCTTTGATAACAGTTGCACATGCCTGGGTAATTTAATCTACTGAAATCCCCAGGGATACACCACGGTAATGTGATTCCCTCCGTAAAGAACAGTTGAAGGGATTTCGGGTGAAGGCACAATATCGCTTTGGCACATGAACACAGGGACATGTAGGGAAAGATATCTCTAATCAGACAGAGCCATGATTTCTCATCTGATGACAAAATGGAATTTCATTTTTATTTAATCTGTGGTTAATCTGTGTCTATTTCACAACCGAATGAACTAGGAAATTTGTAACGCATATGTTTATTCCATTTCAGGACACATACAGCGGCCTGATTGGGCCTCTCGTAGTTTGCAGAAAAGGAATTCTAGATGAAAGAGGTCTAAGGAAAGACATTGATCGTGAATTTACCCTGCTGTTTATGGTGTTTGATGAAAACGAATCCTGGTATTTGAAAGAGAACATTGAAACATACCTTCATAAGAATCCTGACGATTTTAATTCCACTGAGAACTTCGTAGAAGGCAACAGCAAGCATGGTATGTAAGACTCAGTGGCAGCAGCCAGGAGGACAGAGGTTTATTTTTCACAGCCATTTTCAGAAGACATTGGGCTTAGCCTGCAATTACCCAACCATGTGACAACTTCACAAGCTGCAACCCTGGAAACAAAAAAAAAATTTCATGTGGCACAGCCAAGATATTTTCCTAACAAGATTGTTTAATCTCATACTCATGGGAAGAGGCTGGCCTGCCAAACTGCCCTTCTAATTTGGGAGCTGCATTCCTTGCAGGCTTGTTTAATAGGAGCATAAGGTTGCCATTTAAAAATTGTAATAGCAGCCAGCCCAGGAGCCAGGCAGAGCAGGCTGGATGGGGGCAGGAACAACCCTGGCAAAGCAAACTTCTCTTTCTACAGGTGGTACCCATTTTAGGCAACAACTCTATCCCCTCTTTTTCCATGTAGCTTCTCAGCATAAATCCTGTTTGTTCAGAAGTTTTATCTCAATCAGTAGGAAACCTACCCAATGCTTTTCAAGACAGAGAAATGGTTGCTGCTGTGCAGTTAGATGATTTGGAAATGGAAAGAAAAGCATGACTGTCTCCCTGCAATGGCAGGGGTCACTGTGGAGAGTCCTTGCTCAGGCCGTACGTGCCTGTCCCCTCTCTGCCTGGGCACCCCTTCTCCCCAGAGAGAAAGTGCAAAAAGTGCCCGAAGTGGAGGTCATCATCACCCATACCATGGCCAGTTATTAATCAGTCCTGTTTTGTCCTTCTTCCAGCAATCAATGGGAAGATTTATAATGGTCTCCTGGGTCTAACGATGAACGAAGGTGATAAGACAAACTGGTATTTGATAGGAATGGGCAATGAAGTGGATGTACACACAGTTCACTTCCATGCACAGACCTTCATATTTAAGGTTGGTAAAATTAATCAAAGTAAAACTTTTATAGTGCAATGGGTAATTTCTGCAAAAAAGTCTAGGTTCTAGCCTGGTTTTGCAGCTTGGGCATGGAGCCCTGGACTGACGTTGAGGTCAGTGGGAGTTTTGCATGTGAAGCAAATGTAAAATGAATGAGATCCTTTAGCTTCTACCATTCCGAACCTGTTACAAAACATGAATAAACATCACTATGAGAAGCCGTGACTAGGTGGGTAAAATGTATATATTTACCTGCGGGTATAAAGGAAGATACAGGGAGGAAATCAGAGAGTTATGCGTGCTTAGAGTATGGTTTTATGTTGTGATAGCCTGACACTGGCAGGACGATCTGAAAAATCTGTCTTTCAAAGAAATGCCTGTGCTCAACCAGCACTTGAAGTCCTCAGGAGGGGTGTCCTGTTGTTAATTAATTAATTGATTAAATGAGGGGGGTCCACAGACCTCAGTTTCCCTGGATGAGGCATACTAGAAACATATAACAAGAAGCATTCGATCTGCCTTGAGGACCTGAAAAGTCTAATTGGAATATTTCAGTGCCTGTGCGGGGTTTTGAGACAAGACTCTTACGATGCTGGTTTTGCCTTGCCACAGACAGATAAGGACCACAGAGGAGACGTGTATGACCTTTTTCCTGGGACTTTCCAGACGGTTGAACTTGTAGCAGAAAACCCTGGAACGTGGCTGCTGCACTGCCACGTAGCCGATCACATCCACGCTGGCATGGAGACGACCTACACCATCAATAAAGCAGGTGCAGTATCAGAAACATGTTCTAGGACTTGGAGGCGGTATCGCAGCAGACCGGATGGAAGGCAGGAAGAAAAGGAAGAGAGTTAATGTCAACGCTGCAGCCTGCACGCTGGTGGGAAGCACCTGTAAATTACCGTGGCCAGTTAGCATCATCTAGGGACAGGACAAACACCCCTAGTGACATGGCAGGAACAGTAATCTTCGCTACACTCTGCGACTTTAAAACAGTTGGTGCTTCACGAAAGCCCCTGTAAGACAGTGGCAGCCTGCGGACCATTAGCTCTCTGCAGGTGGTGCACAAAAGATTTGCAAAGCTATTTTTCAGCCTTGCTGCCACGTGGTGTGTGGGAGGGTCCCTTGGCTAAGGACAGTTGGCAAACCGCTTGGGTGGTGCTGCTCCTTTCCATCACTTCTGAGTAGTGCCAGAAGTGCCTTATGATCCTATCACTAAACATCTGGATCCAGCTTCTCCTGCCCAGGTCCCCGCTGTGCTTGCTACACTCCTCCGCAGGGACTGCGACAGCACCAGCAGGCACACCTTGTGCATGTAACCCTGTAGCAGCAGGGTGACAAATATAATGCCAAACATAGCCAAAATACTTCTTCCTTGGACAAGGTGAATTTATTTTATACCACACATTCATTCAGGCCGTGAAACTTCAAATGAACAAGCAAATGCAGAACTGAATCATAGAATCACAGAATGGTTTGGTTGGGAAGGGACCACAAGGATCATCTAGTTCCAACCCCCTGCCATGGGCAGGGACACCCTCCACTAGACCAGGCTGACCAAAGCTCCATACAACCTGGCCTTGAACACTGCCAGGGATGGGGCATCCACAGCTTCTCTGGGCAACCTGTTCAGTGTCTCACCACTTTCATCATAAAAACCTTCTTCCTTACATCCAGCCTACATCTACCCTCAGTTTGACTGTTACCCCCATCCTATCACTATAGCAGTAAGTAATGAAGTACAGATGCCTATAGAGAAGGAGGACATTGCCCATGGAGCTGCCCAGAGCAACAGCTGTGCTGAACTAATCATGATTTCTGTTCAGATCAACAAGGTGGAAGGAATTAAATAAAATCAAGGCTATTTCCTCCAGAAGACAAAGAAGTGTTTATTAAGGTTTCCAAATTAACTATGGTTTCTCTCCTCACAGAGCGAGAAGGCCCTTCAGAAGGAGGACTCACAACTGAAGCATACAATACAACTACTGCAAAAAACAGGACCACTGCAACGGGTAAGGAGGTCTTAAACTGTCATTTAAGACTCTTCAGATTAATGCATAGATTTCTCATTAACTACGTCTCCTTTAACAGATTATGACAGCAAAGGGGGCAATTTTTTTGGTAAGACTTTGAGTCCTGGAGAGGCCATCCTGTTACTCACGGCCCTTTTTTTCGTTGGACTTGTGCTGCTATCAACAGCATTAACCCTCTTCTGCCTCGTCACCCGCCAAGGAGGCAGGATCCATTACACGGCTCTGCATGACAAAAGTCCACTCCTAACAGATTCCCTGTAAAGCCCAGCTTTTAGCATCATTCCCAGAGCCGCACTGGATTTCATGACATGCTGCTAATAAAACTGGAGCAAGACGTACGTGGATAGTCCTACCCCACAGCCAGCGCTCACAAGAGTGAACTCGAGCTGTAGGATTCGGCTCTGAGAGCCATGTACCACCCATCACTGCTTCCACTCCTCCGGAGCCCATCCGAGCTTTGCCCAAGATCAGATTTGGCAGCCCAGCAGAACAGCACACCTCTCGGCATCCACGCTGGCTGCAAAGGATTTATCCACGGGAGTACGGAGCGAGCAGCATGGCATCCCTGCGCTCTGTGCAGAAACACGGGGTTCATGCTAGGGAATGAATACTACCAGGGACTGTTTCGAACGTCCTGGCTCCTGAAGGAGCAGGTGTCAATGTGGAAGTCCGTGTGTTTTCCCAAAGTCTGTCTCAATGAATTAACTGACATTTAAGTGATTATCCTTTTTGCCCTGTTAAATGAGGAAACTGTGCACTAGGGACAGATTTTTAAAGATATTTAGGGACCTGCCAATAGATTTTAGCACCTGATGGAGTTCAGCAGTGCCCCTGCTGTTAGTTTCTAACAGCTCTTGTCAAAATCTCTTTAAAAATCTAGCCCTGAGCAACCTCCAAGAAAGTTAGTTGACTTTGTAATTGCTGCTTGTTGTGGTCCTGATTCTGTACCTCTTCTTCGCACCGAGCAACACCGCACTCCCTACCTGTAAAGAAGCCTTCAGGAGGCTGATCCCTGTGCTCTGTGAGGAAGACAGGCAGAATCAGGCCATGTTTAGTGATACTTGAATGTCTAGAGCTCATTTTTAATTAGTCAGTGTTCACTCTTGCCTGCTCACGTCAGGTACAGCTCTTGCAGAGGAACTCCAGAACAAACACATCTGTGAAACTGTTTATCCAAATTTGATTTTGAATGTAAATTCAAGTTTCTGGGTTTATTTTTTCCACTTCTGTATTTTGAATTATGTTCAAATGTAAGACACTTTACTGCGTATCACTCCTATTGTAGCTTAATGGTGTCGTGGGTGGATGTCCGGTTAACCAATGTGTTGAAGTTTCTTGGGTGTTTCTCAGTTATTTCTTGACTCTTTGTTTTCCCCAGTGATTTAAGAGCACACACAGGAGGTAGAACTGCAGGCCTGAGCCCAAACAGGAGTTACACTATAGCGATAGACACTTCCAGACTCATTCTCTGTATCTTCCCTTTGAGCTGACAAAACCAAATACTCTAAGCCCTTTCATCTCTCTGGTTTGTAAACACTGAGATCTGTTCTGTGCAAAACCCCTGTCTGTCTGTGCAGAACATTTGCTCTGTATACGTACGAAATTAAAGCCTTTCACTTAAACACGCACTGTTAATAAAGGAAATTATTTGGTACTTTCCTGTTAGAGTAGCTAATGTGTCTGACTTTTTAGAAACAGAACCATAGAAAGTAGCCAGCCAAAATGATTACAACAATAATAAAAATCGGGTTATTTGTACAAACCTTCTGGCCCAGTTCATTTCATCCAGCACACTTCTCAGCTGGATGGTGCCTGTGAAACAGGAACGAAGCCCCCACCAAAGGTCCTCAGGGCCTCAGGACGTCACTGCTGCTTGCCCAGGCAACACAGCCTGCCACAGAGAGCACGAACATCACAGGAGGTGTAGAACATCGCATTTACCATTGCCTGCCTGGCACAGGCAGCCTCGTGCCCAGCCGTGCCCGACACCTGTGCTGAAGGACAGCATCTGCGTTGGGCTGAAGGACCAGCCAGAACAGAGAACAAAGCAACAAAATGAGCAAAGGAAGAAAATTAACAAGTCACCAGGACAGGTGTGTTCTCCAGAGAGCACGACAGGCCCTCAGGTATGAAGAATCTGGATTGTGAGCTCAGGTAACAGTCGTAAAGCTCAAAAAGTGACAAATGCAAGAGCAACCTTTCAAAACTTTCCAGAGAAATAAGCAGCTCTGACACCCACACAAAGCAAGCTGGCAGAAACCATTCTAAAAAAACCCAGAAAAGTGACCAAAAGACTAAAAAAAGATCTTGGAAGTATGGATTTTTATTTTTTTCCTTTTTAAGAAAATTGTGTCACAGCGAGGTTTTGAAGGACTCAGCGTGTGGATAAGAGGCCCGGATTAATGTAGCCTGCTTACATTTCCATAAGACATTTGAGAAGGTCCTGGATAAAGCTTCTTAAAAAAATTAAATCACCATAGGGTGAGAAGCAGAGTCCACAGCTAAATAAGTGCTCAAAAGACAGAAATAAGTGGCCATATTTCACAGTGGAGGTCCCCCTGAGGTGCTGCAAAGACCCTTGCTCTTCACTATTTTCTCTAAGTGGTGTGAAAAAGGATGATCAAGTTGAGTGGCAATCATAAGGGTGTGTAGCGTGAAAAATGAGCGATAAAAATATAAAGTTTAGTACTGATACATTTACAGCGGTACTTGTGGAAGAAAAGCAACCCTAGCCCTATGTGCTAAGCAATCGAGGAATGGGATCTTATTTATAACAGTTTAATGATAATGTCAGCTCAAGTGCTTATTAGCAGGCAGAAAGGCAACTGAATGTTAGGAGTTAGTAGGAATTAGGAACAGAGCAAACCAGAAAATAACTTGGTACCTGCATCCTGAACACGGCGTGAGTCGCATCCGTCAGCCCCATCCAGGAGTGGACCCAGCAAGAACCGAGAAAGGCAATCAGTGTTGTAGAACAGTTTCCATATGAGGAATGATTTCCTTGGATTTGGGCTTGGGAAAACAGAAAGGACAATTGAAAGCAGACAGGGTAGAGGTTTGATAAAGGGAGGCTGGAGCGGAGAAGGGAACAATTTGTCCCTTTTGGAAGAAGCAGTATGAGCTGGGGGGGTGCTGCAGGCAACGCGCAGGAGGTGGCTCTGTACGGGGAGGACAGTGACTCCTGGTCCGAGGGGGCTGAGGATGCTCTGAGCTTACAGAGGGTCTGGAAGCAACTCGAAAAATACACGGGGGGAAATGAATGAGGGGTTATTAAAGGTGAAGGCACCCCGCTGACTCCCACAAAAAGCGACCTGAGACGTGGCGGTGGTCCTAAACACTGGAATGCCATGGTGCTAGGTAGATTAAGGACTTGGAGCATCTGCCGGACGAGCTGGGGGGAAGAGAGCTGGGGCTCTTCAGCCCGGAGAATTTCCCGACACCCGACGGGGGTGCAGCGCAAACGCCAGGCTCTCCTCAGCGGTGCCCAGCGAGAGCGGCAGAAGCGACGGGCGCAAACTGCACTACAAGAAGTCTCCATCCCTAGGGGCACCCCAAGGCGCCCGGCACGGCCCGGAGAGCAGCCCCCCCGCCCCCTCCACCGCCGGAGGGGCGGCCCAGCCCGCACCCCAGCTCAGCCCC
>VWZZ01000025.1:299831-373452 GCA_013399095.1 Psophia crepitans
CAGCGCTGTCTGGGGGCCCCGCTGCCAGCTGCCGGCAGCGGGGCTCCCCTCGGGGTAGGGCGAGAGGCGCCGGGGGGCCGTGGGGAGCGCGCAAGAGGGAGAGCGGCTGGCTGGAGAGCATCCCGAGCAGCTGGCAGCGCCTCGCTGCAGCCTTGCCCGGGTATGCTGGGCATCCCGGCTGGCCCTGCCCGGCCTGCTCCCCGGGGCATCCCCTAACCGCTGTCATTCCCAACACTGGCTCCTGAGCAGCAGCGCCGCCGCTGCACCTCCCGCCGTGGCAGCGGTGTAGGCAGAAGCACGGAGCCGTGCCGCTCTTGTGTCCCCCGGTGCTGCGCAGCCTTCCGCGTGCGCGCCCTGCCCAGCGCCCCGAGCGCTGCCCGTGGGCGGCGGCGCCCGGCGCTCGGGGTGTTCTGCAGTGAGATCTGGGTGTCGTTCGGCAGCTGTCAGGGATGGGTGCCGAGGAAGAGGTGTCTCAGACCGCTGCGGTGGGCTGCGGGCGGCTCAGTTGGGTAGGGAGGCCCCTCGGATGTGAGGCAGCGTGAGCTGTGGAAGCGCTCTCCTAAGCCTTCCCCTGCTCTGCTGTGCTTCTGCAGCTGCTCCAGTTCAAATTCTGGTGTGACTCGGAGGATAAAGCTATGCTTTACAGGAGAAGGGCCACGTTTCCTAATTATTTTGTTATCTTTTTTTTTTTTTCCCCATCCCCAAGTTACAGAAGTGCTTGTACAGCACCCTAGCAGCCAGCCCTTTCCAGAGCCTGAAATGATGAGGAGACTTTTAAATCCGAATGATAAAGACTTGTAACTTCAGGACTCACTTATAAAATCTATTTGCTTATAAGAATTGCTCTGCATTTAAATACCACTATACGAATGAAGGTTTCAAAGGGGAATAAGCAGTACTGTCCATTTGGAGACATTAATCAGACACCGGACTGCTTAAGAGATAAGATGCCGCAGACCGCTGGATTCACACCTAGCTACACACCTACTGCAGCAGGTGTGGGTTTGACCCAAAGCGCCGTGGCCTGCAATAGCCACGCAGAGGAGTCAAGGATAGCGGAGGAGTCAAGGATAGCCAGGCTGGGAATGTCATGACCAGATCCAAGTCCTGTGGCAGCTCTGAACAATCAAAGCCTGGATGGATGCAGCAGTATTTCTGTCATCTAACATGCTGCTTTTAGTCTTAGGTCTGCTACTGATGTGTGCACATTTCTTCCTCTCGAAGCAGTGAAAAAGCAGCCTTGCGTTTCCATGTACTAACTTGTATGTGGGCCCCTTAGTGCTTCTTCCTTCTGCTTCTCCTCTAAAAGCACCGGATCCAATTTGAAACAGTGCCTGTGTATCAAGGTCTCCTTTATGAGTATTCCTTTCATTTTCCTTCCTTACGTAAAGCTCCGACACGCAGTTGAATTGCAGGGTTTGTGAGTTAAGTTACCGAGCCCGGGAAGCGCGGGTTGGATGAGTGGGCAGTGAGGTGGGTAGGGACGTGGCTGAACGGCAGAGCCCAGAGGGCTGTGGTAAGTGGTGCAGAGTCCAGTTGGAGGCCTGTATCTAGTGGTGTGTCCCAAGTGCCAGTGCTTGGTCCGGTCTTATTCGGTATGTTCATCAATGACCTGGACGAGGGGACAGGGTGCACCCTCAGTAAATTTGCTGACAATACTAAACTGGGAGGAGCGGCTGACACACCGGAAGCCTGCGCTGCCATTCAGCGAGACCTGGACAGGCTGGAGAGTTGGGTGAAGAGGAACTGAATGAAATTCAAGAAGGGCAAGTGTAGGGTTCTGCACGTGGGGAGGAATAACCCCAGGCAACAGTACAGGTTAGGGGTTGACCTGCTGGGAAGCAGTGTTGCAGAGAAGGACCTNGGAGAGTCCAGTGGAGGGCTGCGAGGATGAGTAGGGGGCTGGAGTATGAGGAAAGGCTGAGAGCTGTGTCTGTTTAGCCTGGAGAAGAGAAAACTGGGAGGGGATCTGATTAAAGCTTACAAATATCTGAAGAGTGGATGTCAAGAGAATGGGGCCAGACTCTTCTCAGTGGTGCCCAGTGACAGGACGAGGGACAATGGGCACAAACTGGAACACAGGAAGTTCAATCTGAATGTGAGGAAAAACTTCTTCACTCTGAGGATGACGGAGCACTGGAACAGGCTGCCCAGAGAGGTTGTGGAGTCTCCTTCTCTGGAGACATTCAAAACCTGCCTGGATGCGATCCTGTGCAACCTGCTCCGGGTGATCTTGCTCTAGCAGGGGGGTTGGACTGGATGCTCTCCTGAGGTCCCTTCCAACCCCTGCCAGTCTGTGAATCTGTGAATCTTCACTAATCAAACATTTGGTCCTCAGTGCATGCTATATATAACCTATTTCAGTATTAAACTAATTCAGGTTGAATCTGTGACTGCAGTGGATTCATAAACCAAGAAATGAACTGCGTGCATGCTACACCTTGCATGTGCTTTATGTTGCTTATAATCCTGAGGACCTGTTAGAAGAAAACGTGGAGTTTAAAAATGAGCTCTTCTCTTTGAAAAATAAATAAGAAAAAAAAGCATAAATATGAAAAATACACCAGGGCCCCGGTGTCAGTGAAACTACCCCACGTGATTTCCATACAGAAAGTGATACTGTGTCAGTCAGACTGCTGTTACGGCTGTCGCCTGTTTCCCACGCAGTCCTTGTGGCTTAGCAGGCTGCCTGCTTACAGGAGGTCCCAAAGCTGCTTCCATTAAGGCTTTTTGGGGGATGGAGAGGATCTTGGGGGCTGGATACGCCTGGTGCTGCGAGCACTAGTGTTCAGCCAGTGATGAAACAGAAAGCAAGGATTGGTTCCGAACACGTCCTGATGTAAGTGTGCTTTGAAAAAGCTCAGGAGTGCTAAACTGAGAGGAATGGTAGGGTCTGTTTTAGGTCTGAAGAAGGGCAACTCAGAATCAGAAGTGGTTGTGGAAGCGGTATGTGAGTCACAGCATAGAAATACCTCTACCTCTGGGTACAAAAATGGAACACCCTGTCAAAAAATGAATGCTCAGCTCCTATTTCTGTTGGGATAATTGCATTCTTCCCACCTAAAATTCTCTTGGCACCTTGAGCTGTCACCTTCCCTTCCCGCTCTGCTTTCCTGTTTCGTTGCAGTTTTCCTCCTACATGCAGTTGCTGTTAATTGTGCAAAATGATAAAAACGTTTACGAAGGCCACGGAGGTTTTCCGAAGTCACCAAGTAACACTTAGTTTTGATAGGAGTTTCAGGAAATAAATGAGATTCCAGTTGGGTATGGCAGAGGATTTCTCTGCTGGAGGCAAGGAGAACCCAGCTGCTGCCCCGCTCAGCCAGTGAGTACTGCCGGCACTGCTGGGGTCAGTGCCTGCACCGCGCTTCGGCATCCTTCAGGGGCAGGAGGAGAACGAATCTTGGTTTGTTCTTCGTTATATTTTAGACACCCATAGTCATTTGCAGGTTTGTGATGATTTTAAGCTGGTGCTGGTAGTACCTGGTTGTGGTTGAGCTGCTCTCTGCCAGCCCTGGGAAGCTTTGCTGCTCGAAACCCTGCGCCTGTTATCTCTTTGCAGGTAGATCTTTTTGTATATAATTTTATGTAATTTTATATGATTTTATATTGGAAACTTGAAAATGGAAATAACAATAGGATTGTGAGGATTGTGTTGCTTATTTTTCTTATGTTCTGGCCTGATATTATTTCCTTATATTATTTGGCAGTTCTTAGGGTAAATATACAGGTGATCAGGTGGTATGGTAACAGAAACCACATAAATATAGCAAAATCACCCGTCCCTTTTATAAAGGAAAAAAAAAATGAGAAAGGGGCACCCTCAGCAATGTATGAGCCACAAATTTGGTCTGTGACATTTTGCCATGACCATGTTTTTAACAAGAATATCTTTAATTCCAGTTTTTAAAACGTGTGTGTGTGTGTATGTTGTGAGATATGCTTTCTTACAGTAAGCAACTTAGCTGAAAACATAGATATTTATTACCAAGGCACTGCTTGTAGCAGGATACTGCAGCCCTAAGCAGGTACAGGCAGCGGAGCAAAGAGGAAATCAAAACAAGCTGCTTCATTTTGGCAGAGGCTTGGTTCCAAGTTAGTTCTGGGAAAAATATTAGGGTTGGCTTGGGTTGCAGCTGAAAGAAAACCAGATGTGAGAGCTATCCACTCAGTATCAAGTATTTGCATCTTTTCCCGTAGGAAGGCAGTTGGGAATTGCTCATTGCCCAGCGGCTGCTTGTCACCAAACGATGTCGTTTGGCCTGCTGTACGCAGCAGCTTTCGGGTACCATGAAGCTGTGCAGCCGGCAGCGTGTGCCAGCGGCGTTCCCTGCGGCTTCGCGTGGGAGGTGATGGATGGGAAGGGGGACAGGGCGGGACGGAGAGAGCTGGAGAGGGGAGAAGAAGGGAATCTCGTAGTGGCCACCAGCAGTCCTTACTACAAGTTCAGTTTGGGCATTGGTTGTGCATGGCTCATACATTGCTGGTGTGAATTAATCCTCTTGTTTTAGCATCTCTGTTTATTTTGTAATATGACAAAGCACCCTGGAAACCCTCCCAGGATCCAGTAACTGTCATATGTTAAGTCACCCAAGAAACTTGAGTATAATCAGCATGAAGTGCTATTGCCTTGTCACCTGTGGCAGAACAGTGGGTTAGGAGGTGCCTAGGACCAACCCCCAGTATCTGCCTGAATCTGTCAAAATGAAGATTGGCTGCACTAAAAAAGTCTTATTTCCCTTTGATGCATCTTACCCCCTTGTTGGGAAGTGCTCAAAAGTTGGTAGGTGGAGTCTTGTCCTATGCTCTCCACACTACAGGGTTAACGTCCCCATTGACCACTTTGGGCTTTCCCAGTGGTGACAACCCTTGCTTGCCCTGCTCGATTTCCACCTAATTTCTAGGAGGGTTTTTTTTTCTCCAATTTGTTTGCTCTAGTTTCCATCCCCCCAGTTGGCTGCCTGTGGGATTTGAGGTGCTTTGGCCAGCAGAAAACACAGGGTGAAGGGTGTTAGTGGGGAACTCTGGGTGCTGCATCCCAACAGCTTCTGTGGGTGCCGTGGGGGGGCAGTCCCCATCTGCAGCATCCCTTGTTGCATGTCCAGCTGAGCCTGGGTCTCTCTATACAGGCTAATCATGTTTCTCATGACAATCAAATGTATAGGGAGTTAAAAAAAGTGAGACTAAATCACAAATATACAAATATACAAAAAAAAATCTTAACTCTTGAATTAGCCTCTCCTGCTGACCTGTGGCTGGCCCTCACTGCTGACATCCCTCTCCCTTCACATCCACAAGTTGCTGGGGAGGCTTTTCGGAAATAATCCTATCTTGTGACTTCCCTAAGGGCTGGGGGCTAAAGTTAGGTTGGGTGTAATTAGGGCAAAGACTATTACTATGGCAGCTGCGGGCTGAGAGCTTGAAAAACATCTCCGAGCGCTGCTGCAGCAGGCTGTATGCTAATAGCTGGCATTTGCCCACCGTGCGTTTAGCTCAGCAGGGTGCTCTGAAACCCAGGGCGTTAATGACAGGACTGAGTTAACAGGCGTGTCAGGAGCATCAGTCTGGAGCAGCCAGACAAACTGTGGGCTTCAGAGCATCTTCCGTTAGAGTTGCAGACCCCCGAGGACAGCAGTATGGGCTGTGCTGCCCTCTGGGACGTAAGGGCTGCTCAGGAAATAGCAGAAGTTACCCGCACCAGGAACAGGCCTGCCTGGGGAGCCAGGACAAACTCCTAAAAACATTTACTTTAATGTCAAATCTAAATTGTCTGTGGGTGAACATCTTCAACTGCTGATGAGGAGATTTTTTTTCTATTTAACTTCTACAGAGCCAGGTTTACATTTCCTATGGAAATGATGGTAAGCTGCTTTTGGGGCTAGAATTAATTTAAAAAGCATCATGACCCTCTGGTGTTGCCTGAGATTTGGGGTACCAGCAGTTTTGGCAGTGGAGTCAGATGGTCATCACCACTGTTTTGAGATGTTTCTTCTTCAGGTGAAGGAAAATGTTTATTTTGTTTTCCTTAAATCTCACTGCTGGGAATTTCATTCACAAGTTTTTTTGCATGAATCAAAAACCCTGTCACTCCGAAGACAATGCTTGATAAACACCCAGCTCTTTCCCCACGGCGTGGTTTTGAGACTTCTCTGAGGGACAGCGGGCAGCCCCATGGAAAAGATACTTGCTGGTTCCTCTGACCCACTCCACGTCACCTGAGCTTTATGTTCTACTACTATTCCACTGCCAAAGTAAACCTCAGGGAACAGCTTCTTTTCTCCAGTGCACCCATTTGTGTGTCTCCATACATAGTGTTTATTCTCTTTCACTCAACCTGCCACTTTGGTCCATGAGAAGCATCTATAAATCTAATAAAATTATTCCTTCCGTTCCGCTCTTACTGCATGTGTGTGTGTGCACCCACACATGTAGTTGCTCCTTCTTTGGCATGCATTGGGACATCTCTTTTCATATTTTAAAATCTTTTTTTAATGTTGGGGTAGAGGATGAGCACTGGATGATGCCTGGCAGTCTGTACGTTGTGTATGTGTGCCCTGATTTTCTTGTTTCTGGGGTTTGCCTTAGTGGCTGCTAACGTGGATAATTCTTGCTAGATAAAATCAGGTGTTTGGGTATTGTGGCTAGTTCATTTTGCGTTGGGGGAAATTATAGTAGTAATTAATGGTTACATTTTCATCTAAGATTATGCAAATCTTTCTTCCAGTGATTGCAGTGTATTAGAAACCAAATAATTACTTACTGAAGGTTTAGTCCTGGCAACTACAACCACCTGATCCTTGTTCAGGAAAAATAGTTCAGCCTATGATTAGCATTGATTCTTGGAAGTACTCGCTGTTAGTTGTAGCTTCTTAATTAGATGTTTAAGTCAGAAGAGGGTTGTTGAGCCACTGGGAAGAAAACCAGTCCAGCTTGCTGGGTTTTATGCTCTCTGGTAAGGGATGCAGCCAGAGGATGCTGAGCCCTCTGCTTGTCCCGCCTTGCACCCCAGCAAAGCAGCTGGATGCTGAACGGGGACTCTCTCCTTCAGATTTGAGATTTGCCTTGGGATTCTGGGAGTTTGTTTTTGTAGGTAGGTTTCTTTTTTGGAAAACATCTACAGGGGCATTAGAGCGGGAATCACAGAAGTGACTTGTATCCTGCTCATTTAGCATCAATACCAAAATTTCCACCTCCATTTGGGCAAAAGGAGCGGGAGCTGGCTCACTGCTGGCATCTCAACTCTGAGAAGTCCCAGCTGGGAGAGGGGCATCTTCTTTTAGACACCTGATGACACATTGAGCTTGCAAGACTTAAGCAAAGTGGATGAAAAGATGTTACTGGGGCACAGGATCTCCCCAGTGGGCAGCCCCATGCCAGTTTTTACAGTGCTGTGTAGGAGCGATGCAGGAGTCAGTTGCAGAAGAAAAGGGTTCTCCTGGTACAGCCGTGGAGGAAATAGCTGGGGGCTTGCTGGCAGAGCGCACACGCAGACGCGCAGCGGCTGGCCGCGGTGACTCATGCTTGAGCTCAGCTGCATGCCTGCCAGTAATTCCTGCCCTCAGCCCCCAGCTCCGTCTGATAATCTTAGCACACTTGTAAAAGTTGTATTTTATCACACGTGGTTGCACACCTGTTGCTGCCTTCAGTTTCTGCAGCTCTTTTGAGTGGTTTGTCTTTAGGGCAGCCACAGTAAGTGGCATTTTTTTATCCTCGTTTCTTTGCAAAAGTGTGAGTCAAATCCCCATCGCTCCCTCTCCAAAGTTGGTTCAGTACCAGGGAATGATTGAAAAAAAAGTGCGTTGCCAAGTGTAGTGCTAACTTGGCCACACTCTGTTGTGGCAACTGCTTCATGGCTGCAGTCATTTGTTGTTCCTCATCCTTCTCACTGTGTATTTTATCTCCCTGTTGTTGTTATGGGCTTGGCTGCTGCTTTTCTTTTCCCCCTTTTATTACTTGTGGGACCAAAGGATGGGGACCAGCTTCGCATCGCCAAGCCCGGAGGCTGTTCCTTTGATAGCAGAGAGCTACCAGCCTTTCATGAGCTAGCCCTGTGCGTGTGTGTGCGCGCACAGTGGGGCTGTGGAAAGCGTTTGGCCCTTTGCCTAATTTCTCCTCTAACAAAAACTACAGATTTTCTTTTTCACTTCCTCCAGAATAGCCCAACATGAAGTAAATTATCTATAGATTTATTGCCATTCCTCCTTTGGAGGGCAGAAGGAAGGAAAAAGAGATGGAAAATAGTGACCACTTTCCGATGCATTTAATACTCTGTGTTCTGTGCCGATGATGCACACCCCCCCCCGTTTAAGCCTTAACATTACCGTTGTTAGTGCAAAGTCGTAATTTACATTAACAAGTGTTTACAACCAAGACTGCAGTAAGTTAATTAAAAACCAGTGCGATAACGGGAGTGTCCCCAGCTTCTGCTTGTTGTCAAACTCTATCTGCCTGGCTCCCAAGTCAAGTTGCCAGAGGTTTCCAACATCCCTGCTGAAACCCTGGGGATCAGGAGAGCCAGGTTCACTGCTCTGCTGCGCCACTGGCATTGCTGTAGCTATTCTGGTATGAAGTCGTGCACACAACCCTTGGAGAAGGAGGCTGGCTGCCTTTTTCCTCACCATTTTAAACACTCCATCACTTTCAGTGGTTTCTCACCCGCTAAGGAGAATGAACACATGGAATGTGTTTCTTGTTGGAGATACACAGACGTGAATAGGACAAAGCATCTTTCTAAACACTCTATTGTCGCTCTTTGAAAGGGTCACTTGTTTGCTGCTTCACACTGGTCACAGCGAGCAGCAGGACATTCATTATATGATGAGAGCAGAACATAAATGGTCCCTATCCAGTGGAGAAGACACTCCAATTGGCTGCCCCTTCCCTTCCCTTCCCTTCCTCTTTTCTTCTCTTTTCTTCTCTTTTCTTCTCTTTTCTTCTCTTTTCTTCTCTTTTCTTCTCTTTTCTTCTCTTTTCTTCTCTTTTCTTCTCTTTTCTTCTCTTTTCTTCTCTTTTCTTCTCTTTTCTTCTCTTTTCTTCTCTTTTCTTCTCTTTTCTTCTCTTTTCTTCTCTTTTCTTCTCTTTTCTTCTCTTTTCTTCTCTTTTCTTCTCTTTTCTTCTCTTTTCTTCTCTTTTCTTCTCTTTTCTTCTCTTTTCTTCTCTTTTCTTCTCTTTTCTTCTCTTTTCTTCTCTTTTCTTCTCTTTTCTTCTCTTTTCTTCTCTTTTCTTCTCTTTTCTTCTCTTTTCTTCTCTTTTCTTCTCTTTTCTTCTCTTTTCTTCTCTTTTCTTCTCTTTTCTTTTCTTTTCTTTTTCTTTTTCTTTTTGCCATGCAGTGTTTTATTTCTTGAGCTTTCACAGCTAGTGGAAGTTCTCTGGAAAGCAGAAACTCCCAAAGATTTGAGCGAGTGCAAGTGCTCATCTGGTGCCAACTTTGTTCAGATCACGAGCTCCGGTCTGATAAACAGTAATTTGTTTTCCATAAGGGAGGCTTGTGACAGGTCAAACCACGTCCTTATGATACTACAGCCTTAGAAATAATTATAATAGTGACTCATAAGCAAAGGCTTTTATTCATAATGCTCCTTGACTATGCTACATTGTAAAAAGACCGTGCAAGTTACAAGGCAAGTGCAGTCAGGGCCTGTTACAAAATAAGTTCCTATTCTCTAAAAGCTAAACCAGCAAAAAGATAGGAATGATACAATCTTGTACAAAATACTTTTCCCTATAAAGCACACAGCGATGCCATTAGCCCTAATTTTGATGAATATATAATAGGAAAAAAAAAAGTAGCCATATTTCCCCCCCTCTTGCTCTTTTGACACTGATGTTGTGTTGGAGGTTGCTTTTGGATGAGGGGTGTTCATGGAAGGGCCATCTCCACTTTGTGTAATGATTTGGGGAAACAGCTGTCCTGTTTCAGCGCTTAGGAAAGCCTGCTGGAAATGTGTGGGCTTTTTTCACTACCGAAGCTTCAGAAAGAAAATCAAAACTCCTCATCCTGTTTTACTAGCTCTCATCTAAGGAGCCACTGGTACTCCACATCTAATAACCACTCTTCCTCATTGAGGTGGTGCCGGTAGCTGGTCAGAGCAGAATTTGTTCCTAAGGCAAAGGCTGGCTAAGTAGCTGCTCTTGCTGGCAGTTAGTGCCCTGATCTTAATTTGAAGCTCCCAAGCAGCTGGAGAGGTGCTGGGAGTGAGTGGGGATGATGGTGGTATGTCACTGTGTTGGTGAGGAGGGGGTCTGGCACCCTTTGGAGGTGTCTGGAGGCCACATTTGCTCTGTCAGAAGTTACATGAGGAAATCCTTGCTTTCACACCTATAACTTCAGCCCCTCAAAACTCACACGCAGTCTCAGAGGCAGAAGAATTGGCAGCACCCTGGGCCAAACTGGCCCTTACGTCACTGCAGGGATCACTGCTGGGCTGCGGGAATGGTGTTGGGGGTCTTGTTTCAATAAACGTGTGAGTGGTAGATTGTGGATTTGGGAAACACAGTGGCGTGATGGTACGTGGTGGTACATGATGGTACGTGGTGGTACGTGATGGTACGTGGTGGTACGTGATGGTACATGATGGTAGCTGTTTCCTTGGGAAACCAGCCTTACCCCAGCACACTTTCTACCAGCTGGTTCCCCTTCAGCCAGCCTGAGTCAAGTGCAAGAGAGACAGGTTTTGGAGGTCATGCTGCTTCCAAAACTTAAGAAAATAGCCCTAAAAGACAGGTGCTTCTAATATACTATCTCAATCCTTAGGAGACATCAGAGAGTCCCTGTGGGTTTAGCCCTTTGAGTGCAGTGGGAATTCAGTGACTCTCCTCCCTGCAGAGCTGCTGTGTGTGGTTCAATCGCTTACCCTAACTAGCTTTGGATACTGTGAATTCCCAAGTGTGAGCTTGTCTTCCTAAACTTGATATTTTATTTTTTTACTCATCTCCTGAGGACGTGATAACTTTGGCTTTGTTTCCCCAGGTGCTCAGATAAGCTGTTTTGCACCCAGCTCCTTCTCCTGGCGACAAGCTGCTTACGTGGACTCCTACTGCTGGGCAGCCGTGCAGCAGAAGCAACCATCCCAGAGCAACTTAGAAAACATTCCCCTGTGGCTGCATAAAGTACGTAGAGATCTCCTTCTCCTGGAAAAATGTCCCCACGTAGAAGCCTGCCTTTGCCTCGCTTTTCTTGCTCCTGTTCTCTGGTATAGTCCTTGCCTTTGGATTAACTCTCTATTTTTAGAGGGAATGTTTTCTTCCCCTTACTTCCAAAGAGGGTAGTACTAGAGAACGTATTTTCTGGCTTTAAAACGAAGGGTTTGTTGTGCTGTAATAACAAATATCACCAGTTATCTGACGCAGGAGTAGTGTTAACGTTGCTGTGCTGCCCTGGAGCTGACTGCCTCACTTGGCTTTAGTCAGGAACTATTTTAAAATCAGGATACAAGACACAGCAGCTGTTCTAATGCTTGTTATCAAAAGCTTACTTTAGGAAAACAGCATCGTAAAACAACTTCGCATTTTTATTGTATTACACTTGGCCAGTTTCGCATGGAGAGGAACTCGTGGCAGATAGGCATTTTGGGAGAGATGAAATTCATCGCTGGTACCAAGAGGCTGAACCCTGTCTTCAGTGTGCTCTTCTGAGCTTCTACAGGCTGTTCCTTTGCAAACTGTGAGCTGGGTAAGGCATCGTCATACTGAACACACAGTAAGAGACTAATTTTATGGACAAAAAGTGCAGTAGGCACTAAGATACTTGAGCTGGCTCAAGGCAGTTACCCAGGCTTTGGCAGGAGTGACAAACCCCGAGCAAATGCCATGCCAGTGCCTGGAGCTGACTCGACTTGAGAGACAGCGTCACCCTGCCTAGGCAGTGCTGATGCCAAAGTAAGAAATGCTGTTGGAGCTCTGCAGATTTGGGGTGTTGTGCGCTGCCTTCCCCAGCCCTCTTAGTACTTGTCCCAGCAAATAACCCCCCTGGCACCTGGGAGCAGAGGAGAACCTGGTGTTGGAGGGAGCTCAGGTCTGGGACCTGCTGCACCTCTATTTCTGGGTTTTGCTGGTGTGTCCTGTACCTCAGCTTTTATTATCCAGTCAGCTGGCGGTATCTCCTCTGAAAGACCATTCAGGGCTGTCTCTGATTTGTTTGCTGACTCAAATCACTAACTGTAAAGATTTACTGCTACCTTCTCCAGTTAGCTCCACTCATACCTTGACCCAACAGTCTTGCATTTCATGAATATTAAAGTCAGACTTGTTGGTTCTTAGCCTAAACTCTTCCTTGCTCACTTAGTGCTCCACTTCACTTCAGCCAGACCTTCCACAGAGGCCAGTTTAAGCCACTGGCCATCTCACAATGCAGGCAGCGTGCATGGGTGGAAACTCCATCTGCAAACCTGGATATGTTGCTGGCTCTTTCTCTTGAGGAAATGAGTTCTTGTTACCTGACTTCTTTATGTTGAATTTTATGCCATAATCACTTGGTGATAGCTGTAAGTCTCCTGTTTGCCAGCCATGACTAATAGTAGTCGTACTTTTGTGGTGCAGCGCATGTTAATTTTCTGACTGGTGCTGTCTCAGGAACTGATGCAGGACCTTTCTTCCCACAGTTCCTCCATGATAGCTTATCATAGAATCATAGAATTGTTAGAGTTGGAAGGGACCACAAGGATTGTCCCTGCCATGGGCAGGGAGACCCTACACTAGACCAGGTTGCCCAAAGCCCCATCCAACCTGGCCTTGAACACTGCCAGGGATGGGGCATCCACAGCTTCTCTGGGCAACCTGTGCCAGTGCCTCACTATCTTCACAGTAAAGAATTTTTCTAATGTCCAATCTAAATCCCCCCTCTTTCAGTTTATACCCATTCCCCCTTGTCCTGTCACTGCACTCCCTAATAAACAGTCCCTCTCCAGGTTTCCTGTAGGTCCCCTTTAGGTACCGGAAGGCCGCAATTAGGTCTCCCTGGAGCCTTCTGTTCTCCAGGCTGAACAAGCCCAGCTCCCTCAGCCTGCCCTTGAAGGAGAAGTGCTCCAGCCCTCTGATCAGCTTTGTGGCCTCCTCTGGACTTGCTCCAGCAGCTCCATGTCTTTCCTGTTCTGAGGATTCCAGAGCTGGACACAGCACTGCAGGTGGGGTCTCATGAGAGCGGAGTAGAGGAGGAGAATCACCTCCCTTGCCCTGCTGGCCACACTGGTTTTGATGCAGCCCAGGACACGGGTGGCTTTCAGGGCTACCCGTGCACACAGTGGTTAATGGTGTGTGATGTTTCCTTGTAAATACCCTGCAGACTGTGAGAAGTATGTGTGAGCAGCTGAGTCAGAGCTGGTAGCAGATGCTACAGATGCTATCTGGAGGCCAAGATTAATTAATATCCTTCTACTGGTTGTTCATCAACTTCCATGTTTAACAAGTTTCTAGGGAGGAGCGGTGTTAGAGCTATTAATGCTGACCTTTGGTTCCCACTGTGATGGGAACATCTGAAGGTGTTTGGCTGTTGTTTGCATCCATGGCCAACAGCTGCCGGCTGGGTGGCATGTCATGGGGACCCATCGCTTCTGCAGGAAAACAGGGGTTGGGTTGTCTCCTGGTGTTGGCTGTGTGCTGCAAGGTACATACAACCTCACTGCTCTGCAGATTTTGGCTAGATAACTATTTTCAAAATGGCCAGAGCAGAGTCTTTGTGGGGCACAGTGATGTTAATGGACAAGGGACCCTTCTTAAACTCAGCTGAGAGAAGACAACTCTGCAGTGCAAGGGCAGGGATGCGCATAGAAGGGCAGTAGGGATTGTTAGGCCCAATTTTTCTTATGACAACACTTGAAGCTTTTCTTCTGCTTTCTGAGCAGCAGTGCATTTATTTGCAAAGCATCTCAGGATCTTTCTAATACTCTGACTCACCTAGCATCTCGCTGTATTGGCGTGCTAGAAGGCTCCATAAGAAATGCTTAAGGAGGCATTGGATTATGGTTTGGGGGACTGAAGTTGTAGGCCCCGATTCCTGATTGAAATGGGTGGAATTCCTTATGGTATGCTCCCTGTGCTCTGTCAAAGTGCTGTCAAAGGTTTGCGACCTAGGACAGTGCTCATTGTGGTATAGAGTGGAAGTAGGACCATGTAGCTCTTGTGAAGAAGCCAACTTGCAGCAACTTGCCCTGCTTTTGTTCTAGGCATCTGGTTGCTCTGAAGGATTGTCAAAAGCCAGGTTGCATTACGGTGCAACTGGTGACGGTTGGACTAGATGATCTTGAGGTCTCTTCCAACCTTAATGATTCTATGATTCTACGATTACAGAAAAACTGAAACCTTCCCATTTCCCTCCTGTTTCATAGTACAAGTTTCCAGTGGGATTTTTGTTTTTTCAGTAAAAACCAAACAAAGGGCACCTGTACCTACTGTCCTTTCTGCTCTGGAAGGTCTCGTCCGACACTTGAATGTATGAGTTCGGAAATGTTTTTGAATGGAGAGAAGGAGCATCCTGCTACTTTCTGGGTTCCCTGCCTCTCCAGTGTTCTGTGCACTCCCAGAGGGTGCCCAGGGCCTCTCTCCTTGAACAGGATTTTTGAAATTTACAGTGATCATGGAATAACTCTTCACGCTGGATAACCCTGAGCAGAAAGCAAAATTAACTGTGTATTCAAATGTGCAGTTCCAGAGACAAACTGTCTGCAGATAGATAAATGGAAAGAAGAGACTATCGTACGTCCTGCGTATATTCTTAGTTTAACGCTAAGATTTCCTCCTCTTTGTCAGTGAAAAAGCTGACAGAATGCTTATATGGTTGGGTCCAATGACAAGACTCATCTTCACATTTGTCATTACTGAAACTTAGCCTGGTCAGGCTTCACTCTTCTGTTGTCTCTGTTTTGTTCTGGGGTTTTCCATTAAGGCTTAATTCTTTCAAGAGGATTCTTGTATCTGTCTGAAGTGGCAGAACAGAGATTGGTTTCTAAAGATGAGTGGGAAGGAGAGACAGAGAGTGCTGATGTGGGATGGAGGAGCCAGGTATTTGCTCCCTCTGTGCAGATGGGTGGCTTCTTGTCTCTGAAGATGAGTGCTCCACCTGACAACTTATTTTGATAAAAATCAGCTTGATCTTTAACTAGACTAGAAACAAGCTTTTGGCTATTGTGAGTGGGCAGTCCCTGCAGTCCAGTGGAAGAGGAGACTGCACTGCAAAGCCTTTTCAATCCATAATGCACAGAGAAATGTTAAGTTTTTAAGCTTTCTCAAAACAAAGTAAGTAACAGGTGGGGTGAAAAAGGTCATGTATGGTTTGAGATTCACATTCAGATCTGGAAGCAAGATAATATCTCAACCACATGGCAACCTTCAGAATGATGAGTCATTTGTAGTTCATGTTTCTGCCCTGAGAACCAGTGAAACATCTCTCATCGACTGAAACAGGAATAGGATTTTATCCAGAGAGAGCTTAATACCTTTGCTTCTGGAAACATGTTGTTGCTGTCATTAGCCTGTTTGGGGGCTGGTGCCTTTGCTTAGGGTCTTCACGGTGGCATATCGAAGTTTGGAACTGAAGAAACAGACACTTCACCATTATCTTATTTTTCAATGAGAAATATTTTCATCTCAAGTGAGTGAAGACACTTCGTCCTTCTTTGTTGCCATTCTGAGTATTTATCTGAATGTAGATGTTCACAAATTCTGTAAGACGAGTTGTTTTGCAGGTAATCTTCATGAAGGAAGCAAATGCAGGCACTTGAATAAATGGTGGTGACTTCAAAACTGTTCAGTGTGTTAGGCAGATTTCTGGAGTTTGGACTGCATGCATGCAGCGTATTTTTCTTCTCCATACAGAGTAGCTAGTAGCGATTTAGAATCGCTCAACCTGTTTATGGTCAGCGATGTAAGAAAACAGCACACATCTCTGAAGCGTAAGCGTTCTGATGTGCATAAATTATTTGCTTTGATGATAACATTTATAGCTGCTTTTGCAAGGATAGAACACAGGACTGAAAACAATGTGTTGTGCTGAGAGGGGGGATCAGGGCTCTGCATTGTAACACTCCTGGACATCCTATTTCCTAAGCTCTCGCTGTCCAGAAAGATCATGCTTTCTGTATTGCAGGGCTTGGTGCAGTGTTGTGCCACGGGCTACCAAACAGCCGGTGTCAGATCTGGTCCTCTTGTTGTCTTTGACTACTCTGTGGCTGTTACTCTCAGAGTGCAGCCGTGAGAAACAGGGAGGCACTAATTCTGCAGTTCCCATTTCAGTTACCTGTTGCAGAGCAGTGATGGCTTTATCCTGGAGGAAGGAATCCTTCTCTGCACAGCTTTCTGCTCAGATAAGGCTTGGGTTTCAGTGTCTCATCAATACCGGTTCATGGGGCTTCAACAGTTTCTGGTTTTGTCAGACATGTCCTGCTCAGGCGTCAGGTGCTCTTGGCTTTCTGGAGGAGCAGGGTAGAGCCTGTAACGTATGCGATGCTCAAAGGTCTGTCAAGTGAAATGAGCTGCAGCAGCACAGAATGAGGGGCAGCTGACTTCTTGCCTTCCTAGTGCTCTGCTTCCTTGGGACCTTGCTGTCCCACACAGCATGCTACCAGACTGGGGGATGAGTGAGGCAGCTTCCATCATCTTCAGCTTTCCAGGAGGTCAACAATACTTAGCAGAAAACATACAGGGGACTCTAGTTTGAGTCCCTGATGTATGCACTACTAGTTTTGTCTGTCTCATGGTGAATACTAATCATACAGTATCTATGCCTAGTACCTTCCAGGAACTTGGATTAGCCTAGCTGAAGCTCTGCTATTCTGTTTTTGCATAACAAACTCGTTGGGTCTTTGCCTGTCCTTTTCTCCTTGCAGCTGGGTGGAAGTGAAGGCTCAGGGCATCCAGGTTGAAGCATGGTGTTGTAGCCCTCAATGCACTTTCACTAAAAAAGTTGAGAAAGGGGCATTTTGCACCACAGGGTATTCTATCTGTTCTAATCTGCTTCCAGAGGACCTTTCTACAGTTACGCAATCTCATACAACATTGTGAACTTGCCATTGAAAAGGAACCTGATAACTAGACGGCAAAGGAAAAACTGAGTTTTACTTTTAGGGCAGTATCTTCCCCTGCCATATCTTCGACCATTTAGTTCTGGAAGTGGATGACGCTTCCCGTTTAACATAACTATCCAAGACTGAAATGGCATTTCCTCCTTGTGTGTTTGGCGCCTTGGAAGTAAATACATAAACCATAAAAGAAAGGCGTATGACACCTGCTTATCTGTGTTGAAATACCAGAGTCCTCTTCTTAAAATGTGAAGTCACTGTGCGTGACTGTAAAATGTAGTCAGATGAGCTGGATAATCCGAGTCTGTTGCTCTGAAACCTAGGACTCGTGCCAGATGACTTTGCATTTTCACTTCTGCTTGTTGGTTCAAGGCCTTAAATTTTAATGCTTCAAAACAGTTTGCTAGTTATCTAAGCCTGCCATTAACGAATAGACCAAGTGTGTCTTGCATTTTTATAAAAGCCAGAATCCAAGAAGGGTGGAGTTTTGGATCAAGTGCTGTGGAAGGGCTGACAAATACAGGCTTTTGTTTCCAAACAAAAAGGGCTGGACTAATGGTCACGCTGCTGCTCTGGTTTTGAGACCATTCAGAAAAGAGCTGCACAGTGTTTTCTCATGATGCCATAAGCTAGAGCTTTGGGAGTGGTGAGAGCCTGGCAAGGGGTGCCCAGTAAACGCCTGGCAAATGTGCCTTTGCCCCGCTGTTGTGATGCTGCTAGGTGAAGAGGTAGTGGTGAAGGAGTTGGGGAGAGGAGGAGGTGCAAGGGAAGATGGCAGGCATTAGACAACAAGTCTATAATTAGACAACAGTCTGTAATGAGGCAGGGGAGATGGCTGGGATTGGAGGAGGTCTGGGGCAGAGCAACAGGGCTGATGCCAGTGTGCTACAGAAGTGTAGAATGTGCCCACAGAGGCTTTTTCTAGGTATAGAGGAAGAGATGGGGACTGGGAGATGGAGGTTTTGGGCTGTGACATCAGTGTGTCAACTATCTTGCCTTTTGCCACGTGTCTTACAGGCCTCAGGATAAGGAGATCTCAATGCTGGTGGCATTTCCAGTTTCGAGGGTCAGAAAGGGAATTCATAAATCCTCTGACGCCTGTAAAATTTCAAGTGAGTGAGTAGTAAAGCCAAGCGGTATAAACCCATGTGAGAAGCTTCGACCATTCCTTACTAATCAGATGTTTCTTTGTTGTTTCTTTCCCCACCTGGCACCAGTGGCAGGGTGCTAAGAGGTGTATGACACAGAAGTAAGTGAAGTCAGACAGGCTTTGCAGCAATCTTATACAAACTGGTGTTTGTTAAGGCCTATGGAAAAGGCGTTGCAGCATCTTAGAAGAGCTTAGATAAGTTTAAGCTGAGTTCATAGACAGATAATTTCTATTTCTACATAATACAGCATTCAGAGGACTGAAAGAGCCTGGCCACGAAACCATAAAGCTTTGGCTAGACCGTGGCATTCAGGACTTTGACCTGAGAGACCCAGTGGCATCGTCCACAGAGATAAATATGAGGGGCAGATTCTTGAGCTCTTGGGTTTGAGTTGATGAGATATCTACAAAAACACGCTGGACATGCCAGAACTTTACATCGCAATTGGAAAGGACGGATCTGGAAAAAAACCCCAGATGGTCTGAGGTTATCTGCTGTGTAGAAAGAGGGAAGAAAGGAGGCAGTGAGGGCAGAGTTCTGCACAGTTGCTGCAGGCAGCTGGAGTAGGGGAAAGATCATGTCAGGAGTGCTGCAAGGAGAGTTGGGAGCTGACAGCCACTAAGGACGTTGTTTTGAGAAAATGAGCTTGCTCAGTTCTGTCAAAAGCAGTTAGCAGTTCAGAAGGTAGAGCAGCACCCATACCCAAGGGCTGTCTTGCCTGCTGGCATAGGTAAGAGTTCTGGAGGGGCGAAATTCCTGATGACTACAGACAATCCATTTGGTGAGCATGGTTCAGTGGTGCAGAAGATTGTATGGATTCAGTGGAAGTGCCGGCCAGATTAGCAGTCCCCAACAATCTCAGAAGAAATCCTGTGGATCCCTCTGGCCCTTGAGGTCAGTCCTCTGCGGTGGAGAGGCTACAGCTATCATAGAGCATTAGAGGGTGGATGCTCATTCCTTGCTGGTGAGGAAGAGCTACCTCTAGTGGGACGTATGGTATAATTACAGTCAACTCTGCTTTGTTAGCTACTCCTCTGAAACAGTCTCATTGCTGGTTAGCATATCCCTGCAGGATTTCCATTTCAGTTTCAAAGGTGAACCTTTCTTGAAGTTTTCTTCCTTGAGGACTTATCTAGAGACTGAAGTAGTATTTTTGGCCAAGTTCATTTATGTTGCTACTGGGCAGAAATGGTTAGTGTGAATTTATAAGCAGCATTGCAAGGGAAATCTGACCTTTAAATACAGCATTCTCTGTTTTCTGGCTATTTAGTGCTTTTCATGTCTTTGTCTTACTGTGTGTCACACGTTTCTGATGTGACTCCTATGTAGAGAACACGCACATCCAGAATGGTGGTTCATATTACAGTCTCCCGTTGCTGTTGCAGTTCCTTTAGGAAGTCAGGTTTTATGTGCTAATATGTTATATGCATTCCTGGTATTAATAACAGGATTTTTTTTTAATGATAGGTGATATTAGAGGCAACTTTCCTGGATAAAATGTTCCATAACATCAAATTATTTATTTTGTGCATACAAAACTTCAATCTCTCTTGATTTATGCAGACGCAAGTTAATGTATTAACATTAGGTCTGGATTCTCAGCCTGTTAAATATCTACAGACGTAAGTGGAGCTGTTCCACTTGCTCTGATTAATGACTTCGGTCCAAGTTTCCTCTAAAATTCTCCATTGCCTTTCTCAATGAATGTGCATGTGTGCGTGGCCGTAGCATTTTAAGATGCCTGAAATTTCTTTCAATTTTTTTCCACCACAATAATTTGAAATTCTGTAGGAGCTGATGGGGGATGTGAGTGAAGTGTGCACACTGTGCGAAGTTGGATGTAGTGAACTAGAGATCAGCCAGATTTGTAGTACATTTTGTTAACTGCTTGTCTAGCTAGATCTGACGTTGTGTCTCTGTAAGGGTAGTGTTAGGTGTGAATGTACACCTTGAATGTAATGCCACAGTAGATAGGAATTGCTGGAGAGAGTTAGGGATTAAATGTAGATAGGTATTGCTGGAGAGAATTCGAGATTAAATCTCATGGTGAAAAACTCCTACTCGCTGAAGACTGGAATAAAGGTGGAAAGACTTCCTGCTGTTGGATTTTATACCCTTTCCCTAGGCAGTGGGGACTGCGTGAGGATTGACTTCTCAGCACTGCATTAACACCAGACCATTCTGATGCCATATGTTGGTTTCCATTTAGGAGTTGTCTAAAAATATTTAAATACCTTTAAATAATACAACCACAGTTACATCCTTGCCAGGCTCTGTATGTCAGGCGCCCTGACCACGCGTGTGTCTCTGCAGGCTGTGGAGGGTCTATTCATTAACCTCCTGACAGCTAACGGGGAGCAGGAGAGATTTTGCCGACGTTTGGAGCATTTTAGTTACCACGAACAGTGGTGACACATTTGGGAGGGAGCGTTATGTGACACTGTCTTCTTCCAGTCAGCCTGTCTGACAGCTGCCTTGGTTGCCTTTGCTATTTGTTTTTCCCCAGGTTAATGTTGTCTTTCTCTATTTCAGCCCCAGCAGTGCAGTTCTCAATATGCAGTGAAAATGTTACCAGGATTATAACTTTATCCTGCTTTTTTTTTTCTAATCTTAATTTTTTTCTCCCCTCAGTTCTTCCCCTACATCCTTCTGCTCGTCGCTATCCTGCTGTATCTACCATGTTTGTTCTGGCGCTTCACCGCAGCACCTCACCTTTCTTCAGATTTGAAATTTATTATGGAAGAGCTTGACAAAGCCTATAACAGGGCAATCAAAGCTGCTAATAGCATCCGCAGCGGAGACCCCAGGGATCCTGCTGACTTGGTTCCAGCTGTTAATGAAAACTTGACACAGAGGTAAGATGATGAGGTTTAGTTTTCTCTGCTCTTTTCTTTAAGCTCTTAACAGATGTGACACATGCACTCTCTTAGAAATTGGTTGCAAAGGTTTGCATGGTGAGCTCACACACTTTTAGATTTGGTTAAAAAAAAGGCATCTGAAATCATTACTGTGGGTGCTTGGAGCTGAACCTTAAAACTTCCTTTTTATTTTTTAAGAAAACATCTGATGAGAGCTTATTACCTGAGATGTCCTGATTTCTTTATTTTAGTAGGTGTTAATTAGTTTTACCCACCACAGCATAAGGAAACAAGGATGGCTGCAGTTCTCACTTCTCGTTCTCAATGTTCTTGACAGTCGCTTGCACACTGTGAGCAAAGTCCGTTACTTGTCATCCCCTGTCCTTTCAGATCTAGGTCTCAAGGCCTCTGTTTAAAGAAAAACAAATAATCCCAAACCCCAAATAGTACAACTAACAAAAGCAAAAACCCTTCTCTGATCAGATTGGGGCACTGTTCTAACCAGGTCCAGTTTCAGCTTCGCCCTAGGTCAGGGTACCTGTTTCTCTTTGCACGTGGGGGTACAAGCAATGCAATGGGGACTTAGGTCCGTTCTTTAAGATACAGCGTTAGGTCTCGATGAGTAAAAAGCCTTCCAGTGTGCTATTACTGAAAAAGTGCTGGGGAAGTCTGGGGCTTGCTTACTATACCTGTTTTTACTGGAAAAGAACACAAATATTTTTTTGCTGCGAGGGCAGTATTTCACATTTTCCAATGTTTGAGCTCTTTTGTCTCTTTTCTGTATTAGAGTGTCAGTATTCTTAATTTATCTGCTATTCTGTGTTCTTTCCATTGACTTCGATAAAACCACCCTTGATTTACCGCAGTAAGAGGGATTCCAGTCTTGTGTCTATTTTAGAGTACGAGGTTTCTTTGAAATTTTAGGTCCGTGAATGCTGCAGCATCTGATCTATGTGACCTGTTGATTTTTTTCTCTCTCTTTCAGTTTATGGGAAATATCTGAAAGCCACTTTAAATACCCAATTGTGGAGCAGTACCTGAAGACAAAGAAGAATTCCAAATGCCTAATAATTAAATATATCATCTGCCGTTTACTCACTCTAGTAATTATTTTCATTGCATGCCTCTACCTGGGCTACTACATTAGCCTCTCCTCTTTGAGTGATGAGTTTCTTTGCACTATCAAAACTGGGATCTTAAAGAACGACACAACTGTTCCAGAAGTGATTCAGTGCAAGCTTATTGCTGTTGGTGTCTTCAAGGTACTCAGCTATATTAACCTGCTAGTCTATCTTCTAGTGATGCCGCTGGTAGTGTACGCAATGTTTGTTCCATGGAGGTGGAATTCAGGTATTCTCAAAGTGTATGAAATCCTGCCAACTTTCGATGTTCTGAAACTCAAGTCAAAGTGTTTTGATGACTTAAGCCTTTACCTCCTCTTTCTTGAGGAAAACGTGAGTGAACTTAAATCATTTAAATGTCTCAAAGTGCTGGAGAACATTGCAGTTTCTGAGAAGTTTGATGTCATGCAACTTTTGGTAAACCTTGGTACTATTAAGACAGATACTGTGGATGGGAAGCCAGGGAGAGCTGTGTTGGAGAAGCCTGAAGAAACAACTACAGAAGAGCTGGGAAAAGATGCAACAGAGCTACAAGGTAAGGTGGCCTGCTCTTTCTTTAAAAAAGAAAAATCAAAGAAACACCACAAAAACACCACATCCAAACCTGCTGGTATAGAGAGATAAGCATTCCATTAAACCAAACCTTCATTTGTGCAAAACAAAGCAGGTTTCATCTAGATGTGTATTCCTACCAAACACATTTTAATGTATTCTACACGAAAATGGACCTGCTTAGACCTTGCTATGTTGGCTGCAGTATAACTGCTGTAACTTCACATACGTGCCAGAAGGTTGTGGAGTTGCAAGTCAGTGGCACAGGCTAGATGGTGAAGTGTCTGTTAAGTTGGTGGTCCTTGCTGACATCTCTGCTCTAGGGCAGAGACTTCAGCTGTCTGAACTTGAACTCCTTAAGACCACCTGCACAGCAGAAGAGGACTAGATTGGTCTGCAGTAGGTTGCGCTTGAAGAAGCCCCAGTGAGAAAGCTGACGATTTCAGGACTTCTTTTTTTTCTTCTCAGAGATTAGCTCAGAAGAGTAGTAACTGCTGCTTCTGCTTTTCATTCAGGCTTTGACAGAAACCTTAGATGAATGTAAAATAAGTCAGATGCTCAGAAATGCTGCTGGTGAAGGAACAGAAAATGACAAAAGAAGGGAAGTGGGACTGGGGCCAGTGACCAGGCTCTGTCTTACGCAGAGAGAAAGGAAGATGGACTGCAAAGTGATCTTTGCCAAAATGGCCTGAGTCGATCTGGATTGATGCAGCTGTTCTCTGAATATTCCCAGCCGTTCCCAGACATGATCAACTCTGAGGAATTGCTCTTACATGAGATGCGGTCTTAGATTCTGTGCTAAAACATGTGGCATAACTTAAATGTGATTCCAATTCCCTGCTCAACTGCACAGTCAGAGAACCCAAATATCCAGGGAAAGGCTTAAAGGGATGGAAGAGCTTTCTTCCCATTTGATGTGAGCATGGCCGCTGTCGTAGCTGTCAGAAGAGCAGGGCACCAGTACCTACATGCCCTAAATGAAGGAGTTGAGACTCTGTGGGCTGCCACTTCATGAAGTCCTTCACTCATGGAAGTGAAGATGCTTTAAAACATTTAGCAGCTGACCTGACCAGGCAATCACAATGCTGAGGGCAAGAACTGTCTCAAAGGCAGGAAAAAAATTAAATCTACTTTCTCTTTAGAAACCTATTCCCTGTGCTTAATAAAGAAGAAGCAGCAGCATCCAGAGGGTTGCTGTTCCTCTGTACTTTGGGCAAGCAGTGCTGGCAGGCTGAGGTTTGGAGGAGAAGTCAGTTTATACAACAGAGGAATTCAGAACAAACAGGCAGAATTATTTTCAAAGTAGAAGAAGCACTTCTGGCAGCCTGCTCTAGGACAGCAGTTTGGAGCAATTCTGCCAGAAAACAGTTTTTCTCTTACATGTGTTCCTTTTTGAAATTACATGTAGGTGGGGTTTGGTAGGAGAATTTAAGAGTTGAAGGTGAAGGTCTCTGTCTAGTTGCTGAAAAAGCTAGTAGAAAATCTGATTAATTTTTATCTGAAAGCAGAACTTCAAAGACTGTTTTCATCTCACAAAAACACTTGAAAGACTTGTTTTCCTCTGGAGCAGAACAAACTCACAGAGTTTGAAACTCCATTAAAATGCATTGCAGGAAGAAGCTGCCATTTCATGACCAGCTCTGGCTGGTGCAAACCTTCTCCTGCCTGGGTGCAGCTGCAGACCTCACTGTGCATCAGCAAAGCTTCACTTGGGGCTCATCCTCTTTTGGTTCTGTCACTAGTGGCATCGGTGTGTTTTAGTGAGTAACCGTGTTTAACAAAGCAGTTGTAGATGCTGACCCAGCAGCTCCAGCATGACACAGGACAGCCAGCCCCTTGTACTCTCTTGGTGGCAGGTCAGAAGAACGTGTTGAGCCGTGTGATGGCCCTTTCATTCCTAAAGGTTTACTTTCTCTTTAGTTTTGACAGACCATGATGCAAGTGGCAACATGAGTCCAAGAGAAGACAAAAAACTTCGCCAGAGACTTATAGATTCTACGTGCTGATGCGTCCCGGCCGCAGCAGGCAGGAGCTTCGTACTGCAGAAGGGCTTCTCCTCTGCCTGCGCTGCGCTCAACGCAAGGTGCTGCTCTTTGAATGCAACCGTCTCGATAGCCTGACGATTTCTGGTTTACAGACTGCTTGTACAATAATCAGCAATCACATACCTGAAAAAGCGTGTTGTAGACTTTCATTATTTATTTAAAAAAAAATCAACCACAACCCAACACACAAGGAACAAGAAGAACAAAAGATTTCTATTGTGAGTAACAAGTGACATGCATTGAACGCAGTTGAAGCTGGCGGCAGGGAAGAGCTAGCGCTGGGAAATGTAACCCTGTAGGTATCCAAAAGAGATGGCCTCATTGCATTCTGAAATGTTGCTCTGCTGGGAGCAGCCATCTCAGTTCTGGGCTTTAAGTGAGGCATTTTGGGCCTCTCTGCCCTAGAAAAGGGTGGGGTTTTTTTGTTTTAATGTCTGGTTAATCTGTACCAGGTGGTGACTGGCCACTGATACTGGCCGTGTCTTCACAAGAAAAATAGAGGTGGCTCTGTTCAGCCTGAGATGTCTTGGGTAGCCATCTCAACAGCAATGGCTGGGATTAATTTACTTGGCACCGATGGAAAAGAAGCTACAAACAGGCATAGTATGAGGGGGTACTGTAAATGTTAGCAAATTTGAATTTACTACACATTCATAAATTAAAAATAATGTCTTAACACTTTTCTTTTTACAAAATGTAATAATATGTAAGCTAAATGTTAGTTCAATTTTTGTTTCTCAGTTTTGGTCTTAGTTACTAACAAATCTGCCTTGGAGTTTGGACTGAAGATGGGTGAAGTTGGTTCCGTTTTTGTAATGGTTTGTAGAAGTTGTTTGTGTGTGTGGAATTTGTTTCAACGTGTTTGTAGTAACCAAATGCAATATTAGTTGTGCTGTCTTCCAAAACCCGCTTGAGAAGACAGTCTTATGTGTATTACAGTAGCACCTGAGTGCCTCAGCAGAGCCTCCCACCGGATGGCCGAAGTGAGGTAGATGTACGTATGATGAAAGGTTGTTCTCCCTGCGCACTCTGTGGCAGTTTTAATTAAAGATGCTGGAGTGGGTGGGAACAGACGAAAACGGGAAGCGTTTGCAAATTGGAAAACTGCCCTGGTTTGTTGTTGTACTGTTTGGGGAGAGTAGCATTCAGCTTTAATGTCATCCTCCCTTCAGTGAACATTAAAATGACCTTTATCTTGAATTTTAGATGCAAGGTGAGGTGGGTGGGGGTTTGATCACCACAATGGTAGCATGTATCTTTCACAAATGTTATATGCTCACTAGTTTTTCTGTATTGTCCATGTAACTGAAATGTCTTGCCTGTCACCTTGTCCAAGTTGTCTTTTTAGACAAAGTACCACTTTTGTAGCTAGGTAGGACTTCCATGTTCCAGTTCATCTGTGTCACCAGCTGTGGTGTTCTGGACTGTTAGCTTTCTCCATGTGACTGAGGGGGGCAAAGAAGTCATCAGCGTTACCACCTTTGCAGAGAACTGTTTATGTGCTGCAGCAGATTTCAAGGAGATACTGCACCTACTGGAAGCTGGCAGCTGTGGTTAAACAAGTGGATGCCCAAGTGCTGCCGTACCGTACCAGTTTCACCAGAACTCTTTGGTTATTCTATGGCTTTCAGCTAAGACAAGCCTTATTGAGAAGAAAATTGTTAAAGCCACAGTATTTTACTACCTCTGCACAGGACAGTAGCACAGCTGCAATCCTAATGTCTGTTGCATTACCAGCAAGAACCAGGGCTTGTGTCAGATACTGGTGGTCTGAACTGCTCGATTTTACTGCCATACTTCTCCCAGCCAACCCACAACCCCCCTCACCTATTCTAGATTGTCCTGCTGTGCTGATGTGTTGCTGATGGTCCTTTACGTGAGGGTAATGCAGATGCACATTGTGCAGTGTGTGTTTTGAACAAGGAGCGATAGTGCAATACTAAAATTCTGTGATGTGGATGTGTTTGACCTCTTTGATGTAAGTAGAGTTCTCGGTCTTCAAAACGCGAAGCTCCTGAAAGCAGCATGTTCATTTTTCATGTTGGATACGAACCTAACTTTTACTAATTCCCCTTTTGTATTTAAAAATATGACTTGCTGCAGTGAATCTCTTGTCTTTAAAGTGCTCAATGAAACATGTATCAGTTCTTGGTTATTTAAATAAAATCAATTTTGTGAACTACAGCAGCGTAAGTGACTGACGGTTCCAGGAACAGTCGCATGTCGCCGACTGAAAACCCGTAGTGCAATACGTGTGGTCTGATGCTAAACCCTGAGCAAACGTTTTGGACAGCAGCTGTAATTGTGTTCTTGTAATTTTTGTTCTCATCAGTTTTTCAGAACAATGTGAATAGTTCCGAATCTATTGGACCTTTTAAAACTGTTGAGAAAACACCATCATATGATGAATAGCCTATCTAGTGTGCGAGTTACTATCCAAAAATTGGCCACAGTCTCAGCACGTTTGAGCTTTTCAGCTGTATCTTGCTGTTTTACAGTGCATTTTTCTGCAGCTGCCCAGATCAGTTATAGTTTAGTGGCACTGCTCCTGCTGTATTTTGCCCTTTCCAGAAGATGAGCTAAATTCCAATTTATTTCTTAAGGAAAAGACTCCATCTTCAGCCTCTTCATCACTACACTCTTTCTAGAAACAGTTACATCCATCTATTTTTTAATATCCCAGAAAGTACAATGGCAATGTTGAGATGCAAGTTTGGTCCGTGCCATCCTTTGTCTGACCCTACTTTCTCCATCGCTTGGATATTAATTGTCCTCCAAATGCGGGAGAATGTCAATGACCTTCTCTGCATGCCCTTTGCACTGTAACACTGTTCAGTGGCTCTTAGCTTTGCTACCTTGTGAAATTTAAAACTTGAGATATAGACTCCATTACACAGAGTGAAATTGTTTACTCCAGTAGCAGATGGTGTGCCTCGGAAGGCAGCTGTACCCCGCTGCTTTTCCTCCTCTGGATGTTGTCAGTCACTTTCAGAATAAAGAGTATATTTTAGGTCCATGTTTTGTTTCTCTTACTGGAGGCAGCGGGTGGTTTTTCAGTAGGGGTTTTGATGACAAGTTTAGGGCCCAAGCCTAGAGTCCCATTTAAAGAGCCTGTGAGCAACGGTTGTCCTGGCTGCACTTTGTGAACATGAAGATAGAAATCAGGTCATGAGTGGTTTTCTGAAGATGCAAGTGGTAAGAGGGATTTAACTGCCATCACATCACCGCCACTGTCTACGGTGGCTTCTGTCTGTTAGAATTAAAACTTTCGAAGAATAAAAACACTTGGTGTAAATATTTTTCAATAATGAATGTCATGTTGTTGATATGAATAATCAGAATTATACTGTTGCACCCTACGGACTAGTTACCTAACTAACATCATACCTGTATCAACTAGACTTCCTCAGTAGTGTGCACAAGAGACCTCAAAGATCATCTAGTCCAACCCCCTGCCATGGGCAGGGACACCCTACACCAGACCAGGTTGCCCAAAGCCCCATCCAACCTGGCCTTGGACACTGCCAGGGATGGGGCCTCCACAGCTTCTCTGGGCAACCTGTTCCAGTGCCTCACCACCCTCACAGGGAAGGATTGCTTCCTAATATCTAACCTAAATCTACCCTCCTTCAGTTTAAAAGCATTACTGCTTGTCCTGTCACTTCACTCCCTTATAAAAAGTCATTTTCCCACCCCATCTTTCCTATAGGCCCCTTTAAGTTTTGGAAGCATATGCAGTACATATTGCCAAGCCAGCCCTAGAAAGTGCTTCCCACACATCTTTTCAGACCAGCATTGGTTCTTTTGGTTTTATCTATATCTGTAAAACCGTTATTGGCCTCTCATAGCAGCAATGCACTACTTGTTCGCGCTGGATTTTAAGGCACTTTCACAGGCTACCCAAGCAACATGATCCTGTTTTCTCGATGAAGGAAGAAGAGTTGAAGTGACTGACCTATGGGAGTAAGTTTAACTAAGAGAAGTGTTGGGTGTCTGGGTACCTATACCTGCGATCTGCAGTGGTTTTAGTTAACTAAGGCAGTACAGTCAAAACTAATGAAAACTCCTGTGTTTTATTTCAAGGGAAGGGAAAATGCCATTACTCCTGCTTATTTGGTGTTTCTGTATGCTAAAAAGAAAGGCCACACTTTTAAGACACTTTTCTGTGATTCTGTGCTGCAGAAGTTAAACTGATCCTTGTTGCTGCTCATGAATTTGGTTATTCTTGAGGACTGGACAATTCAAAAATTCACAGTGCTCTGACGTATCCTTGCAATGCTTACCGTGACCCCAGCTAACTTCCACCTTTCAGAAGACACTGGGTGAGGAAATTACAACTTCCACAGGAAAATCAGCATGGGATTTGATTAAAATGCTGATGTATTCAGTCCTTTATCACCCTTTTGCAACACGTCCATGTTGCATCCAACAGCTCGTGGAGCAGCACGGCGCGCAGCCTGGCACCCTGCCTTACTGCACACCTACGTCTGCAAAACGCTCTCTGATCTACAGAAGGAAGTGGAGCTACTGGCTGAATAAAATAATGCTCAGAGACAAATGACAGATTCTGTCCCAGTGGCCAAGTCAGTGGGCCAGTTCAGTAGAGGCAGAGAAAAGTCTCTCGTGGAAACGGAGGGCAGAATCAGAGCTGTCTCTTTGGTGTAAACTTTTCCAGAAATCTTTTCTCTGAGCCCCACTTTGTACAGCCCACGTTAGAGTGGAACAAAAGAACACCTAGCAGTCTGTTAGGGACAATTTGCATTTTGTGGGTTTCTGTCCTGTAGGCTGGAAGACTGGAAGATCTGGAAGAGCGTTACAAAAGAACAGAGGCCTCCCATCTTGTACTTCAAGGTGTTCCCAAAAGTTTTATTTCATTTCTTTGGTTACAGAAACTAGGGAAATCTTGTACAGCCCATTCTGACCCTGCCCTTTTGTAAGGATTGACAAACAGCAGGACTTGCCAGTTGGAAAAACCAGCCCTTGTAGTATTTGGCAAGTATTGACAAAAACCACTGAATAGAGACTTGGGTGGTCAAAGAGCCACCTCCAGAGCTATGTACCCTGTTCCTGGTTCACTCCCAGGTCCCATGGCTGTCTCCCAGGTCCTACTCCTGTCCCCTCAGACTCATACTGTGCTTTCCATGTGGCTCAGGAGGAGCATCTGAGAGACGATGTTCATTCCAGTAAGTCTTTCCTTCAGCATGGCTGGGGCTGGTTCCCTGCAGAGAGCAGCTCTTCGTCCCCACACCCCCAGGCTGGGCAAGGGAACAGGTTTTAGACAGCACAGAACAGGACTCCCATTGCTCACTGCAGGATTCAAACACCTCTCAAATGTTTTATAATAAAAAAAGAACAGGCATTTTCCTTTTCTCCACAGTTCTTCAGGCTTTTCTCAGTCAAGTCCCGCTCTGAAGCTTGGACAGGATAAAAAAAATAGCCGGAGTACCAGAACTGGCCTGAGGCCACTGTTGCAGACTTTAGAGAGCTGATCTTCATTTTGCTAGAAAACAAAACCCACAGTCTGCCTTGAGGAGCTCAGGGATGTAATAAATATCAAACCAACACAGTCCCTTCTCTTCGTCTCAAGGGGCTATGAAAAAATACAGGAGGCAGCAGTTCAGATGTCGCATTACACTGAAGCGAGATGACTTGTGTCCTGGCTTTCTTCAGCCTTCTTCTGGTGGAATCCGAAGATGAATACTGTCTGAGGCTGAGGATCAGGAGAGATCATCCCAAATCTTGCCATATTCTCTTTGGTCTTTTCCACAGAAGTATCTTCTCTGAACTCAGCATATCCTCATCTGCACCTGCTTATAACACACCTCTCAGATGAACTTTGCAAACATTGAAACAGGAGTTAGGTCCTACTGTTCACTCACAGCATCAGAGAAAATCTCAGCATACACGCTGATGTCTTTGAAAACGGGTCAAATGGCCTTCAGATTTCAGCATTTTTGCTAGTGTTGCCATGTTGTTACCCCCAAGTTCTTGTTGGAAGAGAGTTCACACACCCAGAAAACCAGGAGGAGTAGGTGGAAGTCTCACTTTCTTAGGAAATCAGGCTTCATTGAATCTCAGCACTGTCTCAGGCCTCCATGTTTTTCTGTTCTGTTGTCTGAAAAACAGAGAAAGCCTTAAACCTCCCCTCCACCTGTATGCATGCATCTAGGTCTCTTCAGGTCAACAGGTTTTCAAGGACCTTCCACAGGTCTTTGATATCTACTGACACAGAGACCCACATAGCCACAGGGTATTTGAGAAGTGTGTTGGACCTCCTCATGTTGACCCAAGGCCCAGGAGAAGTGGCCAAACCCCTCATTGCTTTTGAAGGAGGTCCATCACAACTGCCATGGCCGTAACTATCTGAGCTGTAGAGATGGAACAAGTTCTTTTGCTGAGACTGAAGTTCCTCTTTCATACACAGCACCCTCTAGAGACAAGTTCCTGAAGAGAGATTTTCCCCCTTCCTCTGGGCAAAAGGTCTTTAGAGGAGTGAGAATATTTCCCTGCTTTCATATCCTGGGATTCAGCTGCATCTCAGCATGAATTTCCCAGACCTTGCCTGGGCTCATGAGAGGGATGAAAAGCTGGAATCCAGGCACACTGCCTACCAACCCACAGGGTTTCGATACTCCAATAGCAGCAGCAGCAACGATTTTCCAGCTTTAGATACTTCCTTAGAGAAACCACTTCCTGCTAAAGCACGTCTCATCACGTGCCATTACTACCTCCAGATGACAGACATCTCAGAGCTGCTGCCAAAGGCCCCCAGCATCAGCAGTTCTCACCTCTTCCTCTTCACAGATCAGGCAGTGAACTACCACAAAACCGGGCTTCCTTCGCCCAAGGAAAAGAGCACTGTTCCCACACTCTGAGTGAAATATTTGTGCCTTTATAACTGTGTCAGAAGGTGGGGGTAAAGGTAATGTAAAGAGTACGTGCCAGGGAGGCCATCTGGCACTAGCAACTGATGTAGTTGCCCCAAGCTACAGCACTAGGGTTTAGTCACATCCTCAGGGTTTAATCACAGATCAGTTTTGAATTCAAGGGTAAGGTATGAAATGTCCTGAAATATCTTCATTAAAATGCCAAGCTGTTTCTTTCCTCCTCCTTTTTGCTCCCCACTACACCCTCTCCTCCCCCAAGGCTTGCTGCAGGAGGCTGAGTGGCAGATGGTCACTGTGTCCTTCCACATCACAGTGGGCTCCCAAGCTTCAGACATTGTCTCTATGTCATGAAGACAATTCAGCACAGTGAAAAAGCAGAGCAGCTATGATCTTGTAGCCCTTTGGTTCAGCACTGGGCACCTGAGGAGGCAGGGAAGAGTACCTTCTCCTGGTTCTCAGAGACCATAACAAGAGATGGAGGCTGCTGGAGCATTGCTGGTAGCAAGTTTGCTGAAGGTGATGAAGAAAAACTCCTTAGAGCTTCCCTCTGGGTGCTTCATATGACTTTGCAGCTCACAAATGAAGTGACAGGCCAGAGACAACAGAAGCTCATCTTAATTCTTTCTAAAAAGAAAAAAAAAAATGCATGAAAAACAATGAGCAGGAGAAAGCCTGAGGCAGCAGATCAAGTGGAACTAGCCATCAGTCACTGCTCAACTTCAGCTTTTTGTCTTCATGTCTGATGTAACAAGGAGACAAGTCTCATCCCCCTTGAGAGACCCACCAGTTACAGATATTTCCTGAGCTGTTTAGCTGTCACCACTTGGATGCTTCGGTGAAGGTAAGCAGTTCAGCAGTCGTCAAATTGCCAGTTAATTTCCCCCACTTGTGGTTCTGTGGTGTTCTCTTCCAAGAAGGTTCAACGAACAAGCACTTCCTAGAGGAGAGGTCAGCTGGGACATCTGCTGCAGCAGGGGAGGGACTGACAGTTTGCAGGCAGGTTAAAAAAAAAAAAGGAATGTAATGCAATTGTCCATCATTCAGGAGCAACCGAAATTCCTGTCTGCTGCATGGGCCTTCAGTTCCCTCCAAGAAGGGCTTGTTCCCTGCAGAAGCCTTGAGCCTGCTTGTCCCTGTCGAAGCAAAGGTCTTATGAAGGTTCTGCACATCCCAAGAACCGCACAGGGTACGGCTTTTTCTACAAGGAGGAAGTTCCACTGAGGAAGAGTTACAGCATCTTGGAGCCACTATCAGCTCTTAATACTAGAGAGAAACCTTTGGAGACATTTTGTATTCTTAAAAAAAGAACAAAACAAAACCAAACCAAAAAACGCCAAAACACCCCAAACCAAACCCCCCTAAACCAAGGCTTTTTTAATTCAAAGAAGACAAGGTCCCCTGGACTGTTCTCATGCCCCTTGAGCTTAACGTTATCCAGCTGCTGATAAAGGCAGCCTCTGCAGGGAGATGACAACTGTTTGGCGAACAATAAAGGAGGCCTGGGAGGTATCCTGGCACGTTACTGTTTGACAAGCTCAAATTGTCCTCTGCATTACTTTGAAGATTAAGTTCCGTATCCAGTCAGGAATAGGCTTAGGACAAGGGCTGTGTTTTTAAGACTTTAAAAAAGATTATACTTTTCTTGTGCACAGGAAGGTCAGGGAAGCAGACAGAGATAAAACAGCCTTTGTTGGATTAGGGCAAAATGACTTCTATAAATCGTCGGAGGAATGGAGAACTGTCTTGGAATGAGAAGGCAAAACCTTGGAGAAGACAACGCTTGCAGCAGAAGTAGATGGAAAATAGGGAACTGATTTCTTCAGAACACTTTCTTCAAAGGGCTTTTTGTAGTACTCAGTGACATTGAGAAAACATTTGCGTATTCCAATACTTAACATTTTTTAGAATGTCCCCATTTGACGAAGTGGTGTTACCATCTCTGTTTTGTAGACTGGGAACTGAGACAAAGAGAGAATACCAAACACATCTTGGCTGGATGGCTGCACTCAAAGAGTTATGGTCAACGGCTCGATGTCCAAGTGGACATCGACGATGAGTGGCGTTCCTCAGGGGTTGGTACTGAGACCAGCACTGTTTAACAACCTTGTTGGCGACATGGACAGTGGGATTGAGTGCACCCTCAGCGAGTTTGCCGATGACACCAAGCTGTGTGGCGCGGTCGACACTCTGGAGGGAAGGGATGCCATCCAGAGGGACCTTCACAGGCTTGAGAGGTGGGCCCGTGCAAACTGCATGAAGTTCAACAAGGCCACGTGCAAGCTCCTACACGTGGGTTGGCGCAATCCCAAGCACAGCTACAGGCTGGGCAGAGAAGGGATTGAGAGCAGCCCTGAGGAGAAGGACTTGGGGGTGCTGGTTGAAGAAAAACTCAACATGNAGAAACCAGTGTGGCCCGCAGGGTGGGGGAGGGGATTCTGCCCCTCTGCTCTGCTCTCGTGAGACACCACCTGCAGTGCTGGATCCAGCTCTGGGGTCCTCAGTACAGGAAAGACATGGAGCTGCTGGAGCAAGTCCAGAGGAGGCCACAAAGTTGATCAGAGGGCTGGAGCACCTCTCCTATGAGGACAGGCTGAGGGAGCTGGGCTTGTTCAGCCTGGAGAAGAGAACGCTCTGGGGAGACCTAATTGTGGCCTTCCAGTACCTGAAGGCGCCTACAGGAAAGCTGGAGAGGGGCTGTTTACAAGGGCACGGAGTGACAGGACAAGGGGGAATGGGTTTAAACTAAAAGAGAGTAGATTTAGGTTAGGAGGAAGTTCTTGACTGTGAGGGTGGTGAGGCAGTGGAACAGGTTGCCCAGAGAAGCTGTGGATGCCCCATCCCTGGCAGTGTTCAAGGCCAGGTTGGATGGGGCTTTGGGCAACCTGGTCTAGTGTAGGGTGTCCCTGCCCATGGCAGGGGGTTGGAACTAGATCCTTGTGGTCCCTTCCAAGCCAAACCATTCTATGATTCTATGATTCTATGTATACAGGATGTCTGAAACTGAGAGTCTGAGAGCAAAAACATGCGCAGAAGCTGTTGTCGATCTACATCTTGTGAGGAGTTGAGGCACTTGCTACCAGCCGCACAACACAAGGCTGCGGGTCCAGAGGTGGCAGGACGCTGTCTATGTGCTAGCGGTGGTGAGCAGCCCCCTCCCACGCAGGCTGGCTCTCCTGCAGGATAGTTACCCCTGAAGTCATGGTGCTGAGGCTCTCCAAAGTGGAGAAACCCGCTGGAAGGAAGGAAAAGGGCTGGGTGCAGAGCATTCCAAACCATACCTCAGCCCTTCAGATTTGCTTTCCTTCCTGCAGGTCGATGCTTCTGGGCAGTGTTCATCTGCCCTAAGCGCAAACGCTGCTTAAAGCAATGTGGTGAACCCTGAAACTCCGTCTGTGGTTCCTCCAGCAACATCTGCAGCACCATGGTTTTCACATGGCAGGTAAATCCTGGCATTCCTTTAACTATTATTTCCTAAGGGATTTCTTGAAGTGTTTTGAGGATTGTTTTCCTTGCACCCAAATGGTTTCCTTATTGTTGTATCATGGCTCTGTGAAGTGACTAACACTTAGCTGCCTCTCAGGAGATCTGATTTGGTAAGTGTGCAGCTCATAGTGTTATTTGATCAAGCTAGTACAGCAGTGAGGTACCAAGACTATAACATCTGGAAATTCAATTACTGGTGGTAAAGCTGTCCAAAAGTTAGTTATTTCTCTGAGTTCCTCTAGAGGGAAATGCTCTTTGGGAAAGAACTGAGCAGGCTTGGGGGTGAGGCAGAATTTGGGAAACAAAGTGTGTTCTTCAGAGGAACATAATAGTGAAGATGATACTAGATAGCTGGAGGAAGCAGAGATCTTCTGGACATCACTGGAACTGTAAGGCAGTCACATCACAGCCAACTGGATGGTTGAGAGAGAAGTTATCAAAGCATTAGATTGAACTTTGGCTGTTTTTTCCTCAAAATGGAATATTCAACTGAATATATAAAATTGCTAGTACAATTTTTAAAAGCAATTACTTTATTAAACACTAAAAAGGTACATTTCTGAAGTGACACAATGTAATGAAAAAATAAATTTATTATGGCTTTATATTTAGTCTGGAGAAGAGGAGGCTCAGGGCAGACCTTATTGCCCTCTACAACTACCTGAAAGGGAGTTGTGGTGAGCTGGGGGTTGGCCTCTTCTCGCAGATAACTAGTGACAGGACAAGGGGAAATGGCTGCAAATTGCGCCAGGGAAGGTTCAGGTTGGAGATGAGGAGAAAATTCTTCTCTGAAAGGGTGATCGGGCATTGGAACGGGTTGCCCAGGGAGGTGGTGGAGTCACCATCCCTGAGGGTGTTTAAGGAAAGGTTAGATATGGTACTTAGGGACGTGGTCTAGTGGGTAATAGGTGGTGGGGGGATGGTTGGACTAGATGATCCTTGAGGTCACTTCCAACCTTAATGATTCTATTCTATTCTATTCTATTCTATCATTAAATATTCACACATCGATTTGCTTTAAAACATTTTCATCAACCCTCCCCTGGAGGACCGTGACACAGAATTCAATTTACAATACTTGAATTATTTTTTTAGGTAGCAAAATTTCCATCCTCTCTTTTGTTTCTTCAGATTTTTTGATGTGAGTTGCCTGGCGTGTTTACAAACTCTTTATATCATTGAGATTAACCAAATACTTTCATGTAAATGAAATTCCTTGCCTGTGAACGAACTCCCACCCAACTCGGGTGCCTGCTGAATCAGTCCTCGAAACTCAGAGCCTCGCTTCCCCACCTAGTCCAGGGACAGTGGTAGGTGTCTTTGAAGGTATTTGAATGGGTGACCAGTCCAGGGGTGAAAATAGCCTGGGGTCACTGTATTTGTGCTACGTTTTTAATTGCTTTTCTCTTGCACGCTTAAAAACTTCATGTACCTAAAGCAACAGAAGTGAAATCTGTCAACGAGCAGTGAAAGAATCAGGGTTTTTGTTTCCTTTTTCCTCTGACTTGTGCTAAATTAGAATGCAAGAATGCAAGATGCTGCACAGCTCAGAGCAACACCTCCGTGCTGGGGATCGGAGCTGCAGGATGAGAAACAGACCCGGGGGCCACCTGTCCGTTTGATGCCTAGAGATGTGTTCGCACGGCCAAACAGGAGTGCCAGGGACCCAGCAGAAGGTTTGGGTCCCTGCTGTCCTCACTGTTCAAATGTTAGCTCATTCCCGAGCCCTGTCTTGGGCTTTCTCAAAGACAAATTCTGGGCTAAGCCTCTGGGAACAGTTCACTTCAGCAGCAGCTCCCAAAAAGCAGTAGGGATGAGACCATACTAGTCTGGTTCCCACCATCCTACGTGTCCTTCCAACAAATCCCACCAAGTTTTGCACCTTCAGAGATTCTGACGGCATGCTTTCAGGACAACCGATGCATGTCCTTAGTCTCATATTATTAAAAACTATTCTGGTGGTCTGTGGCAAACCTGTCACATTACAGTGCTTTCCACGGAAAAGCACACCAAAAATATGATGTCCTAACATCCCCGTATCCCCATGACCCTAGGGCCTCCGAGTCAAGGACTGTGTACCATGGCATAGTTGGTCTGCTCTAGATGGAGCTAGCCCTGCACACCGTGCAAACAAGTGAGTTGACACCTGAGAGCCAGGAATCGTTTGCAGACCTTCAGTTACTTTGTTAGATAGGCACACCCGTCCCGGCCTAGAAAGCCCTGCCTGCCAGATACGGCCTGCAGAGAAAGGGACGCCTAAGATGTGGCTGAGAGACTGATCTGAAAGAGCTGGAAATCTCCATGCGTTTGTTTTGGAGATAAAGGCAATGTTTCTTCTGGTCAGGACACGGCGGTGGTGGTCGGATCCATCCCTGCCTTCCTGTCATTAAAAGCCTAAGGCAAGAGGTGGGAGATCTGACCCCACAGTGGCTCACAGCAATCGCCTCGAGCCTACAAACCGGAGAACAGACCGGGGGGGACGCAGGCCCCAGAAGAAGAAAGGATGGGCCAAAATTTCCCCTGTTCCTGTTCCTCTAACGCCAGCCCAAAGCTGCTCCCCAGCCCGCTGTGTCACTGCCGGTGAGGAGCGGGGGCTGCCCTCCTGCTGGGCGGCGCGGGGTGGGGACAGCAGGGGAGAACCCCACCCTCGCCCCCTTCGGTGGTACGTGAGGCAAGACGAGCGCAAGCTGCCCGTCGTGGCGCGCGGGCCGCAGAGGCTGTGGGGAGGTGCGAGCTCTCTCAGCCAGGCCTCCGAGAGCTGTTGTGTCGTCTGGGTGCCTCTGCAGGCTGTCACGGCCCGCTGGCTGCCACGCAAGGCCGGCAGAGCTGGCTGTGCTCTCACCGGCACCTGAGATTCATGAGTAAGGCAGTGGGGAATAATGGTTCCTCTCCTGGGAAACTGCTATTCTACAGCTCTGTGTGTCCACACAGATTTTCTAGGTCAGTCTATTTAGAGGGATAGGACATCCCTGAAGCTCTTGAAACGCTTCTCCACTACCTGACACTATATAGTAGCTGTTTGTCGCTTTTTAGGTCAGTGAAGGTCTAATTTTAGTGGGAATATCCGCCCGTGGCCCTGTGATGGCCGTGCTTGCAGCACGCAAGGACAGAAAACAGAGCTGAAACTCGGCTGTTAAGTCCACTACGTGGGTCATGGCCCAGTGCCGTGCAGATGTATCTGCTCACACAGCTCTATAGCTTCGTCCAACCGTTGCTGAGCCCAGCACGGGCCCCCAGCTCAGTAGCTTCCCCGCACAAACGTAACCTGCACCTTGGAGCGAGCCGGGGAGTCTCTGCTTTTGCAGAGCAGGCAGGTCAGTCGCTGGCAAAGGTGTTAGGGTGTCGCACTGTGGTCCACTGATGGCTTCTGTGCAGGACACAGCCAGACTGTTTTGATTGTGGTCTGCTCAAAAGACATAAAAAAGATCTTTAAGTTTCACATTCAATATGCAAATGTTTAGGACTCTCAGTAACTGAATGATGGGGGTGAATAGCTGCTCTCTCTTTGTGGTACCAAAATGTAGACAATGGTATCAACCTTTGTTAAGTGTTTTGAGATCTGGAGATAAAAATCACATTTGGATTAGCTAGTGGTGGCTAGTTAAGTGTATTCATTAAGGAAATTAGGAGAAGGTTTATACTTACCGGAAAACTGTGATTTTGAAATCTCTGGAACGTCCCAGTATTCTTCCCATAAGAGCAGTGGACGTAAAGATAATTTGGAGATTGTGCTGGATACCCTTGGAAAATGCCTGTGAGACAATGGCATTAACGTTCCTGAAGTTCCAGGAAATTACTGTATTTTCAGCAGCATTCTCATCATCTCCATCAACTGGGAGGAGGACATATTGATCCCATGCTGACAGCACAAGGAGTGGACTGCCCTGCAGTCAGAAGCAATACCAACCAAGTTGAGGTTCATTTCTTCTGTGCAGGAGAAATCCGTCACCTTTTCCCTGGGTGCCTGAAGGAGTCTTGGCTTCCCTTTACATATTACAGCGAGAGGCTTTGCCTGTGCTTCGCGCTGTCGGTTTTGCCTGTACTCTATGAAATACCCCCCTAATGCATGCAGGTACAATGCTTCAGCTGTTTGTGGCTTTCCTTTGGGTGAGACAGTCTCTGATTTAGTTTACTGCTAATTATAGCAGGCCTAGCAAAGCATGTGTGAAGGAAAAAAACCTTTCCATTTATCTTCACTGAGGAGCTGGCCCTTGCCATCTTTTTGGCTGCCTCTGTCACAAAAAAAACCCCACCATGTAGTGGAATAAAGAAAGTTGTGGATTTTTCCTGCTGAGCACTACAGTGTGATGGCAGTGACAGCTTGTGCTCTGGCTGCTAAAGGCTTTGTGCCTGGCACAGAACTGGCCTGCTTCCCATGAGACTATTGCCAGTGCACGTTAAACACTGTGATGGAGAGGCTGGGGAAGGTGTGAATTCAAGGGTTCAATTGGAGAGACACTGTGAGTGGAGCCCTGCAAGCTCGCTCTGTTCAGTATGGAGTGCCTGGGCTGCTGAGTACACATCATTCGAGAAGTGGCCGGAACTCAAGTAGGTGAAATGAAATAAGGATAAATGCAACATAAGAACTACAATTAGGAGGGAGAATTAAAATGGGAAACAGTCAGTTAGGCATTAGGAGGAAATATAAACTCACCAAATTATCTGTGATGCTTTTACCCCCCCCCAATGCCCCCCCCCCAACTCCTCCCATCACTCTGGACTGCCACGGGAGGAATGCCAGGAGCAAGGCCCAGGAGACGGCTCTCCTGTTCCACCTGAGATGGGGCAGGACGTACCTGAAGTGTTCTGTTTTGGGCACCACTTTTCAGGAAAAACGTGTGCAGAAAGTAGAATCATTGTTGGCTTTCTGGGCTGCAAGCGCACGCTGCCGGCTCATGTCAAGCTTTGCATCCATCAGAACATCATCATCATCATCATAATCTTTTCCAGTTGTCCTGTCTCTACAGTCTCACATTTACTATCTCTGCTCTCCAGGGAGGTTGTCTTCAGGGAGATGAACTGGGATTTTTCCCAGCCCAGGAAAGCCAGAGGCCCCAGACACTAGCAGTGCATGCAGCAAAAACCAGCAAAAGGGCAACTCATGGTTAATCCAGTAGATGCACCAGCACCAAGGATCTCAGACAAAACCCAACCATTCCTAGATCTTGGTGAGTCACTGCCCCTTTCCTCACCTCGGGCAGGCATAGGGCAAGTGGTTGTGGGGCTGCAGGGAACAGACTTGTGGTTCTCCTGTCCATCTTACATATACATCTGAGTGACCTTGGCACTGACATCAACTGGTCCCCCTGCAATTCATGGAAAGAGTAGTGTGAGCAAGCCTCCTTCCCACCCTGACCTGTTTTTACTGGGTAATCCCAGATGGAGTTTATGTTTCATCAGCCAAAACCAAAGTAGAAGCCACTGATCTACAGGCAATTTAGTGATTTTTCATGATGATGAGGCTGAGCGGCTTAGAAAATGGCATCTGCAAGGGAAAGTTGGAACAGCTCTGATTTTTGTAGAAGAGAGGGGGAGAAGTAAGAAAAGTCTTCTCTAAAGACCAATAGCAGAAAACAGCTCTTCACAAAGGACATGAGAAACTACCAAATTCATTTGCGAAAGTGATGGTTTTTCTTAAATGCTTAGCAGAGGCTTTACTTGCAAAGCAGCAGAGCCCTGGGCTGAAGTCACATTTTATCTTCACAGCACCGATGCTAGAAAGTGTCACAATGCCAGCGGTGGTGCCATGGACCACAGGACTAGGGACAAGAGCCTCAAGGGAAAGGGCGCAGGGAAGAAGGGAGGGAATGAAAGCTGGAAGCTAAAAGCCTCATCTGGCATCAACAAATGCAAGGAAGGCTTCAAGGATTTGTTTCACCCAAGTGCTATTCAGAATGGCTCAAGCTGCCAAATACAGCCTGGCATCATCCTTGTTCCCTTTCAAGGTCTCTGCGTAATTCTACATGAATAAAACACTAGTAACATTGTCAGAAACAGAGAATTAACATTCATGAATTCATAGAACTTGTCAGTTAATTTTCATAGGTCTGTTACAATATTTTTCAAGGAAATAGAAAAATAAGAAAACAGTATTGTCAGTGCAAATAATTTCACTTCTGAATAGAAAAAACACATCACTCTAAATCATGAAAGTTGCAGGGTCAGCTCAAGTTTTAGAGATGGCAACTTTACATATGTGGCCTTAATTTTGTTCCCTTATTCATATGCCAGATAATGCATTCTCTAAATGTAATTCATGTTTCCAGAAAACTGTGCTCAGGCTGTATGGATCTCCTGTAGCACGGAGCTGTTCAGTGCCATGAGTACTCTTCGCTATCCCATAGGATATCCATCCCTCCTGTTCTCTGTAATTAAAGAGCTTCAGCACTTCTTGCATCCTCTCTGTGCCCAGATCCAGGATTGGGCAGAACCTGGAGGAGAAAGGTTTTCCACCCGGTGCAGGGGTGCAGGATCTGGAGCGGTAACTGCAGGAGCCCTGCTCAGACCCACCTGAAGCATTTGACTGGGAGTTTGAGGATTTTGTCTACTGGAGTTACAGCAAGGTTCTACATCCGTAGCTGTTTGAAGGATGATAATTACACCCAAAGATGGTGAATCTCAAGATGTTACCTTCAGCTTCAGACAGAGCATCTTACCGAGTGTAGTCCGTGAGCCCCTGGTCCCAGACAAAGCTAAATACAAGGATCTAGCTGCAGGATCCATTCTAAAATATTTATATGCTTGAAAACAACTGCACCGCATTCACTGAAGGGGAAAAAAAGACCTCTGGTATAAAATATGGCTCAGTCCAAATGGTTCTGGCTTGGCAAAGCTGTATTAAAGCACTGGGTGGGCAGAGCATCACCTGAGGCTCACCTCTGCTGCCAGTCTGCCCATCAGCTCCAACTGACCATTAACCCGCAACCTCTCTCACACCAAAAGCTCCCTCAAATGGACCTCCCAGTACATCCAGAAAATCCAGTAGGACCAAGGTCTGTACAGCAGACCTAGTGATTTCCCAGGAGTCCCCAGAATGATGGGAAGACAGCCAATGCAAGAGCTGCCATGGCAGCATGTCCTTCTCCAGTAGGGAAACAGAGAGACTTTTTGCCCTCAAAGTTTTAGATTCTTCAGTGTCTGATCAGTCTTGTGCCTGGGTGGTGTGCAGAGCATAAACTCCTGCCTGTGTTTGGTGATGAGAAGTATCACAAATCAAAGACACCGTTCAGACAGAACTCTGAAAAAGCTGTGGTTTATGGGCAAGAAAGAAACTTTGGACATCTAACTCAACTGAGTCATCATCAGACACCAAACAGAATGATCACAATTGAAGTATTTGCACCTGAGTCTTTTAAGCTACAGACTCACTGGAAAAAAAGAAAGAAAAAAGGAAAGAAGTGACAGAAAAAAATAAAGCATTAAATAATAAAAAGATGAATCCAAAATGCAAAAGAAAAATGTTTCCTCTCCTCTTTGATAAGACTGACAACAGCAGAATCGTGCTTTGAAAATGCCTGGCTTTGGTTTTCAGAGGAGACTCAGAGATCCGCCCATCCCCATGCCCACTCAGCTCTCCCCCGCCAGCCGGTGATGCTGACAGGACAGAGCCACCCCAGTGTTGGTCTGGCAGAAGCCACAAGAGGCATGTGGCCATTGCCAGGAGTGAAGATGCTTTGAAGGATCATAGAATCATAGAATCACTAAGGTTGGAAAGGACCTCTGAGATCATCAAGTCCAAAGATCATCAAGTCCACCAGAGATCATCAGAAGTACATTTCCAGGCAGACCTCCTCTCTCAAGTTGTTTGTGACCAAACAGAGAAATAATCCTGCAAAATATTTGATACTGTATGAAGATTTGAAATACTGCATTTCCCTGAGGGCAGAGTTCGTTTTTTTTTCAAAGCCAAGTAGACAGCATTTTCCCATCTTCAAGCCAGGTGACTCTATAGGTAAACCCAACCATAGCCCTGACAATTTGCTTCCCTGAGTGAAGAAAGGATGTTTTTGGGAAGGGTCTCTTGATGTCCTCTCACTCTCTTCCTTTCACCCCAGACAGGGAATCTGTTCTGTTCATTACTGGCTTAATCTAAGTGAAGCCATTCCAGAAATCCAAGTAGAGAAAGATTTTTATTAATGAACACAAAATAACAAATGTGTAGCCAGCAAAACAGTTCTGTTCCATGTTTACAAAACCTGTAACAGGTTTTGTAATTAAGGAAGGAAGATGACGATGTGGTCTCCCTGTATGTCTTTTCCTCACACCATACCATTTCCTTCTGTCCTGTCTCCAAGTATCTTCTTCCTCCTGACGCCATCACATGCTCCCTCCCCTCTCAGCTTCCTCCTCACCACTTCTCTCCCTGCTCTTCGCTACCAGTCTGCTGAAAACTGCGTGTTAACACAGGCTGGTTTTCTTTTGACTGAGGGAGCCAATCTTTGGTAGAGTAGAGTAAAGTAGAGAAGGATGGGATAGGAAGTGTTTCCATTGGAAGGGACCTATAATGATCATCTAGTCCAACTGCCTGACCAGTTCAGGGCTGGCGTGTTGAAAATGTTAAGGGAGGAAACAAGAAATGGCTTAAGGGGACCAAGCAGGCAGGAGGAAAGGTTTGATGCCGCACATCAGTGATAGAAAATGCTTTGACTCCTGGGGCCCTGAGAAAGGGCAGTAAAATGGCGCTGGATTCAAAGTGAGACTGGGAACACCTTGTGGAAGGACAGGCTAGCTGCAGGGGGGGTAGGCATTTCAGTCCCTGTAAATTCCCAGGTGTGAAAGACCTGCACAAGACTTAAAATTATTTCAGAAATGTAAGTTTATTACAGGACATTGGAAAAAAAACAGTTTATCTTTTTTTTTTCCCATTTAAAGTAATTTATAAAAAGATTTTTCTCACTTCACTCTGGCTGCTGCTGCAAGTTGAAGGTGGAATGGGGCACCCTGGTGTGACATTCAAGCCAATTTCCCCAGCACAGGGACAGTTATTGCTTTCCTGGGCAACATAGTTTTTGGAATGCCAAATTTTTTCATTATTCAAAATCAGATTTTTCTTCTGCTAAGAACATTAAGTTCTGCAAACTACTCCAGATAGCTACAGTCACATGAATTTTCGTAGCCTCCCCAAGAAGGACACATCTCACTCATCTTCAAATGCACCATAATTGTGCAATCACCAGAGGACATCTTGCAGAGAAATGTTCCACTTTTATTACTCGCTATCACAGATGTCATCTGTTCTCTCAAAGCAGTTCATTATAAACTGATTCCAGAGAGCTAACATTTTAGCTGGGATGAAATGTCTCAGGTGTCTGATCTGAGAAGTATCCAGGTGCTTTACAGGATAAGAGAGCAACATTCAAAAACAAATTAAAAAGTCAAACTGTGGGATCCTTTATCTGCCACTTGACAATAACGCAGAGATGCTCTGATCAAATGTCCTAGTAGAAACTCAGAGTAGTGTTTAATTACCTTTTCTCTACCTGTAGATGTTACGTCCAACATTCTCAAAAGGAGCTTTTTAGCATTTAGTTCTCTGTTTGAAGAAAAGCGTTCTCATATTAATGATTTTACCTTAGGAAAGAAAAATTCTGTGATTTAGCACTGGTGGCAGATGCTGAGCCAACAGGTTGGTGTTCGCCATCTAACTTATGCAAAGAATAGGAATTCATACTTTTTCAACCCTACCTTAGGAAAAGTGCCTGCAAGTAAGAGACTGCTCTGTTTATCAAGGTCCATCTTACCCTCCACTTCTCTGAGGGTATTTCCATCAAAAAAATTGAGAACTATACCTGTTCATTCATTCTGAGCTGTCTTGACATGTCAGGCCCAAGTTCAGTCGCTTTAGTGTGTAAGTACCAGCAAAACACACACACAGCCCCAGTGAAGGTAAAAAGGCTTAGTCATGCAGATAACAGCGACATACATGCACAGAAGCCCATCCTGCAAACCAATCCAAAGTCAACTTGACAGAGAGTTCCTTCCTGGGAAGAGTTTGCTGTCTCTCCTTTAGGGGCTCCATGACCTTACCATCAACCTGCATCAAACATCCACCTCTTTCATACTACCTCCGGCAGGACCTCTTCTTGGTTTTATCACGTGTAGTTACCTAGTCCCTAAGTAAGCCAGGGCTCCACACCTTCCCACCTCTCTACCTCTACATTTTCCAGATTTAGCTACAGATTTCCAAGGGCCACTGTGTAGTTGACAGCTACTATTGGCTCAACTGCAGAGATGTCTGTCTTTCCCAACTGGACGTTGGAGGCTGATGGAAGGACATGGGAGACCTGCAGCCTCTTGAAGTTGCCGTTTTCCGGCCAAGCCAGTCTATGGGATGGGACCATGGAGGGAAGCCTCTGTTCTTCAGGTCCAGGAGGTTTTCTGCACACATTGAGCAAAGCCTTCAGTTCTGATCGGAAGCTGTCATTGAGCCAGCAGTAGATGAAGGGGTTGTAGCAGGTACTGCTCATTGCGAACCAGTGAAAAGCGAAGTACAGGGCATTGTTGGTGTGGATGGTCTGGCTGGAGAGGAGGATGACGTAGCAATTTAAGGGAAACCAGCAGACTGCGAAGAGGATGACAACAAGCATCAGCATCTTTATGGTCTTCTTATTCTTCTTGCGAAGGGCAAAGTACTGCTCAGTGGTGACGTCCCCGATGACATTGCGCAGCCAGAGTTTCTTGGCCACTGTCATGTAGGCAGCAGAGATGATTAGAAGGGGCAGGACATAGAGCAAAATGAAGGTTGTTAAGTCGAGGTACTTCCAAAAGAGGTCAGCAGGCTCGGGGAAATCTGGCAGACACAGGCACCGGGTAACCTCCTCGCTGCAAGGGGAGATAGCGGGCAGGGAGTGAGAGTGAGTACAGCTGGGAACTGCAGGAGAGGCATATCAGAAACGAGGAGGTAGGAGGAGAGGGCTCCTGCCATAAAGCCTGGAGGCAGAGCCTTCGTTTAGGCACGTGTGTCACAGTTAAGCAGAGCTTAGCTGTTCAAAGTTTTGAGCCATGGAGCAGCCTGTGAGCAACATGGTGATAATTTCTCATGGGCATTTAAGACCTTATGATAATTTTATGAATTTCATCAATTACAAAATTTCCAGCTACACAGAAGCAGGTTTTCATTCTGCGTCCATTGGCAAATAGACAGAGTCTGTGCATATATTAAGGACCTTTCCCTCATTAAAGCACTTTCCAAACATCAGGGCTCATGACAGCATTTTATAGAACAAGCAGCTGAGATATATGTTTTCACTTTCCCAGGTCTAAAGAGTAGATTAAAACCTGTTAGGTTTTAGGTTTTTCCCCATTTCTTGTCTGCCCAAACGTGTCAGGTTGGAACACTGTGTGAAATGCCAGTGTATAGAGATAGCGGGTCCAAGCCAGATCCTCTAACCTCTGAGCCTATTTCATGTGATTAGGGTGACAGAATAAAGATAAAATAATTAAAAATAGAAATGAAGACAGGACGTCAGCAACTGGAAAAGGAATTTGATGAATATTGTAGACTAGATCCATATTTGGCTGACCTCAACATAAGCTTAGGGCTTTCAGTGGAAGATGCCAAAGCGTGACCACTGAGAGTTTGGCCTCCAGGGAGGCTGTGGAGGAAAGCGAAGCACGTGCTTACCTGTATTCAAAAGTAAAGAGTTTTTGGTAGATAGCATGTGGTAGGGAAAAACAAGTTGCCATGATCCAGATTACAGAGATGTAGATAACACCTTTTGCAGTAGATATGCGAGGTTTCAGAGGGTGCATTATAACCTGTGCAAAATAAACCAACAGTCAGGCTTAGGATGTTTCAGGAAATAATTACATGTTTTTTTCATATAATCTTCCAGCCTTAAATCTGTTACTTAATGTGGAAATTCAGCGTGCAAGCAGTACGGTCTTCACCCAGCTCCCATTGACTGCAAGATGTACACGGAAGCCTGCATTTTCCCGCTGTGGAAATAGATGAAGTCAGATCCCAGTCCTACCCTCTCGTTTCAGTATTTGCATCAAGGTGGGGAGAACTGGGTACCAATGAGTTTTGCAGACATGTTCTATTCCAGGTTCAATTTACTTAGTAGCAAAAAATAAAAAAATGAGAAAATAGTGTCAGACTCTTCAGTACCGGTGACCCACAGAGCCAGGGGTTTGTGATTCAGCCAGATCTCCCTGGGGATGCTCCTGACAGCCAGTGCATTTTCTGAAAACTTAGAAGCTTTCCAGCAGAAAATGCCACCTGCACTGGTCCATTCTGCGTGGCTGCCGGGTGACTCCAAACTGGCAATGCCTGACTGTGCCCAGCTTGGAGCCTGTTATCAACAGCAAGCCACAGCTCCGCTCGTGACAAACACCAGTGTGGTACAGTCAGCTCTCCAGTATTGTGGTAACAAGGGGTGAGACATCCCCGAGCAAGGGGAGACAAAGGTGTGGAAGCTGACCAGGACGTCTCTGCATCCAGGACGCTGTTCCTCCACAGGCCAGACAAACCACCCCAGCGGAGGATCCCATCAGGATCCTGGACTTTCTCCTCGTTTGAGAGCTACTGAATTACCTACTGTAGTAAAGCTCCCGTTTCCCAGTTGGAAGTGACTGGAAGGTGATGGACACCTCCCATCTCCCACCTTGCGGTGGGCTTGCAACCATCCTTTCCATCTGACAGCAAGAACTGCTCCTTGCCAGCTCCTCACGCATCTTACGTTAATCTGGGAGTTGAGAAGGAAAGGGCATAGGATCATCCTGTCTCACTTTAATTACGTCCTCCCAAGGTGCTTCGGAGAGCTCTCACCTGGTGCCTGTCCACGGCAATGGCTGTGAGGGTCAAGGCAGAGACGTGGAGGGAGCAGTACTGCGCAAACCTACTGACATGGCACATCCCCTTCCCGAATATCCAGGTACTGTTCACAAAACGAGCCTAAAACCAGAATACCATTAGTTTTGTGCAAACCCCTCATCCCCACCACCTCCACACGCTTATACAGGCCCGTGACACCTCTGGCACATAATTCCTTGTGCTGTGTAAAAGATATTTTTAAAATAGCAGATTCTTTGTATAATTCTATAATTTTCTGGCTGCTGAACCCTGAAGAGGCAGGCTAGTGCTGCTCAGTGGCCCAGCAATATCCTCCAGGACGACACAGCAGAGCAGGACCACAGATGTTTGCTCTGTTCCATTCACAGTGTGTCCTTCTGCAGGCTGGCTATTGAGTCAATACATGCGTTTTTCCCTCTTAAGCCCTCCTTAAAGGATGCGGCTGACCTGTACACCTTGTCTTACTTCAAAGCAAACTACGGCTTTTCAACACGGCTTGTAAAATGATGGTGAGCGTTAAATCTTTTTTTCCAAGAAGTTCATAGTATTACCTTGGAAATCCTTCAGAGAAAGGGGAAAAAAACCAACCAAACAAAAAACCAAAACCTAAGCACAAAGTAATCACTGTGAGGTTATTATTGTCCAAGTGCTATCAGGGACACTTTATCTTCAACTAGATAACGGCAATTAGAGAAGAAAAAGACACGGAGTTTTCCAAAGGTATCTCCAGTGACTGTAGTTTGGACTGGACAGGTATCTGCAAAGACATTCATGCATTGCCTATAGAGGAGTAAAGAAGCAAAGGCCACCGAAGGAACTGCGAAGCCTTTGTGGCACCTCTGCCCCACTCTTACCAGTGTAAAAGGCGTGTTGAGGAGCGTGATCATGATGTCGGCTACAGCCAGGTTGACAATGAACAAGCTGGTGGCGGAGTGCATGCGCTTCGTCTTGATGACAACGTGACAGACCAGGACGTTGCCGAAGAGGGAGAAGACAATGATGAAGGAGTACGCGGCGATGAGCAGGGCTTTCACCGTGATGCTCTGCGACTCCGCTCCGTACCGGCTCCTGCCCACGAAGCTCTGCCAGTCGGCCAGGCTGTCGTTATCCCAGGAGAAGAAACCTGAGGCGTTCAGGATTTTAAACGGCTCCTCCAGGCTCCCGTTGAGGGGCGACTTTCCTGGGACTGCAAAGGAGGTAACCAAATCAAGGAGGGAGAGCCAGACAAAACAGGGCAACATCTCTGGAACACCGCTCTGCTCCTCCAGTTCGGAAACAGCTCACGTGCGAGGGAGCAGGGCTCACGCCGTGTGCGGGCAGAGCCGCCCTGCCCTCGCTCAGCCCAGGCGTGCTCGGGGGCTGCAAACACCACACATGAGCAGCGGGAGCGGGCAGCTCCTGCCTCCCGCAGCGCGTTTCTCTCCTGCTCCGCTTGCCGCTACTTTCACTGCTTCAGCCAGCTTTATACCCCCAGGCGCGCTCCGAGCCGGGATCTCCTGCAGCCATTGGGCTGCATGACATTATTTCTGCTCTGACGTGCTGCTTTTCCACGCAGCCACGCTCCCCTGGCCGCTACTCCAAGATAAGCATATTGTGAGAAAGGCAAATCAATCTCTCCGGCCGCCAGCATCCTTTTTCGCTACCAGCAGCCCAGCTCACGCAAATCCCGTGCTGTTTACGCACCAGCAGCATGTACAGCGGCTCTGCTGTCTGCCAGGACCCAGTTCAAATTTAAGCTCGGTTTTAAAGGTCTGACAGGCAAGTTTCAGCCTATTTCACAGCGTGACACTTACTGACTGGCAGAGAATAGGAAAATAACAGACGAACTTGGAATAACAAGCTGGCTTACTGTACTTACAGTATTTTTCCAAAGACCTTTTTTCGCCTCAGGGAGACAGAGAAATACTTCAGCTTTGCCTTGGCAGGGTTTCCCCCTTGGCCAAGGGAATAAAAAGTTTGATGTGAAACTGTGCTTTCTAGGGTTTGTAGAAATACAGAGGTAGTTACAAAGAGGTGATTATATGGGGCAGAGGACGGGAAGGGACGTCCCAGACCAGTGAGTCCAGTATCCATAGCAACAAGCAGCTGTATGCAGGACCCAAGCACTGGTAAGACAGCAACTTGCATGTTCCTGTGCCTTCACCCAAAAAACACACTAAGAAATAGGAAATAAGATGAAAGAAGACCTTAATAACAAACTTCCCCCCCCTCCGCTCCTTTCCCTCAGCTTTTATGGCTGAGCGTGATGTCATGTGGTACGGACTATCCCTTTGGTCAGCTGGGAATAGTTGGGCAATTGCAGACTTCACAATCTACATCTCTTCTTTGTTCTCTTCTTTTTTGGATTCTTCCTTCAGGAACCAGGATGACCTTCCCAATGTTGTCCTCTTGCATCTGCCACCTGACCAAAGGGCCATGCAGAGTCTCTTTTGAGCTTTAGGTTGCCTTGACTGTACAGGTTAACCAGCCTGACCACACCACTCCCAACAAGCTCAAGTTCTTCCTATATCCAAGGTGGCAGCCGCACGCAGCCTTGTTACGGTATAGGAGCTGCAAGGCATTGGGCGTGAACTGGTTCCACTGGTCCTGGCTGTGTCCCCTCTCGACCTCTTGCCCACCCACAGCCTTTGCGTGGGCATTGCAGACACAGCCACATCGCTGGTGCGGTATCTACACCCTTCCAGCTACAAGCACAGAGCTCAGCACCGCCTGGGCTGCTACGGGGAACGTGAACTCCACCCAGCCAGAGCCGCTGCATGCGGATAGCTACACAAAGCAGCAAACTGGTTTAAGCATTTCAATCCCTCAGACTCAGTGTAGTCCATACAACTGACATTCACAATTTACTTAACAGAAATAGTTTATTTAAAAAAAAATATATCTAAACCCTCACCTTGAAGGGTATGTACAGCAGCTTTTTAATTCCATTAATATTATAGCTTTGATGAAAGGAATTATAGCCCTTAATGAAAGGAAAGAGCCAGACTACCAAACTATTTGCTGATACCTTAAGCGATAACACTGCTTGGTAAGTTGCTGCTAAGTTCTACAGCAGAAATTTGCAGGTCTTGATCATTTTTACGGAAGTCTTCACGAAGCTCAAGGCTCATTTAGGTTCCCTGCTGCAACACACATGCAAAGTAACGACAGTCATGCTCAGCAGGAGCCAGAGAAACACAACTGCCCAATCCCATCTCTTCGAAGGGGAAAGTAAAGCTGCAAAGGCATGGCTGCAGCTACTCAACGTATCTAGTACTCAACGTATCTAGTTCTTCCATGACATGCTGGGGCCTTAGCTGACGAACTCTTCTGGTCTTTTCCTTGATCAGACCTAACGCTTTAGAAAGGAGTTTCTTTGGGGAAAGGAAGAATAAGTCTAGGTCTTGGCTCCTTCAACAGGAGTGATTCCCTCACCATGAATACAATACTGTATTTTGAAAGCCTCATTTAGAGAATATTTTGAAAATAGTGATGACATTTTAGGAGGGTTACTGAAGCAGCAGGCTGAGGAAACATATACCTGAAAAGCATCGACAAAGAAAAAGGCATCCTGCCCATTACTGGCGCGGATGCTTTATTCTTCAAGCAGCATTCCTGGTGAAGCTGTAAGGTTCTAGCCCTCACATCTTATTTACTGGGTAGAAGCCGACAACACAACTCAGTCTGAAGTCTTTGGCGCTTCTTGAATCACAGAGCAGAATTAATTCCCATATACTATGGCATTTAATAACTGCAACAGTGGGTTTAGTTCTCCTAGTAGAGTCGACAGTATTAGAACATTTTCCAGCTTTAATACTGAAAACTGTGGTTTGGGTCAAACTATTACTCTTTAGAGTTTTCAACTGCATCCGTAGAAAACTGCAAGCGAGTACAAGTTTTGTTATGCTGACTGAGTCTGTGTCCCTATCCATACTTGCATAGTACTATGAATTTACTCCTTTAAAAAATTCCAGCCCAAGAGATGGAGTTTTATAGAAAAGATACAATTATTATTTGTATTGGCATCTCAGAAAGAAAACAGGCTTTTAGAAGTTTTAGAAAGAATTTGCAGTTTCAGACAGTACTTCAGAATATTAGACATTCTAGCCTAATGCATCAAGCAATGCAACACCCAAATTATACCAAATTTGGTGCCACTGGGGAAAAAAAGCGCCCAAACAACCGAAACCAAAACCATTTCATAGAAGTGAAAGTTGAAGGCAAGCCATCGTTCACGGAGATGTCACTGAGAAAGCCTTGCAAACTGCTTTCCATTTTCTTCACTTCCATGTTTCCCTCTTGCATAGTGAGCCAGAAGTCACTTAATTCTTCTTGATGTTGCAGTGCTTTTGAATGGATCAAATTCATCCTGCAATTTGTAAATTGATAGGTATTACTAGAACTAGCATGCTTTCTGGGTCAGAAAAAGTCAAGCAACCTTTAGATTAAACCAGAAAGCCTAGTCACAGTATTCCATGCTTTCCGACAAACCTCGTTTTGTCGGTTTTGATATGAAAGATATTATCTATTGATTTAAAAGTCCAGATCACAAATGTGCAGAGAACAGAAACTGAGTTTAAGTCAATATGATCAGAACAGCTACTCTGAAACAATTTCAGGTGTGACCTAGGAAAGTTTTATCATTATGAGCAGCACACACCTCAATGAAGTTATGTCCACATACATAACACTCACCACAATTTACTGATATTTGCATGAATCAAAAATAACCGCTTCTTTTTGCATGTTCAAGCAAACAAGTAGTTTTGTATTTCAGGTACGAGGAGAAGAGATAGTGTAGTGGAGAGAGGGGACAAGTATTTAACATTTTTTCAGAGGCAGCCAACATCTGGCACTGTTAAGGCAGGGATCCTGACCATGTAAGACAGTCTGCTAGTCTGTGAAAACAAACTGCGCAGCGCTCGACAGAATAACGTGTATTCTGTTCAGTGCAAAACTGGGAATAAAGTTCTACTTGTTTAGTTAGGGAAGAAACCATTTCCTACCAGTTCCTGCCTGAACGGTCATCTTAAACTTGAAGAGTTTTAATTATTTTTAAATTTTTTTTTACAAGAATAAAATACATAAACAAATGAAAGGACATGGCCAAGCACTAGAAGAGATTACAATTACTTTCCTCCCCAAGCAAAATAACCTATGGCACACATTTCAGGAATCAAAGTTAACCAATTAAGAATTCAAGGGAAAAGAAATTCAAGGGATATTTTCCTGAGGTTCCTTCTAGCCTTATTTTTGATGACTATGTCTATATTCTAATTAAAGCTGGTTACAATAATCTAGCCCTGTTAGTAAAAATTTTAAAAGTTTTTAAAGATAAGGGATTTTACTCTGAAATGCTTTACTGAAATACCTGCAAAACAGTAAGCTATAGAAATTTACACAAAATAAAAGAGACCACTATAAACCATACCTCATCTGACTCAAAATCGACTCCTCTAGATGTCTGGCTTTGTGAACCTCTTTTACTAAGTGTAGATGTAGTTGGCAACCTTAAAACATACAAGGGGAGGGATGGGAAAAAAGCGTCAGTGTGTTCTCATTTATCAGACATCCCAATAACTTTCCCTTCACGTTAGATTCGGATCACCAATAGAGGGATTAAGAAGGAACAGAAATAACAGTAAGCAGAACAATTCAAATCCTCAAACGTATTAATTCTAAAACTCTGACCTAGCTCATCGCAATCAGTAGGCCAATTCATCCACATTAATAGGTAAAAATAGATATAAATTCTTTAAACAGTGTTATGGTTTTCTTAAAATTCTGGGTTTTTTGAGGTAGTGGATCAGATCCCTGGACTCTGCTGATTGCAAATCAGAAATAAGGCAGTTATAGTAGCATTCATGAAGTAAACATACGAACCTTTGATTTACTTTGGAAGAAGGAACAGTAGAAATGTCTTCTAGATCAGAGTCATCATCCATAATATCCTGAAAAAATTATATAATTTATAAAGCTTTTTCACAGAATTTATTCTTACAGAGATACAGTGCATAATACTACAGTATTATAGCATAGAACTCTTTTCCCCCCAACTATATGCCTCCTTAGTTATCATATACATGTGACAGGGCTCCAGGCTGGAACTACGCAATGTGCAAATAAAACACAAGTTTTGCTCTTCAGATCTTTAATCTTGCAGAAACCCACAAAACACTCATGTATTTACACTCTGTACCCTAGACTATGGTCACAAAGAAAACATGGTCTCTGTTTTTCTCAGCCAGACCCCATACCAAAAGACGGTACAGACCATGTGCAAATTAACAGGCAGAAACCTACTGCTGGAACGAATAGCTTGGGAACATCCGCTGGTTTGAGGTAATGTTTTGACCATTATTTATTCATCAAATCAGAAGACAGCAAAAGGCAGAAAAACTTCACTCATGCAACATGCTTCTTACCTCAGAGTAAGATTTAGATGAATTCAAGGAGGCGTCTGGTTTCAAAGACCTAAAGGCTAGAATAAAACAAATGTAATATTTTTGAATTGCTCACACAACAAAATGCGAACAATGTTACATCATTCTTTTAAAGACATACTCAGCATGCATTTCCTCTGCAAAATACCCTGTAAAAAAACCAAAACCCAAGCAAACAAACAAAAACCCACCAAGCAAACCCCCCCCTACCCCAAACATAAATTAAGCCCTTGCTAGTCTGACAGCCCAGGGATCTAACCCTCAGTGCAACAGACAGTGCTTCTGTCTGACTGAAAAACTTTCAGTAACTAAGGTTAAGAAGAAGAGAAAACTATTACTAGAACTGTTGTTCCTGTATGTCTGACAGTTTGGGCATTAATGCATCTGGTAAAATTGATTCCTCTGCAGTATTTTAGGTCATTTGCTAGGCAATTTAAAATTTAGGTAATTTGCTGATTAATTTAAAATTCATTCTACCTTTGGGTGTTTTGTGTAGGGTTCATGTATAGATTTGTGAGCAGTACTTTTTTAATACTCAGATTACCTACACCGTTTTCTCGGAGGCTGTCCTCTGTAGCAAGCAAGGGCTACTCTCACATACGCGGTTTAAATCGCAGATAAGTTTCTCTCTCCTAGTACAAACTGGTGTTTCTAAAACTGGCTGCAGCATAAGACTAAATGGATTTCATTAAAGCTTACGATCTTGTAAATATCAGTCAAGTTTAAACTTTTTATCCACTGAGGAATATTCCGCACAGGATAGGCACTGCCAGGCCACATTCTCTCTATGTTTATTTCTTAAGGAACTGCATGCAGGAAGATGTTCCCTGTTCCCAGTTCTACTCAGGAGTTCCTGACACATTTCACTTTACCCCATGGCAGAAGGATATCACTATTCTTTTTTTCCCCCTCCATTTTTCTTTCTCTCATCACTGTTAGTTATTCTATTTCATTAGAACCAAAAGAATCTCTCACATCTGAACTGGACTAACAGAAATAAAGACAATCAAGGCACTTCATCATTAAATAAACACCTTCATTACAATTTGAGAGAGCAGATTAACGACAGATTGAAGGCCTACCGTCCATGATAGACATATTCTTGGCAGGCACAGATACAGGCTTGTAGGCTCTGCTGCTTGTAGCCGACTCTTGACTAGTGCTACCTGCAGGGATAATAAAGAATACACAACTCTGTTCAGTGGTTTGTTTGGGGTTTTTTTTACCCCTTTAGTCTATCATTACTGAGTGGGAAGTCACTTGAAAACCTACACTCCTCTTTACTCCTTCACTTTCTTCCTTGAATCAAAGCTCTTCTCACATGCAGGAGAATTGCTCTGGATCAGGTGTTCACAGCTCTGCAGCCAGAGCCTCTTAACACACGCGCGTGCTCTGACGGGATCACAGCACTGTTGGGCCACGTGCTCACAGAACTAGTTTAAAGGTACTAATCAAATCAACCCTAAGATAACTGCCTTTGTTTCACCTCATTCTGCTCTTATACCTTTGGGTGTGTTACTGAGACAACTCAAAGGAATATATTGCTACAATTCCTTTTTTTTTTTTTCACCATATATATATATATCTATCTCTGTACTGCCATACTTTACATATATGTAATGGAAGTACACATATAATGGAAGTATTGCTATCATAAAGTGCACAATCACACATAGCCAAGGAGCTATTTAATTCATTTTGCATAGGAAATAGTCCCTGTTTTCCCAATCACTGGAAACAACAAAGACTCTTGTAAATTGAGGTAGAATAGAGACAATCTGTGCTTCCTCTCTATACCGATCAAACACATTACCTTTGGCAGTAACAAAGGTTTATCCATGCATTTCACTGCACAGACCTTCCCCATAACACATCTTTTAAGAACATGTTTCCATAGCTGGGAAGCAAGATACTTATCCCTTAATCACCCTGTGACAACTTAAGCCTTGTAAGGCAGTCAACTGTATGTAATACAATACCAAAAATATTTGTCATTATTTTTTTCCAGTAGGAGTCCTTAAGCAAGAAATCTCTACTTGAAGGAAGCATCAGAAGAGATTTATTTGCCTTTTAAAGAAAAAAAGTCAGTAACTGCAGTAGAAAGAATGTGAAATTTTTCTTACCTCTTCCCCTTCGAGATGAACCTCTTGCTGTTGTACTTTGTCCTCTTGCACCTCTACCCCTTCCTCTTGCCCGACCCCGTCCTCGGCTCAGTGTTGCAGGAAGGCCATCATCCGAATCACCAGTGCTTTTCATCCCTGTATCCATAAGCTCTTCATCGCTGGAGGCTGCGACAAGAATTGCATCCTCAGATCTGTGGGCTCTAGCCCTGGTCATTGCCTGAAATGGAACAGTAAGTGCTATAGGAAAAAGAATCTTAAATGATGAGACACATCATTGTTAAATCCTACTTGTGGTATGTGTTTCTAAACCACTGAAGGTTAGAAGACCCAAATCCACAGCTTTATGGATGGCAGGGAAGTCTGTCAAAAGGCAGGGATGGCATTTAGTCTGTTTAATGTAGATTTGTACCTACAAAGCAGTTAGCTAAGCTCTCATAACAGAATGGAGCTAATTAATATGATATGTTGTCAGCAGTCTGGCAACAGTTCAGGTCATCCTGTCCCAGCTGCGTACATCTGCTCAAGGAAGCACCCGCCGGGCTCCACTGATGTCAGTGGGTGCTTAAGACAATTAGTTTATGTAAAATACCTCAGATTAGGAGAGCTGAATCTCACCCCAGGTGTCCCTTTTTGGAAAATTTCATTCCAGTCTCACACAACTTGCAAAGACAAAGAAGCACCAGTGCTGTCAGTGGCTGGCAGTTCTCTTTGGAAAGACGTACGCGATCTAGATACGAATCTCTGGGAGATATAAGACTCTAGGACTGCTGATGAGGACAGTACTACCTAAGGGCTTACCAACAATACCACTTTGTTCCAGTAACATCACTCAGTACAGCCCATCCACACACCCACTGGTGATGGAATCACAGCTTAAGAGGACAGACCTCTGTAGGTCACCGGCCTGATCTAACCTCAGTTCAAAGTAAGAACAATTAAACATTCAGGTTTGCAACTTTGCACAAGAAAAGAGATCTCAAAAGCCAAATCGAGCAGTAGCTTAGGCAAATATTACGCCAAGAAAGATTTCAAAAAGACTTACTAATCTTCCCTAGGCAGACAGGGATTTTTTGACAAGGACAGCATTCAAGTATATCTAAGTGACTTCATTCATATGCAGAAATCACCATTCCATTCTTCAGCCTACGTTCAAAAATCTTACCTCACGAACTTCCTCATCTTCTTCTTCAGTATTCTTTTTTCTACTCTCCCTAAATTTTCGCACCTGAATAAAAAGAGTTCCCATCAAAATCACAGTTCATTCCATACAATAATAAAAACACAGTAACTGAGAAGACTTGATCACTGAATTATGTCACGCTTATGTAAGAGGCAAAGAAGAGTGCAAGAACAACTGAACAGTTTCTTTAGAGCCTTTTCATGCTGTTCTACAGTTTAAGAACCTCAGATTCTATTAATAGCTGGAGCTACATCACTGAGGAGGAAAAAAGCTTGGGCCATGATAAAGTAGGAGATAACTATGTTCAAGAGAAGGAGAGTATATGTAATTTGACAATAAGGGACAGTGAAATGTGAGTAACGGGAAAAGATGAGGTAGAGATGACAATAGATAGAAAACAATGATATTGAGAAGAGACAAACATTGCGATACATGTACAACTAAGAAAGCTCAACTTGTCAGGTATGGAAAAAGATATGATGGGTGAGAGGGAAAGAAGATACTAATCCAAAAGACAAACAAACAAAAAAAAACCCCAAAATAGCACAGAAAGCCTTCAGGCACTGATTGTTTATGGTCTCTTTCAACCCCTCATCAATCAAAGGAATCAGCAAGAAAACAGGTAGATGCAACCTTCCTCTCCCCTGTGTGGGCCCTGCCCCCCCCCCCCCANCACAGCACACAGCTGAACTGCAGAAAAACTTGTCATATAATGCTTGAATATTACAACTGAATCCATGGGCTCATGTGGAAGCTCAACAAGTCGACAGAGAACTCTATTAGGGGTTACTAGGTACACATGAAACAGGTTTGTCTCTGGGAGACGCTGAGCTGCAAGCAGTTAGAACCTACCCGAAGGACAAGTTTCCTTTATGCTTGCCCTTCTCTTGTACTATTCCCTAAGCCAATATGAAAAAGCTAAGAAAAGATTCTATCTACCATTTTTCTCACAGCAGATCTATGTACAGTTCTGCATATATTCAAGTGACAGATCTATGCGTTTGTGTGCAAATAAAGTGAGAATCAGTACAAGCATACCAAGACCTCATTTTCAACACAAGCTTTATCACCATATTTATTAATTCCAGAAAATGACTAGAAGTGAGGGTTGCACATGCTCCACACAGGCAAATCTATTAAATCAGCTTTGAGGACTGTTTATCTATTATCTGTGCTGACCTCTCCTCAGGAATTAACATTAACAAAATATTACCTCCTCATCTATTTTCTCTTCCTCTGCATCAGTGCGACGCTCCTTAAGATACCTCTGTGTTTTTTCTAGTTGAAATTTCACCAGCTCTTCTATGGCATCTTTTTCCTCTTTATCCACAAACTCCTGCACTGCTTCTCCCATTCCTCTTTCAGTTAGAAGTGAAAGCTGTACTTTCTTTAAAATTGGGGAAAACGTTTTGTTAAAGCATCATCTGCCATCAAAGAAAGCAAGTAATATTTCTGCTGTTTCAGATAAACATTACATTGATGGTTCCAAAACCCACGATTTCCATTACAGAAAAGCACAGCAACAAGCAAACTTGTTACTCATCATAGTACAGCTGCAACACATTTGCTACTAGCATGTAACACCTCATCAAAGAAAAGTTTAATAAACAGTAAAGAAACTACAGTGCTAGTCACACCTAAAACAATTTGTCTGAAATGCATTGCTGAGTGAGGAGAGAAGGTAAACTGTATTCTTTCCTAGTTCCCATCCCTTTTTTAAACTAAAGTTAAGATCAACTTGCAGAGATGTAAAAACACTATTAAAAACAGGCCCTGAATTATGATAGATGCTAAATGACTTAGGTTTACTGTAAAATTCTAACATTAAAAAATGGCAGTTACAAAGCAGGGCAAATTATTGTTCTGAAGCATTAAGAACTATTAAGCTGAAGTCTGCTCTACTGAAACGTAATTCTGTAAGTACCAATAGTTCTCGCACGTTCATCAAGTGAGATGACATTCATCAAAATATACCTCTACATTAAGATACTACTATGGACACTAATTAGTAAAAGTAGTAGCTGCTACTGGTGGTGTTTCGCAGCCATTCTAATTTCTGCCCTCCTTCCCAATACAGTCAGAAGAGACATTCTGAGAATGAAACCCCTACGTGGACAGTAATCTTTAAATAGCAACTCCTTTTGTCTGTAAAACTACAGCACAGGTAATTTTTTAGCAATAAGCATTATATATGCTTATTAATGATTTTTGATCTTTCCAGTGTCCTTTAGGAACTGTTTTGAGGGTTGCACTGGAAGTATTAAACCTTTCCTGAAACAATGCTGCACAGAGGAATAAATTAAAAAAAACAAAACAGGCATCTCAAAAGAGTGACTGATTGCAATGATGCAGAACGTTCATGTTGATTTTCAGCAATTAAGCTGTCTTCCAAATGAAAAATAAAAGTAAAAAATAAAAAGCCTGCTAAAAAGACAAATAGCAGTGATTTACATTCCCAGGCTCAGCTCACCAGCAACACTGGAACTGAACAGAGTCTGGTACTTGTTAGACTTTTTTTGATCTAACTTTTTTTGAACATCCAGCTACAGCCCTGTGCCATCTCAGGGTCCAAGGATTCTTTTGTTTCCCTCCTCAGACAAGATCAGGTATCTAGCAAAACCTGAAGCTACCTTAACGCAATGTTTAATACCCCTATCGTCATTTTGGGGCACAGCATGCTTCCCTCCCCACTCCTCTTTCTTCCACTGCCAGTATTAACTTAAAACGTATTATCCCCCTACTGCAAGCCTTCCCAGAACAGCAACGGATACTTTCAGGTCTTTACACATGCTGAACTGCTGAAGCAGGACTCAAATTTCTAGTTCCAGGGACCAGTAACTGAGCTGTTTACACAAGAGCATACAGATGGTGCAGTCCGGACAATTTTGCAGAATAAGGGAGGAAGAGAGATTAAATGCAACATTTATTTTTCACAGAATAATAGAGCACCCTGCCTTTGACACTGCTACCCCTCCCCGTGGGATTTAGGGATGGCACACATTTGAAGCAACACCTACTTCTGAACTAGTCACCCAGGGTTCCCTATCATATTCAGAAAGCAAACAGCCCTTCCAGGGCATGATGTACGCTATCCTAATGCTGGCACCTAACATGTGTCTAAAGTTAGGCAAGATGACATAGTTTGGGGATCTTTACCTCAGGAATCCTCATTCTCATGACTTTCTACAAAGCATGTCCTGAAGTAGCTTCCAAAAGTTATGCTTGATCATCTAAATCAAGAATTTGGGCATCAGACTCACTGACTACCTCTGAGGTATTACTGCCCTGGTGTTGGGAAGGGGAAATAAATCTGGTTTAATGAAAGGGTGGGGAGAAAGCAAGCTATTGGGGGACTCTCTTCCTTCTCCCTGCTCTGCTTGTAAACATAATGTGGAATTGCATCATGCCTGAGGACACAAATACACTGCAAAGTAACAAGTTCCTCCAAGTCAGCTGGTAACAGTAAATGGCTCACACAAGCCCTATAGTAAATTAATATAGCTTCTCACTCAGAGCATTTCCCTCCTGTAAAAACATGTGATGTCATTTAGTACAAGGCAGACACTGCAAGTTCACATAAAGTTTATGATAACGTTCTCAAACCAGCATGTCTTCACATAACAAGTAACTGAGGTTGTATAGGGTAAGACATACACTTCACACAGTATATGTATATATAACATATAGTTACACAGCAAATAAATTAGTTTCTTGGTGAATGTCAAGAGTCTTTTCAGAGCACACTACTTCCATTAAGAAAGCAAAAAAGATGAAAAGATTATATTCCATTAAAATAAAATCATAAAAGGTAGAAAGATACCTTCTCTGCTGTCTGAAAATACTGCTTTACAAGGTCTTCCACCCTCAGTGTCATCCCCTCAGAAGCTGGTCTGCTCACCAGTTTTCCAAAATTAAGATCACTGTCTAGAACAGAAAAGCACAGTGGCACTGTCACCCACGTTTACAGCTTTTAACATCCCACTGACAGTAACAGGAAAAAGAGTTAATGAATGCCTCTTAAGAACTGTGGTCCCTTTTATATGTAAAGGTCTTTTGTTCTAACTGTAGAGTCTATTGTCTGGCAACACAGGTAAGCATAAGATATTCAATAATCGTACCAGAAAAACTCTACCTCTAGCAGATGCAAAGTGTTCTCCTACCAAATGTCTGGATTTGTAAGTTGAACACTATGTTCTGAAGGTTTTTGAAACTCTAGAAGATCACAAATGGAAGAAAACCAAAGGACCCATCAAAGCACAAGGGTGTTTTTTATAGGTAACTCCATTGCTAGAGAAGAAATTTTCCTCCAAAGCACATTGAGTGATTTTCAGCAGAAAATGTTCAGAGCACATTAAGGCTGCCCCCATTCTCAGGCAGCAAGGTAGGAATGACAGAAGAACAAGAGGGATAATTATGGAGGTTGCCACATCCCACACAAAGCAATACAGAGTGACTACAGGTTGCTTCCAGACATCTGCCACACGCAAACACAAACCCTTGTTTTGTTAGCCTTGTTATAGAAGCAGCTATGACAAAAGAAACAATAACAGCTTCTGAACTCATGAAGTCTTAACGTCACCTGCACTGAAACACAGCACTATGTGCAGGTGTACCGAAAATTCTGACTGCTTTATCAGCCACCTCCCTTGTACTAGAGGATATCTAATAAAGCAATGCAAAGAACCACAGTATTCTCTTTACATTCCCTTCCTGAAGCTGAGATGAACATTAAGTAGGAAAATTAAAATATATTGATGAAATGCGGTCACACATGTGGTAGCTATCTTATAAACATTTTTGGAATGCAAGATGACACAACTATTAAAAAAACCAAAGCAAAATAAACCAAGATCAATACAGCGTAATTCAAAAACTTCACTAAAAGAAGGTTTTATTCATGAAACATGAAGTTGTGAACTTTGTAAAACTGACAGTGTAAGTAAAAACTGTCATTGGAATTGGAGTACTTAAGAGTGCGCTATATGAAATATTAAAGTTCTTTAGCACAGTGGTTTTGTGCAAGCTGTAATTTCATTAGTGACTATTGCGAATCCAGTATTTGGGTAACATCTATTAACCATTTATTAAAAATTCTAGGCACAGTGAGAAATGCTACAGTAGTAACAGCCGTTATTTGTTTTGCACAAACATTGAATAGACACACACCGGGAACAGACAAGCCAAGAGCACCTCGTACACACGATTAATTAGGGCAAACAACATGCTGTCGTACATTTGGACTTTTTTAAAAAAAAAACAAATCAAACATCTCTCAAGCCCATCCTCTGCATTACTATTTTAGGTATGAACAAATTAATTACTACAGCATAAAAATTATAAAACAAAAGGAAAAAAAAAGTACAACATCCATCTCTTCCTGCAGAGCGCCCAAAACCAACTGCCTCATTCTGAGAAGTCTCAGGAGACATTTCATGTCTTTCATGGTAATTATCATAGAATCATGGAGTACCTCAGTCTGCTGTGAGACTACATGGATCACTATAAGCAACTCAATAAGGTTTGAGGCTACAGAAAAAGGAATTACTTGCAAAATGTCAGAAGATGCTGTGCTGAACGTCAGAATTTTAGACAAACCCAGAAACAGAACATACATACTTCTGCAATATATACACTTAAATGAGACTATGCATCTTTACTCCTCCTGTAACACATTAGATGGTAGACACCAGGTCTTTGCAAGTGCTGGGTAACAAATAAAGGAAGAAGAATGAAAACCAAGGCAAGCCAGTGATGCCTTCCTTCATAGTTACCATTTTTCTCTTTTTGTTCACGATGCCTGAAAAAGTGTATAATGTCTTTTGGGTTTGCCACCCTATCCATGTACTTCTGGCTAAAACGATGGACACTGAACGGTTCGAAGCCACCTGTATAGTCGACCTGAGAGAAGAAAGGAAAAATTTAAATATGAAACAGACAGAGAAGCCATGCAAATTAAGATGAGTTTGTTACCCTTCAAAGGAAAAACTGAAGTAAAAAGTAAGACAATCTAAAATGAGTGTTTTACCATACTATGCAGAATAGTTAATTGATAATAATAGGTAATAATAAAATTAACAGAATAGCTAGTAACAGCCCAGATTCATAACTTGATCCTAACTTGATTCATTTAGTAGTCTTCAGGGAAGTTTCCATAAATTAGGTTAGGAACAAACACAGGTTAATGTGACTTAAGAAAAACTTCTCTGTAAACAGCCACTTTTGATGCCCTTACTCAGACCAGCAGCAAAGCGCACTTACGACCAATCTCATCCCTTACCATAGAACACTAATTACACCACGTGTGGACAGAACCATGTATGACGGCGACTTATATTTGCCTGTACACGGTAAGAAATTTTATATATTATGTGTTTATACAAAAAGCATAACTTTGCTTCAAAACTTTCAAAGCAAAGCAACGCAAACTGAACAACTTCTTACTCGTAATCTTATGAGAGGCTTCTCTGGCTGGCGTGGATTTCCCAAGCGTTCTCTTTCTGCGTTGTCCAGCATCAATTCGACCTGTGAAGCAGAATTAGAAATTCAGTTCCATTTTGTTCTCTTACAGATGCCTGTTCAGGTATACCTTCAAGTATAACTTAAAATACATCCAGGTGCAGGGGAGCTATGAAAATAATTAATTATAGGCTGTGTTCACACTCCTGAATACACATAGGTACCAATATCCAGTCAAAAGCCATAAGAATGAATGAGAAAAATGTCACAATGAAAGGCTTATCTTTCAGATACAGCGTAGTCCAGCAGTATCTACATCACTGATCACTCATACCTTACTTCACAGCCATTATCCTTTTCTAAATTTCTAGTTCCAGGGAAAAGCAGAAAGAGACTTATACAGATCTAAGAGCCAAGAGCAATTAATAAGCCTGGTTAGCTCCTGTGCCGCTTCGCACCGCACAGCCCAGCTCTCGGGATGTAGGTGCATGTATTTACACCGGTTCCACAGCAAACATCCAACTCTGCCCCACCCTTAGGCAGGGGTTTTTGTACGAAGATGATATGGACTCCCAATTCAAGTGGGCTGGAACTGCTTTATAGGTCATCCCAGTCAAGGAATCTGAAAGCCAAGGCTGAAGTAAATGTCATGGAATTAGCTTCCTGTGGAAACACTCCCTGAGTCCATCTCAAATAATATGGGGCAAGACACAAGACTTCTCATCTTCCAGTCTCAAAACCAGTCACAGATCCCATTCTCTATTCCCTGTCCATACACTGTTATCCATACACTGGTAGCATTACAAGTTACCTTTTCCATGCAGAATGCTTGTATTGCCTGAGTTACTTTAGGATTGTCGGGATTAAAAAGATCTGGATGATCAGCTAGAACTACATCCTCCATGTGGAAAGTTCGCACTGTCTCTAGAGCAATCTTCTGCATGTTCATCTTCTTCCCTTTAACATGCAGCAAACCAATGTGTCTAGAAGGGGAAAGGTAACTTACTAGAAGATAAACTTAAGAGAACCATGGTACAAAGATTTGTTTTTAAATACAAGTTTACTTTTCAGGGGCAAGTCTATAAGCTACAGGAAGGTCTTGGATCTGTACTTCAGGGCTGGCCCTGCCAAACATCAGTTCTATTCTATTTAGATTGTGCTCATCCCATACACAAGCACACGTACACAGTTCCTTGTATTCCAATTTATTGGATAAGTTCCATTTGCTTCAAATGTTAGGTTTAATCTTAAGTAAAGCAAATATTATTCCAGGCACAACTACTTCGTTTGTTATGTCACACGCTAAAGCTACTCCACATTATAACACAAGTCCTCTATGCTTAATAGAAGCATTTTTCCTTTCTTAACACACAGGAGACATAAGGCAAGGGATAAAGAAAAACAGAAAGATAAGATCACATACTTCTTCACAGCTTCTCCAGGGGACAGAGATGTCACTACTGAACTTCCTGGCTGAGAAACATAGAAACGTTGCTGTTCATTTTGGAATGGAGCTATTTTACACTCATGTTCATGACCCCACACGACAAGATTTATAAAGTCATCTAAAAACTGCTCTGGAATGTAGTTGGTCGCTCCATGTTTGCTCCTGTTCAAGAAAAGAGAAAAATAATTAGAATGTGTATAGTCATGGGTCAGCAAGGGGACAGTGAAGGAGGAGAAAAACATCAGTATGATTTAAAGTCATACAGAAATGCCAGCAAAAATATCTGATGTACATTTCACATCAGGTACTCTTCACATTTATTCCGTACACAATCGTTTAAAGCACTTGGTTAAACAAAAAGGCCACTTTCACAGGTCATTCTTTACTGCTCCCCTCCTTTTATCTGGATCTCCCTGTTGTTCTTGCCTCGCAAGACTTTAGGGTTTTTGTTCCTATATGAATTGACCTCATCAATGTTTATAAATATGTTAAGGGTGAGTGTCAGGAAGATGGAGCCAGGCTCTTCTCAGTGTCATTAAGCGATAGGACAAGGGGCAATGGGTTCAAGCTAGAGCATAGGAGGTTCTGGGTTAACATGACGAAAAACTTTTTCACCGTGAGGGTGATAGAGCACTGGAACAGGCTGCCCAGAGAGGTTGTGGAGTCTCCTTCTCTGGAGACATGCAAAACCCCAACTGGACACGTTCCTGAGTGATGTGCTCTAGGTGGCCCTGCCTTGGCAGGGGGGGTTGGACTAGATGATCTTCCGAGGTCCCTTCCAACCTTTGTGATTCTGTGATTCTGTGATTCTGTGAATGTTTTTATAGCACCTCAGAGGCTTTTTATTTTAAACGGTGGGGTAAAAATAAATAGATAAATAAATCACTGAAATAAACAGACATGGGACACACCACTCCCCATCCCTTTCCAGAACACACAACAGATGGAGGAGGAGTGAGCTCCTTCAGCCACCTGGACAGAAATCACTACACAGCATTGTCTGAGCTACGTTTGTTTACTTGTCTCATTGTTACTTGCACATGAGGACTGCACTCTTAATCAGGAAAAACTGTGAAAAATGATTTGGAAGAGAACTCTGTCTGTTCCTACTACAGCTCTTTCAGCTCTAACAAGCAGATGAGATTTAATTATATGCATCTTACACTACAAACCTTCCACTGCCTCTAACTGTAATGGCTTAGGAAGAGATTTCCCAACATTCTCAACTCATTTATTTCAACTCTCTTCCTTTACGATCCTCCTGTAAGAAGAGCCATAAAAGAATGCTTCCATTTGGGAAAATCTTAGGAAACCAGCTACCCACAAGAAGCACCAAGTAGTAGCCGGTATTCTCACTTATCCCTTTCAAGGCAGTTTAATGAAGTAACACAGGAAGTTTAAAAGTCACCATAATTCATTCAACACTGTTACCTATTTTGATGAATCACAAACAAGTTAAACCAACTGTCTTCATCTTCCTTTGGTCTCAGCATCGTTACCTGTTTATTGACAAACATACGATACAACCTCTCATCTGGAATAGCTCCTGGAGTCGAAAAAACAAAACATTAAATCATTTTTGTGAGGTAAACCAACTCTTTATGTTACAGCATTTTTATTAGCAACTCTATAAAAAAGATCATGAAGAACACAACTCTGTGGCAAGATCAGATCTTCACTTTCATGACCTAAGAAGTCTGAGGTATGATTATGAATTTGAACAGATCAAAGTAAAAAAATTGGCTATTTTACTGGATCAACTGCTGAAAATAGGACATTTTAACAGGAAATCTAACTTTAAACAACTGCTAAATCCAGTTTAATTAACTACATCAGTTTGAGTCCTCTTGCCAGTTTTCTGGGTCAGACAAATGACTACAAGCAGAATTAAAGCACTGGAAGAGGTGTTTTGTTTCTTGATGACAGACTAAGAAGTATATTTTGTTACAAGGTGGAGTCTAAAAACAGATAATACTGAGTAGAGATGGAGCTCTTAAATATGCTTTGAAATTCTCTACAAAACAAGAAAAAACATGAAGCCTGCAAAGTCTTTGCTTTCCCTCACAGTAGGAAAAAGTCTGCAGTACATCTGAACTGTTTGTCACTGATTATTTCCCAAGCCATCCATACCCATGGATGCGTTGCAATAAAATCCCATATGGAGTTTACACATTTTGTATAAAAGCAAGTGCTCTCTAAATAAAAGAAAGTCAGGAAGGTATACAATCCTGGCACAAACTCAAAGAAATGTCTCATGAATATTTTCATGCAACAACACCCGACCTTTAGAAAGTTGTTGACTTCCCAGTAATGATTTTGGGGATGAAAAAATCAAATGCTTTTTGAAAACTTCTATGCTGTGGTTTTAGAACCCTCACTACTAACCCTTAGAACATCTGGCAAGCTTTTGAAGTACCCCATTAAACACATGAAATCATGGCCAACTAGGACTTAACTTATACCTATAAAAGTTGCTTGGAAAAAAGTGTTTAAGCACTCATGACTGGACATAAAATAAGGGGAAAAAAATTAAGATATTCATAGAATCATGCAGGTTGGAAGATACCTCCAGGATCATCTAGTCCAACCGTTCCCCCGCCACCTACTACCCACTAAACCATGTCCTCAAGTACCAGATCCAACCTTTCCTTAAACACCATCTGGATATCACTGAACATTTGCGTCCTCAATTTCCTTTCCTTTAAGTATAATTCTGGATCTTTTACGCATACGGCAATCTGAGAAATTTATTCACATCCACTTGTGCTGTGTAATACATTTTTCTGCTTTGCTTATACCTTTAAGCAAAATAATTAAAGCAGGAAGACTTTTGCTGCCACTTTCATTTTTGCTCCTTTTCATGTAACAGTAGGGTTTAGGGATTGGTCACTTTGCTTTATGGAAGTATTTCATAATCCTTTTTTAAAAGTAGACATGTGCCATTTTGTTGCACATTCAAAACAAAATAAAAATAATTGTAACCCTAAAACCCATACATAAGTACTCTCTCTTTTCTGAAAAATAAATCAAATTGGGATTAAAAAATAATAAAAATCCACTTATTTTATCTCACTATGCTTTTTCTAATAACAAGCTGAACATTTAGGAATGTTAAAAAGGCTATAGTTGACAACTGAGGAATCAAAGCAGCAATCAAAAACGAAGTGAGCTTCGTACACACCAGTGAGAATTTATGACACTGATTGCCCTGACTCAATACACAGGCACTGTCTATAGCTACCTTCAGCAGGGTTCATTTAAGACCAGTAAAACTATAGAAATAAAGTTATTAAAGGATTTATTTTAAAATTAAAAAAAAAAGCAAAGAAAAAACCTTGTCAGCCAGTGACAACTCAGTCTCAGTTTTCTCCTCCTGCTGTTGCAGTATTGATACACTTTAATTTAGCAATACTTAGATCTCCGTGTTTGTTGCAGCACTCTATGTTTGTTCCAACTTAATTTAGACAATCTATTGAGTTTCAGTAATACATGAACACAGTCTGGCAGACTAATACTTACCCAAGCCGTACAGAGCAATTTTCGTTCTGCCCTTACGCAATAAAATGGGACTAATATCTATTTTCTCCACGGAAGTTGAACGTCCAAAGTGATTCAACAATCCTGCGCAGCTTAAAATGTCCAATGCACACAGTGCATCTGCCTGTAGAAAATATTAAGGAACAATTACAATAATTTTGAACAGAACATTTAGTCTTTAAAAATCTAAGTGAAACAGTCTCAAAAGGGAGAGAGAATATCTTCCCTCAAACAACCTCTGCAGCTGAAAAACCCTGACACATATTAGCTTTTTTTCAGTAGTCACAGGCACAGAAGCAAATCTTTTTTCCTTACAAGTCTCACTTCACTTGAACAACATGAAATTAAATATTAAATCATTCAGAAAAACAAAACAAAAAATCCAAACAGCCAAAGTCTCCAAACCACTACAGAAAATTATCTGGTTAAGCTTAATGCAGTAGGTCCATTGCATACTGCATAGTAGGTCCAAAGTTAAACTTCTGTTGTTAAAACACTCACTTCCATCCTAAACTGCTATTTGAAATAAAATGCAGAATTATTAATTCAGCACACATCCTTTGCTGCTTCCCAAATCTTGTTTTCCTGCTTACTTTTAGCTGTTGATTTTTAAACTAGCATTTCATCATTATTAGATTATCTTCCTTGAAAACATAAGGTGCAGATCAATTGCATATGTAATCAAAGTATCCAAATTCCCCTTCTTTCAGAAAAAAAAGCTTTCTGTCTCTACAGATAGAATTTGGTTTAGAAACTTTCTGAAAGGCTGCCATTTCTTGGCATGAAAAGTAATCCTGCTCTCAGTGACAGAAATCCACGTAAATTTAGAATTCAAGCATAGTTCATACAGATCCCTTAACTTCTTTCCATTCCCTTTTTTAATGTCACACTTAACTTGTTGTCACTAAATAACAGAATTCCTAAAGACAAACAAGATATTTACGTGAAGAGTGGAGCAACTGACTAAGACCAGCCTGTTCCCCAAGAACTGCCTTTCTATACAAGTCCCTATTTCTATAATATCATTTGTGTGATTTAACAGTATAGTACAATTATAATAATAATAATTACCCCAGTGGGATCATCGTGATTGCCATGAATACTAAAAATTGGAATAGAAATGTTGAGATTTCTATCCTGATAATTCACCCATGGAAACCTGAACAAGAGGAAAAAAAAGTTAAACTATTTCTGCAAATCTGTGGACAATTCCCAATATTCTCTTCAAGTTAACATCATCACAAATACATCATGACAGCAGCACAAATGAGTACTAAGTGGCTATGAATAAGCTTGAGCTGCCCAGCATAAGAAAACACTCGTGGACTGGAATGGCACTTCCCATTGGGAACAGGGTAGCAAAAGGATCCTATTTTTTTTAGAGCAAGCCTATGAAAAGAATTGTCCTGTGGTACATGCAAGAGCAGCGGATTGGGCTGTGCCACCTTTGTTTACCCATGAAGAACTCTGCTGATTTTACCACAGCAATTCATGTAAATTGGTTTACTTGTACTGGCAAGATAGAAACTGTGTATTACATAAATGTATCAAAAGTCACAACACATTCAGAAGTTTCTCAAAGCACTGTGCGCGTTCCTTTACAGGCTTAGATTATAAAAGATTGGAGGTGAAGCGATGCTGCAAACTGTCCCATGCAAACAGGCCTAAAACATCAAGGTTCCGGACACGGAGGATATAAATCATGAAAATCACAACAGAATCACCCAAGAGGCAAACCAAACCTTACACCATTATCTGTAGGAACATACTTACTTGCTATAATGAAAATTAACTGCCTGATCACTCAGAATTTCAAACTGAACAGGACGATCGCCCATGCAGTATTTTCTCAGTGACTCCAAGCACGCGTGTACTGTTTTTCTGGAAGGTTTGTTTTCATGAAAAAGGTCCCCACCTAATAAAACAAAGTCCACCTGTATGTAACAAAAAGCTCTATTATTTTAATACAACGTTTTGTATTACCTCAAAAGACTCCTAAGCAAATTGTTTTAATTCTTTCACCTAATAAGTTCCACATATCTCCTCATATCTGGACTTCTAGGTAAAATGAGTTGGCAGTTGCAGACATGGTATTTAATTTCCTCACGAAACAAACATTGACTAAATTATTCATTAAAACAAAAACCAAACCCAAAAAGACCGGTTTATGAAGAGCTCTAGGAGAAAACAACTGATAGTGTTGAAAACAATACCAGAAAAGTGTTTTAGTAAGCATCTCCAGGTTGCCTCCTGAACATGTTCTTTTGACAGGCATGAAGAGATCCATTATCTTTTCACTGCTTTGGTAACTTTAAAAGTTTCTAAGCCTTTTTTTCTACTTTCTTAGTTCTCTGAAGACTTTGTATCGTTAATCTCCCTAATTATTTTCCCTTCTTGCAGTGACAAACCCTCTTTGAATACCACTGGAACTGGTGCAGGCAATCTGAAAATACCGTTAATGCAACCAGGGTCATAATTTAGTACGAACTTTCTCAGAAAGGAATAGGCATTCCTTTTACTAAAACCAAAATGTAAGTTGTTGCAATAAACAGTTTAGCTTGGTCATTTAATTTGATATTACTAAAGATTGCACCAGGACCAAGTTTTAAAGCCTCTGACAGGTTGGTATATGCTTTCCACAGTCTCACTCCTTCGCTTTCCAAAAATCACAGAATATTCCAAGTTGGAAGGGACCCATAAGGACCATCGAGTCCAACTTCTGGCTCCACACGGGACCAGCCCAATCAGAGCAGATGACTGAGAGCGTTGGGCAGACGCTGCTTGAACTCAGTCAAGCTCGGTGCTGTGACCACCTCCCTGGGGAGCCTGTTCCAGGGCCCGACCACCCTCTCGGTGAGGAACCTTCCCCTGATACCGAGCCTAAACCTCCCCTGTTGCAGCTCCATGCCACTCCCTTGGGTTCTATCGCTGGTCACCAGAGGGAGGAGATCAGCACCTGCCCCTTCACTCCTCCTCCTGTAGCTGTAGGCTGCGATGAGGCCTGCCCTCAGTCTCCTCCAGGGTGAGCAAGCCAAGGGACTTCAGCCTCTCCTCATACGTCTTCCCCTCTAGACCCTTCACCATCTTTGCTGCCCTCCTTTGGACATTTTCGAATAGTTTTATGTCCTTTATGTCATGTGGCACCCAAAACTGCCCACAGTACTTGCGGTGAGGCCACATCAGCGCAAGTGTAGAGTGGGACAATCACGTCCCTAGTGCGGCTGGGAATGCCGTGCCTGATGCACCCCAGCACACGGTTGGCCTTCCTGGCAGCCTGCGCACACTGTTGGCTCATGTCCAACTTGCTGTCGACCGAGGCCCCCAAGTCCTTCTCAGCATGGCTGCTCTCCAGCACCTCATCCCCTAGTCTGTCTGTACAGCCAGGGTTGCCCCTTCCCAGGAGCAGAATCCGGCACTTGCTCTTGTTAAACTTCATGCGGTTGGTGATTGCCCAGTACTCTAATCTGCCCAGATCTCTCTGCAAGGCCTCACAACCCTCAACAGAATCAACAGCTCAAAATCAAAAGCAGTACTTACTTCATTCTTTTGAGCATGGTCCAGAATTTCATTAAAAGTCACAAATGTATCATTTGCACGCACTGGATCCTTCTCCAAATAGCCAAGATGAATATCGGTAGCAATAAGTATTTTAAAGGTATCGTCATCATCCCTGAATAAGACAGGAAAATTTGTAGGAGAGAGGAATATACAGAATTTCAACACAGACTTTATTAAGGTAAGCTGCTCTGTCTGAAGTCATTCAATACAGAGGGGATCTGTTATGAACTCTATCAAAATATCATTCCTGTAATACTCTGAAAACATTTCACTACTTTTATTGTTAATAGCACTTCACCAAACCAACCAGCTTGAAGACTCGGGTATCCCAATCAGCCTACTCCAGTAAAGGGCTGCAACCACCCCTCTGAAGTATCTGATGAAACACTACAGAACCCTTTGCAGTTTTCTGCCTTTATAAAGACTTGGTGAACACATTCAACTTCTCTGTTTGCACAGGTAACCTACATACGTATGCAAGCACGACGATCACAGGGACCTGAGGGGAAACACAAGCGGTAATCTGGGTTGTTCCCAGCTCATTCCGAGCACAGAAAAGCCTTGCTCTCCGACGTGCCAGAACCACAGAGAGCTGCAGGCAAGAGGCGCTTACTGCGAGTTGAGGGCACTCATCTTCCTGCCCAGGCTCCTCACACGGCGCTGCCCGCAGCTTGGTCAGTCACGTCAGGAAATGGGGGTCTCCCTTCACAGGCGCTGCGTAAGGCCTGAAGCACACACAGAAGCGAACGGGGATGAAGGGAGCTGAGCGGGCCGCCACCCGGGCGGGGAACTGGCGGCGGTTCGGTGCAAGGCCCCTCACGGTGAGGGAAGATCCGTGCGCGGTTTCGCCGCTCACCGCCGCGCGGACACCCCGCGGGGCGCCCTACCCCCTCACAGCGGCCGCCCGGGAACGGAGCGCGGCCCCGGCCGCCTCCCTCCCCGCCAGGCCCCCCCAGGACATGCCGGGAGCGCGCAACTTCCCGGGAGCGGCCGCACAGC
>VWZZ01000025.1:387262-399103 GCA_013399095.1 Psophia crepitans
TTTCTTCACTGAAAGGGTGGTTGGGCATTGGAACAGGCTCCCCAGGGAGGTGGTGGAGTCACTGTCCCTGTAGGTGTTCAAAAAGCGTGTAGACTTGGCACTTTGGGACATGGCTTAGTAGACAGGGTGGTGTTGGGTTGATGGTTGGACTTGATGGTGGCCAGTTGTTTTTTCCTCACTCCTGCTGGTGATGGGGTAGGGCTTGAGGTAGGGATCGATTCTGTAGGTCAACTACTCCTTGTACAGCTGATGCTCAAAGTGGAGAGTTGGCTTTTATGACTATGGGATGCCCCCTCTTTGAGGACTAAGAACTGCTAGGAAGAGATGAGATTCACTTCAACAAGTGGGGCAAAATTTTACAGTTTACCTTATCTAGAAGGATCCATGATTGTTTCCAAAGTGCTGAGACAGCACAAGAAATGCCTGGCCGACCTGGGGAAGAGAACTATAAGTAGGAATGAGAGGGGAAAAATGAAAACCCACGATGAAGTGAGGAGGTGGTGGACCAGGTTGGTAGGCATGATATTTCCTATCTTTATGTTTAACAATTAACTTAATGATCAGTCTTTGCCATATGTCCAGAATAATTGTAGCACATTCTTTTCAAAATTAATACTACTTAGTGCTTACCCTGCAGTTTCCATTGCCAGAATTCTTCCCAGACATCCCTCCAGCACTTTTGTGGGATAAACAAGTGTTACTGTCTTTTTAAAGGAGAGAATTGTATTGTACAGTGAAAAAAAATTAATTTGGGCTGATGGATGATTTAAAGTCAGAGCTGAAGAGTGCCTTATTCCCAGTACTAACTCAGACTGGTAATTCACACCTTTCCTAAGGTGTGATCCTAAGAGGTGGAGATGGGATTTGTTTCTGGGGCCCTCAGATCCGAAGGAAGTACCTAAAACACACTGATTATTGTTAAAAAGGAAGAGTCTCAGGGACAACTTTGTGACTTTGTCTTCCTTTGCTTTTTTTTTTTTTTTTTACAGTTATCTGTGAATGAAATGGGATGGTTGGGTCTTGATTGTCTGGACCTCCCTGACACTGAAAGTTTGTTTTTGTTTTTATATCAGTGAGAAGGGAAAAAAACCCTAAAAACCCCTTTGCTGTCTCCAAGCCAACTCTTTTCAGCATTTCCATTTGACTTGTAAATTAAAAAAATCAATTACTGGCACTGAAAATTGCACCGGAGGCACTAGAGGAGTAGCTGCTTTTGCAAACATTATTCTCGCTTTTTAGATGCAAATTTGCTCATGAACCACACAATGATGTTTGAAAAACACTGGGTTTTCAGACAGGTTTTGATTAAGCTTGCTGCATCTCACTTCTGTTCCTTGCTTCAGTTTCATCCTCCTCCCCTTCCCTTACTTTCTCATTCTTAGGATTTTTATTCTTTTTTTCATGATCTGGTTTTAGAATTTTCCAAATGAAAAGACTTTCTGGGCCTGTCCTGGATTCCTGCACTAGCTCAGTTGTGCTGCAACGAAGGCAGATTTGTGAATCTCATTTCTGCCTTTGCTCCCTCTTCCTTTTTGTGCAACCTTGTACAACAGAGCCATGTCTTTCGGGTCTTTCCTACTGAATATTTTATTTCAGTTGGGAGGCTTGGGTAATTCTTAGTCTGATATATGCTCATGACCTTTGTACGTGCCTCATCTTTCATTTGAATAAAACTAAGCAATTTGTTTAAATATAGTAACATTGCATAATATTATAGTAATGGCATTCATATTACTAGAATATATTCATAATACTTTATTAAGTGGGGTTTCAGGTTATTTAAATTAACTGTGCTCACATTTTAACATAGTGATTTTTTACTGTCTGACTATTTAGCTACCCTTTCCTCTTAGCTTTTTAATATTATTTCATTTCCAAACTAAACACTGCTGCTTCGAAAGGTGAGTATTGTCATTGCTTCCATGTATTACTATCAGCGTTCAAAGACTGATATCTTTCCAAGGCTATGTCTACACTATCAAGCTATGAGACACCATAGGACAGGATCAAATTATTAAAGCAAGTGATATTGACAGCCCCATAACTTGACTATATGTGGTTTAGGAGATTTAATTCAAATTAGAGCTAGTCTTGTCTCCTGGACTAAAATGTCACCTTGATGGTTAATGTTCAAGGATGTCTGTAGAAAAGCTCTCACACAAACCCTTGCCCCTGGCCTGGGGAATGCTCACTGGGTAAAAGTCATACTAAACTGGGAGGAGCGGTTGACACACCAGAAGACTGCACTGCCATTCAGTGAGACCTGGACAGGCTGGAGGGTTGGGTGGGGAGGAATCTAATCAAAGTCAATGAGAACATGTGTAGGGTCCTGCACCTAGAGAGGAATAACCCCAAGCACCAGTACAGGTTAGGGGTTGACCTGCTGGGAAACAGCCCTGCGGAGAAGGACCTGTGAGTCCTGGTTGACAGCAAGCTCTCCATGAGCCAGCAGTGTGCCCTCGTGGCCAAGAATGCCAATGGTGTCCTGGGGTGCATCAAGAAGAGTGTGGCCAGCAGGTCGAGGGAGGTTATCCTCCCCCTCTACTCTGCCCTGGTGAGGCCACAGCTGGAATATTGTGTCCAGTTCTGTCTCCTCAGTTCAAGAAACACAGGGAACTACTGGAGAGAGTCTGGCGGAGGGCTATGAGGATGATGAGGGGGCTGGAACATCTCCCATATGAGGAAAGGCTGAGAGAGCTGGGGCTGTTTAGCCTGGAGAAGACTGAGAGGGAATATGATCAATGCTTATAAATACCTAAAGGGTGAGTGTCTAGAGGAAGGGGCCAGACTCTTCTCAGTAGTGCCCAGTGACAGGACAAGGGGCAATGGGCACAAACTGGAACACAGAAAGTTCAGTCTCAATGTGAGGAAAAATTTCTTTGCTGTGAGGGTGACGGAGCACTGGAACAGGCTGCCCAGAGAGGCTGTGGAGTCTCCTTCTCTGGATGTATTCCAGACCTGCCTGGACGTGATCCTATACAACCTGCTCTGGGTGAGCCTGTTCTAGCAGGGGAGTTGGAATAGATGATCTCCTGAGGATCCTTCCAACCCCTTCCACTCTGTGATTCTGTGAAATGGGAGCATCAGAGCTGGTTGCACATCACTGCCCCTGCCACTGTTGCTCTCCAAGATGCAGTCCAGTGCTCCAAAAACCAAGGAAGATTGAAATCTGTGATAGCTGCTAACCAATACCCACAGAGCCAAATTCGGACTAGCTGGTACAGACATGCTTGTCAAAGTATCTGAGGATCATGTGGTTTTGGTAGGAAGGTTTTCTGCTCCCATTTGGCATTTGGTCTGCACTGGTGAACAACAAAGCTGTGTGCTGCCATGGAAGGTCGAAGAGCGTTCTGGGACTGGATCCTCTGTCCACAGTGTGCACAGCACATTTGTTCATGCCTGTGCTTTGACCTGGAAATGTCAACTTTACATAGGTTTAATCCAGCCCTGCTCACAGCCACGAGCAGAACTGTAGTCAGGCAGAATATTTTAACGTCACATTTGCCAAATGTGCAGTAACGTGGGCTTGTCTGTCCAGAAGCTGTTCATCCAACAAGGCAGGCGTTGACTTTCAACTGAATCTTTTATCTCGTGTCATATTCCAGAATTCTAAACTTCCAAGCAGAAAGATCATAATCCTGAATATGACACACTGGGTAATCAAATTACAGGCATTTAAACTTTAAGCTAAAATACAGCATGTGATTTATACAGAACAGAACTTTTATCGCTCTTTTTCATACAGAATTTAGGTTCGTTCTTAGCAAAAACTCACGTTGGGACCATGGGGACTGTTTCTGAAGAAGAGATTTCAGATTCATTCTTAGGGTCATTTTGGTACCAGAGAGCAGCCTGCTGCTCCTTGAAGCTGATCACATTTTCTTAGGATCAAAAACCCCACAGGGTTTCCCTGGTTGACGGAACGTTTGGCTTGATAGCTATGGCTGAAAATACAACTGCATCTCGCAGTACCTTTTAAACTGTGTTTGCAAGGGAGTTGACAAATAACTTCAAAGGCTTTTCTAGGCTTAAATACTTCTTAAGTGTGACAAAACAGAGTGAATCAGAGTAGAAGAGGAAGCCAACTGGGAAGTGAAAACATTTACTGCTGTTAGAAATGGCAAACGTTTAACCTTTCAATAAGCAAAATATTTTTATTTTGCAACAGCTTCATTACTAACGGCCAGCATTTTATTTTAAATTCCTATCAGCAACAGTGGAGCTCAGTGTGGTTTCCACAGAGCAGTTAAACCACAGTTCCCCAGTTGGTCTATACAGTACCAAGAAGTCTGTGTGGTCCTCGATCCACAGAGCTATCTCCTGGGCTGGTGTGCCTCCAAACCAGACAAAACCAGGTGTGTTTCCTCTGGAAGGTCTGCAGGCTTCTGGTAACGCTACTCAGCCTTCATCATGTAGAGTTTTTCCTAAGTCAAAGTGAACAACACTGCTTGAGAAACCCCCACCAGTGCAGGGTAGCTGATCACGATCGTGCCACCGACACGCTGTGTCATACGGCAGAAATGAGGCGAACTGGAGCTGAGGTGGGTTACTGCCAGGCTGGCGTTTCTTGGTACGAAGAGAAATAAGACATTAGATAGGAGAGAGAAATCCCTCGCCCACACACAGGTCTGAGGACACCGGACTTCTAACCCTGGTCTGGACAGTGAGGTCACTCCCTGTAGCCCTCGCTCTACAGCAATACACCACGTCTTGCTTGTAAGTTTACGACACCACAATTTCTAGGAGGCTGCTAGACTCTCAGCTGAAGACACACCTACCGTTACTTTCAGTAGTGACCATGATGAATATATGACTAAAATATCTTTCTGTGCTCTCTCCCACACTGTGAGGAGTTTGAAGAACACATAGTGATGGCAAAACAATTGGATCTGAAATTTGTAAAAATTCTAGAATACACCTTGAAAATAGACTTATCACAGTGTAGATACAAATTCTATAGAGACTTCTGAACTACTGGACTCCTCACAATGTGTAAATGGAAACACGTGTTTACTCTCCACAGAGGCAGGTGTAACAAGAAGAGGAACTTACAGTGACAGTATTGCTCATAGAAACATTTTAGGCTACTGTCCTCTCATCTGAGTCCATCTAACTCTTATTTGCCATAATAAGACAAACAGGAAATGGTAGTGGATTCCCACACTGTATATACCATCGCAACTTACTGTGATTTCAGTAGTAGCTGTCTTCAGTATGCAGTGCAGAGCCCTCGCTGATGTGTGTTGGTGAACATAGAAAGCCTTATTTTGATCTCATGCTAAATAATTCAACAGATTTGTTCCCATATGACAACAGTCTAAAAATGGATGCCACTGCAGCGCAGCCGAACGTCGTGCCGAACTTTCACTGTGGGACTGCAAAAAATCAAAAGTAACTAGCCAACTCTTGCTATTAATCATCACAAGGAAAGCATATACGTGTATTTTCAAATTTGTCACTTCTTGGCTTATAAAACTTCCGTGTTGAGTTGTCCTGAAACATTTCATAGACCCTGAAGTAAATGCCAACATTTTTGTTGACTTTAGCGTTTGCAGGATCAGGCCTGGCATTATCAATGCAACTGGCTTTGCTTTGGAATCGGAATGGCTTAGCATCAAATCTTCAAGCAATGGCAATGAAAACATCACTAGGCAAAGACTCCTCTGGAGCTGTGTATCAGTGCTGGCGTTTGCATTGCTGGAGGAAAATAAGAACTGCCATTGCAGCTGGTACGATCAAATTTATTGAGTGAGTCAGAATTCCACAGAAGTCAATTGAGGTCTCCCGCTGACTTTCGTGGGTCCCAAATTTCTCACATTATCTGTAGAAATGGCTGAAATTACTAACAGTAGAGCTTTTGGGCCACTTTGCATCCTTAATTAAAATGGACTAGGGATGTACTTGTTTTAGGTAATGTTCGTTGTATAGGACGGGCTCTGATCAGTTCTAGGTACAGCTCATGCCTGTGGAGGATTTGACACCCCCTTAGCATTGTATTTCTACATTTGTTTGCAGTTTTCTACTGCAGTAAAATAATTTGCCATTTTGTGGCTAAAATCAGCGTTATTTCTCAAGACAGGTCCTATGTTTATGGCACTAAGATTTTTTTTGCTACTGTTGTTTATCTCAATGTTTTGCAGACAATACTGAATTAGAAAGCAGGGTTGGCATCTTGGCTTGTACAACTCCAGTTCAGAGAGGCCCTGATAAACCTGGGGTGAGCCAACAGCAGCCTTGGGAAGTTCAGCAGGGAGAAAGAGCGAGTTTTGGGTGTGGAGCAGAAAACCCCCATGTGCTGGTTCAGACTGGGAACTGGCTGGCTGACAACCAACCATACTGGAGAGGACCTGGGGGCTACATGAAGGGCATGTAGTGATAGGACAAGGGGTAATGGCCTTAAGCTGAAGGAGGGGAGATTTAGGCTAGACATTAGGAAGAAAATCTTTACTGTGAGGGTGGTGAGGCACTGGAATAGTTTGTCCAGAGAAACTGTGGATGTCCCATCCCTGGAAGTGTTCAAGGCCAGGTGTCACGCACCGGTACAGAGGCTGGGGTGATGTTACACTTGTATTCTCGGGAACAGAATTAACACTCAAAACGGAGTCAAGTGCTAGATTGCTTTATTTGGCCTGGTAGGTAGTCGAGAACCATACGACGTTGATAAATTGGAGTTCGTATTTGAGTGGCTTGACCTGCCAATAGGTCAAGGGCCTCAGCCGTTTGATTAGGGATGATTTCCAGCACGGCTTGCAGCCGAATAATGCGATTGAGGTTGTAGTTAGGTTCTCAAGCATCACTAATCCATTCATTAGGATTCCAAGTCACAGGTCCATAATATTGTATGATACGCTGCGGGGGTATCCACAGGTCTTTACCCCAGGATTGGCTACTGCCATAGGTGAGAGAGGTATCAATGAGAGATCATTTTTCCTGCTTTAAATCGTCATATATTTGAATACCTAAATAATCTTCACCTGTTTTTGGGAGGAAGAAAAACAACGAACGAATCACCCCAACGTAACACCAGTTTGCTGGCAGCGACTTATATGCATGATGCCCCCATATCCAACAGTGTCCCTTGCGGGCCACTGACCCATTAGCAAAGGGTCCGCTCCAGACAAGCAGAAGGGTCATGACAAGGAGTGGGTTCTAACCCGAACGGGCCGCTTTGGACACAACAGTATAGTGATTCCATTGTGGTGTTTTCACAGCAGGGTCTGTCTGAACATAAATTTTCCCATGCCGTCCTCCAATGGGACCAATATATGCTGTTACAATATTTACAGTTGTAAGCTCCAGCTTCTTGATCCCAAATACAATCATGGCCTACAGTGTTGCCGCGGCTGACGTTAGGTGTAAGAGATCAAAATCGGGGAAATGCGCTCATGTGTCCCCCATCACTCACCCAGGCATACGTGTACACAAAGTCATCCTTTTCCTGTGGTTCCTCCCCCACCTGAACTGTTACGCTGTGATACGTCCATTCGCACGTGCTATTGCCTACAAAAGGGCCATCCGTTTGTGTTCTAGCCAAACAATAGTTACCTTTTCTGGAAATTGTGTGGTGAATCATGTGGGTCTTCCCATGTTTTGTTCCCTTTTGTCTCACTGTATCTACTCACTAACTGTTCTGATAGCAAAGGTATAGCTACCCAGGGCCAACTTGATAGACCGAATGGTCCTTCACCTACCCAGCATTTTGTGAGATTATAAACATTTGCTACTTGTTCAGCTAACTGTACAAAGGAATTCTTTATGTCGTTCTCTTCATCCCAAAGGTTTCTGAGGGGTGAGCTGATCGTTTTAGAGGTCGCGGTCTATACAATGCACCAAACCAGCAAAGTTGCCGTTTTGATCTGCAACCCAGCCCAAACTTACAGAGATTATGAAAACAATTACAAAAATGATTAAAATTATGTGTTGGTCTTCCTGCATTCAGTCACATTCCCACGGGGATCTTCCTGTTAAATGACATGAAACATGGACGAACCCCTCTTGGGTTCCACCTACATGGTCAGAATGAAGGAACAATCCAGCGAGTGTTAATTTTGTGCTCTTTCCCCCAGGCGTCTTTAGCTTTCCAAGCATATTTATTGAGGGGTTCAGCAAGTACGCGGGGGACGGTCCCAACGGTCAGCATTTCTACTAAGACTGGCTGACCACTTCTCTTTTTGCCATACTGGCACTCGATTCACCTCCCAGGTGTTCTGTCCCCAAAAAGGGAGCCATTCCGTGCACTCTTCGAACACTGCAAATGAGTCAGCATAAATACACACCGGAGTTCCAGCTTTCCCCCTCGCTATTAAACACGCCCCATACTGCTACTAATTCTCCCACTTGAGCACTTCCCTCTCCTTCAGTAATTAATTCCCTTTTAGCGTCCACATTGATAGCTACAGCCCGACATTCCCACTGTTTGCCCTCTCGTGTCGCGGAGGCATCTGTAAACCACACGCTCCGCAGCTCCTCCGAAAACCGCAGTGGGGCAATCTTGACAACAGGACAGGGAGGGGTGTCCTCCTCCTGGAAGTCTGTTGTCTCTTCCTGTGTGTTTAACACTTTAGGGGCACCTTCAGCAATTGCAGAAACACTGCAATATGTTCGATTTTACCATAGCATTTCCTCACAGGACCTCTTTGGGCCACCCTGTCAGGGGGAGGGGTCCCTGCCGACACAGGCTTGATTACATTAAAGGTCCCCTTAGAATTATAGGTTGACTACAAACAAAGCCTTCTCCCAACTAGAGTATCGCTCTTCAGCATCCTTGAAACTGCTAGAATAAAACTCAATCATCGGTCAAATAGGACCTTGCGGTCCCTTCTGCCAAAACCAGATCTGACAGACCCGAATATCCAACCCCATCCAACCCAAACTGGGTCAGTGGGGGCCCCAAAGCTTAATGGGTATTTGCTTCAAACATCATCTTATAGGACACAAAGGGGCAATATCGTCCTGAGAGGGCCGCACCTTAGTATCCAATTTTCCCCTTTTCACCCTCAGGAGGTCACACCTTAGCTGCGCCCTTTCTGTTCTCTGGGAACCCTGTCCGTGACGCCAATTTAAATGTCGCATGCTGGTACAGAGACTGGGGCGATGTTTCGTTTCTATTCTCAGGAGCAGAATTAAGACTCAAAATGGAGTGAAGTGCTAAATTGCTTTATTTGGCCTACAAGCGAATGCAAGAGAAAGAAAAGAAAGGAAGAAAAGAAGGGCAAAAGGTCAGTCACAATAGCTACCACCGACAGAGCTACAGCGTTCTGACAGTCCGATTCGTGTTCAAGTCCGGTGGGGGAGTGTCCCTCTTCTTTTCTTCTTCTCCTTCGTCCTAGCTGATCTTGTCCTCTCTGTAGTGTTGTCTCATCGCGTAGACCATAATTTTTTGCATAGCCACACCCTCCACCCGGCGGCGGCATGCATGCCCAGCACCATTTCCAGAGGGTCCTCAAAACTTCTAGAGGGTCTGAGTCCCTCCACCATACTTTGTCCTTCAGTCGGCCCTGGGCCCAGGTGCATGCGCAGAGGACTCGAGCTATATGGTCTGAAATAAGGAGGATATATGTCCATGAACACGGTGGAATTCACGGAGCAGCGCCGGTTGGAGGTCGGGAGGGGTCAGGGTAGGTGGAGGAGCCGCAGCCGGCAGAGCCGGGCAGGAGCAGCTGGTGGAGCCGCAGCAGCCGTGTGGGTGGCGGTTGCTGTGGTGATGAGGTTTCGGGGTGGGAGAGAGAGAGAAAAGAGGGGGCACGGGTCTGTTGGCAATGTTAAAGCATATCTTTAGTCCCTTACACCTGGTTGGATGAGGACTTGGGCAACCTGGTCTAGTGGAAGGTGTCCCTGCCCATGGCAGAGGGGTTGGAACTAGATGATCTTTGAGGTCCCTTCCAACCCAAACCATCCTATGGTTCTGTGCACATCAAGCTGAATGGGAGCTGTCCTCGAAAATAAAGCAAGCTATGTGCTGGGCAACATCAGAAGGACATCCAGCAGGTTGAGGAAGGTAATTATCCCCCACTGGTGAAGCGGCACCTGGAATACCGTCTCCAGTTTCGAGCCTCCCAGTACTAGAAGGATATTGAGAACAAGGTCCAGTGGAAGGCTACCAAGATGATGAGAGACCCTCGAGACTCTCAACAGAGGTGGAGGGTGGTGGTATTGTTTAGTCAGGTGATGATGTGATGGGATCATTTAATGGGAGCCAGCAACTGCCTGAAGGTAAGTTATGAAGGTGATAGAGCCAGACTCTCTTTGGATGTAACAAGGGACAACAGCCGTAAATTACAGGTTGAGGGGTTCAGTGCGGGACATTAGGAAAAAAATTCTTCACCAAGGTGGTGGCACAGCCCTAGGACAGGCTGCCAAAGGTATTGTGGAGTCCCTATCCTTGAATATTTTCAACATCTTGGTGTGACTACAGCCAGCACCTAGTTGAGCACCTTGACTAGTGCTGGCAATGGTGCCCGCCTGAGTGGGAGGGTGGATTTGTGACCTCCAGAGACCCCTTCCAACCAGCACTGTATGTTGGAGCAGAGGCAGCAAGATACCAACGACTACAGCTGTTGGCATCTCTTACATTTTATGACTGCTTACAACATGGGCAATGGAAGCCTGCAAACGCTTTTGTGTGCAATTAATAGGTGTATGGATGCACATGACCTAGTTACTGATGTAACAACCACCTCATACAACTATTATTTATTTTGAGCGGTAAACAAGCTTGAATCACTTTTTTTTTTACTAATAAAGACACAAGTCACAGGGCCTTGACCTATGTGGTATGTAAAAGCTATGCTGCAATCCAAACGGTCAGTGGGAATTTATGCCCAGTGTAACTACGCTGCCTTCAGCAGATCTGTATGACGGGACCTTGGACCTACAGCGGGTGGATATGAACATGCATGGTGTCAGAGCTGGAAGCTCCCCTGTGCTGTACAAACAGTCTCTGAACCGAGTGAATCAATGATCTCTTAGTTCACTGAAGCAAATTACGTGGGGAAAAAAGAGTTTTGAGCCTACCTGATACACTTTTTCACACCAGCTCTGCGAAATGCAGCTGGAAAAAAGTAATTTTCTGGTAACCATGAGGTTTTGTAGTTTTTAAGGAGCTGTGAGGTTTAAAAATTTTAATGTAAACATATGTGGTTTTAAGAAAGTTTTAGAAGGACAAAAAAAATCCTCTTCTTTAATTTCTTTTCTTTTAGTTTTCCAAATTGTTAATACATTTAGAGTATGAAACTGATTGAATTCGGCAGGAATTCAAAGCTACCGTGGCTGCCGTAACTTCTTTCTTTTTACTAAATAAGTGATTTATTCAAATGCTCTCTCAACTTCACTCTCTAAATTCCAACTGTTTTAAAAGACAATCCCCTGCCTCTTCCAAAGTGCTTCTCTGCAAGGCCACCGAACGCAGCATGCAGACCACAGCCGAGCTGGTGTGGAGAGCCCGTTTGCTGGAGGTTAAAACCTGCTGCGGGTGCGGGCTGGAAGGAGGGAGTGACGAGGTGCGTGGGAAGCAGCACAGCGGCCCCGTTCGCTCCCGGGCAGGAGGGCAGAGAGATGTGACACTGTGTCGGCCTTCGTGGCTTGGGTGGCAGGGCGTGGGTGGCAGGGCGTAGGTGGCATGGGATGGGTGGCATGGGATGGGTGGCAGGGCGTGGGTGGCAGGGCGTGGGTGGCATGGTGTGGGTGGCAGCTGCCCCCACAGGGTGCGGGTGCACCGAAGCTCCCCGCCAGCCGCCCTCACACCCCGCGTGTGCCCGGGCCAGGGCTGGGGGCGGCGGGGGCCTTCCCGAGCGTGGAGACACAAATTCCTCTGCGGCTCCGGGTCGGGGATAAGCAACGGAG
>VWZZ01000025.1:399738-411013 GCA_013399095.1 Psophia crepitans
GCTGCCCCGCGGGCCCCCGCCGCGGCCCCCGCGGCAGCGCTGGGTGTGGATGAACTTCGAGTCGCCCTCGCACTCGCCCGGGCTGTGGGGGCTGGCCGGTCTCTTCAACTGGACCATGTCCTACCGGAGGGACTCGGACATCTTCGTGCCCTACGGGTACCTCTACGCCCCGCCGGCACCCCAGCCCTTCGTCCTGCCCCGCAAGACGCGGCTGGTGGCTTGGGTCATCAGCAACTGGAACGAGGCGCACGCCCGGGTGCGCTACTACCACCAGCTGAAGGAGCACCTCGCCATCGACGTGTACGGGGCACGCGGGCTCGCGCTGGCCAAGGGCGGCGTGGTGGAGACCATCTCGGCCTACAAGTTCTACCTGGCCTTCGAGAACTCCCAGCACACCGACTACATCACCGAGAAGCTCTGGAAAAACGCTTTTGCCGCCAGCGCCGTGCCCGTCGTCCTCGGCCCCCGCAGGGCCAACTACGAGCGCTTCATCCCCCCTGACTCCTTCATCCACGTGGACGACTTCCCCAGCCCCCAGCAGCTGGCCACCTACCTAAAATTCCTCGACAAAAGCAAACCCAACTACAGGAAGTATTTTGCCTGGAGGAAGAAGTACGAGGTCCACGTCACCTCGTTCTGGGACGAGCATTTCTGCAAGGTTTGCGAGGCCGTGAAGGCGGCCGGGAATCAAATCAAGACTGTACAAAATCTGGCCGGCTGGTTTGAAAGCTGATGTTCCTGGCAAGCGAGGCTTGCTCGGCCAGCCCGTACCAGCAGTGGAGTGCGTCAGGGCTCACCGAGGGATGAGTCTCGCAGAGGTCGTTAGCTGAGGTGGTACGCAGAAGGCTGTCGTCAGTGAGAGGAGCGTACAGGTACGGGTAAACAAGCTGTGAGAAGCCTGCGAAAGGACCTTTTTTATTCAAGAGAAAGTTATGAAAGTACAGAGAAAATCAGGCGAGCTGATTCTTCAAGAGCAAAGTTAAATTTCCAGGAATCGTACAAATGTGAAGCTTTTACAGTTGCGCATAGCTTGACATAAATAACCGATGCCAAGTCCTTCAGCCGTACAGCTGAAACCAATTTGACAGCTTCCTGGACTGTGACACGTCCTTCTCCTTACAGGGAATACATGATCAGTGCTGGCTTTCTGTACTCTGAAGACAGAAGTGAATATTTTTAACAGTGATTATTATGTGCGTGAAGGCTATTTGCAGCCACATTCTGAGCTGCGAATGTTGAATGTAAGAATGTAATGATGCGGTAGCACTTTTTAGCAATGTTTGAAATTGCAGCAGCCACCTAATAATGCTGTGAACCAAATAATAATTCCATTTAGGAAAAAATGTATGGAGAGAGCTGGGTCTGGGTGGAACAAACAGCTCGGCTGATGCAGCGTGTTTCTTCCACTACCTACCGGAAGCACAGGCACGTTTATCCTGTGTGGAAGTGGAGCTTTAAATACAGGAGAAGACAGACTGTAGAAAAAAGGTTGGAACATTTCCACCTCCTTTTATTCAGGAATTAGAAAATGTTTACAGGAGTCTGCATGTTTTTCTCTGCAAAATTACTGCCATAGGAAAAAGCAGGGAAAGGCTCAGACCTACAGGGTTTTTATTACTGTATGTATACAGAAAGGCTAACTTACTTCTCTGGTATCATTAGACAGCTCTGTTGTGTAGTGGTTGTTTGGGTTTATGGCACACATTTTTAAAAATTCTGCTGGATGACAGACTACTCGGGATGCTACTTTGCAGTTTGTCAGATCGTAGTTACAAAAAACGTATCCCAAAACTCAAGTTCCAAATCATTGCCTTTGAAAAAGAAAGTTACTGTAGAGATTAAGATCTAAACTGTTGGTAAAATACAGATTGTGTGAGGAAGGAATATGAAAAGGGAAAGATTTACCTTTTTTTTTTCCTTTGGTTTTGAGGGTTTTTTCCCCCGGCTCAGGTTTTTAATCAAAAAATCGGTTCCTAAGATAAAACTTCCTTCTCTCAGTGCCTACCAGGAACGTTTATGGTAGTCATTCCCTTTCAGAGTCTGCCATTTTCCTGGTGTAAGACCTTCCTAGTAGTCAGGGTATGGTTACTTTTTGGTTACGTGCAACCTTGCACGGTGAAATCCAGAAAGAAAATTTGATTGCAATTACAGATCCTCAGGAAGCTGAGCCCCCCACCCCCGCCCTTTGCAACTATAAGATTTGGTTGCAAAAAATGGTAACCCACAAGAGTCCTGCCCAAATGATTAAGGGATTTGTCTAGCTCCTGTTTAAGGAGCTGCCCAGAGGCTTCATTCAGAATATAATCATGGGCACAGAACAGGTGGGGAGAGAAGAAAGTCAGTTGCAAATAAAAGATGAGTGCAGGTGAATTTGCTGGCATTTGATAGTCATATTTAGGTTAGAAAAGGATTAGATTTGACTTGAGCGGTAAGGGATGTCGGGTCGGTGCTTTTAAGATTTATGAGCTGACAGCCTAGTGTGATTTAGATCTAAGTACAGAACCAAGGATTATTGAAAACATAATAATAATAACAATCATAATAATGAAGTTCATTAATAATTTGCACAGATTTACCACATCAGATCTTGCTGGCTGCTATGTTTGTTCCCTGCTGCTTTTGTGCAGGCCAGGATGACTGAAAGTACATCATGAAGCTTTTTTAATGCCAGAGTTGCTGGAGAAATTTTATTGGGAAAGGAGAGAAGACAGTCAACGCAGTGTGGAGCGTAGTAGGGATGGTCCCTAGCGCTGCATTTTCACTTGAACTTGCCTTAAGTGATTGTTTAAAGTAAACACATGTTCTTCATGGCATGCTCATCTGTTTCTCTACCAGTGGCGGCTACTACCTTGAAACTGGTTTTGGCAGTTTAAAAAAATCTAATTTAAGTATAGCATTGACAGTAATAGATAATGTCAGGATAGTAGAATCTGTCTCCCTTTGAATTATCCTTTTTTTCTGTTCGGTTTTTATCATAGTTCACATAAATATATACTAAATCTAATCTTAAAAGTGGTGAGCGATCTTTGAAAACTAACATGGCACTACTTTTTTTTCCAGTCTGCTGAAACGAATGTATTTTTTGAGGTTCTCCTAAATTTTTTAGCAATTTCTAAAAGTTTCCAGACACACAGTTCTTCTGTGTGATCTTAGTAATGCCGCAAGCAGAAGATTAGGCTACAAGAGCATGGGAATTTCCAAACGTCGCAACCGATATTTTTTTTCTCAGCCTTTCTAAGAAAAGCAGTTGAAATCTTTGATGAACTAGAGTTTTGTAAAATTGAAAAAAAGAGCTATACAATAATTGAAATACCCTGTTTGAATAAGGTGATCACAGCCATGCTGCATTTGGAAGTTATGCGTTGAGTATTTTCAAAAACTGTAGAATGAAAACTGCAGCCTTGTAATTATTGCAGAGCACTTGCGTTGGGGGAGAAGAAACCTTTTCTGGTTTCATTGTTCTTGCGTGAGCGTAGCACACTTTTCCCTTTAGATTTGAGAGGGAATTCAGCCCTAGTCTACAGCTGCTGAAGTCAGGAATACATCATCTCTATAAATCTAGTTTGGTTTTTGGCTCATCCACTCCACCGGCTAATACTTAGTCTACTGTTATAAGCTATGGACTGGCTTGTGTAATTCACTCTGTAGAGCCCAAGTTCAATAACAAATAAAAAGTTTGCCTGAGCAAATTGGATTGAAGATCAGGTACCAAACTCCACACGATATTGTAGGTGATATGTATAAAAAATGAAGCAAATTTAGTTCCTATTTTAAATAGAAAAATCTTTTTGAATTCATGTTGAAAAAGTGTTTTATTCCATGCCTTAAAATATCGGGGTGGAGGGAGAGAAAGGAAGATCGTTATCTTCTGGTTTTTATAAGGAGAAAAATTAATGCTACTTTTTGATTATGATATAAATGGAATAGAGAAATATGTGATCCTTTAAATTGCATATTGTATCTCAGGGAATTTTGTACTGTAAAGTCTCTTAATCTTCATAGAATGAAGTAAGTTTGTATTTGTATTAGTAATTGAGATTGACAATAAAATTAAAGGAAGTAGCACAAAATGATGGTATGTTTTAATTTTGTCCTCTTTCTGTTTTATGAAAGCTGTAGAAAACTGCTTTTTAAAGAGAAATGATTTCTGTCATGTTTGTTTAATCAATAGAAGTGGCTGATTGTTTTCAAAGTAGTCGGACTGTCTGAGGTTAGGAATGAAACCTGGTTGTGCCAGGAGGAAAATATTTTCATAAGAGAGGCTGTGCTGAGTTATTTTCTGTATGAAAAGGGGCATTTATTGAAGTTGGATGTCTTCTGGAAAAATGGCATTTCCAACAAAACCAAAAAACAAACTTTCTCGTGACCTACAGAGAATTTGAATGTTGTTGGATTTTTCCCCCCCTTAAATTTCAAAATGAAATTGAGGTTGTGTTTGTTTTGCTGTTCAGGAGGTCGTGCTACAGCTGCCTTTTTGCTGCAGCTTTTTTCATGCTTGTTCATCGTTCTCTTCAGCTGAGCACTGAACAACAGCGGGCCCCACGCTCTTTTCCCTAAGCTGCTGCTAACACCAGTGGCAGCGCAGGAGATTGCTTACCTCTCGCCTTACTCATCTGCTGTACTGCTTGGTGCACGCTATGGAGAAATTTCAGCGTTCCTGAAACTCTCTGCCCAGCCAGGATGGAGTAAGTGCTACAGTCCTCCCATTCGTCTCCCTCAGGTGACTGATGTATCACCATCACATTTAACCTCTGTAAGTGCAGCTCAGCCTGATTGCTTGTTTACTCATGCCCGAGAGGAGAAACATTTTTTTTGTTGATTTTCCAGACGTGATTGAACTCTGGGTTGGGGAAACTGGTGGAAATATTTTTCTGCCAAACATTGAGTACCATTTGTTCAACCTTGTTTGGTGACTCTTAAGACGTGAGTTAGGTCTGATAAGTTTTACACTGACTTGCGCAGCTTTCTATCCAACAATCGTATAAAATTATATTTGTTTTTAAGGGTGTAAACAGTCCTTTGTAGGCAGCACAGAGCTGGCTCAGTCGAAAATCTGTTGAAGAAAACACAATGACTTAATATGGATTTAAGTGGTATTTAACTAAAGATAAATCAGGATCCAAGTATAAAAGCCTATTTCTAATCAGTAAAAAAGGTCATTATTCAGAGTTATTCAAATAATAACGGCATCTCAGTTGTTGCTTGTAACTGACTCCGTTTAACAGTTATGATCTCTGTAATTATGTCTGTATGGTGGGTTAAGAAAGTACTTGAGGCCAGAGTATCTGTGTCTACTCTACGTTCTGCAGATGTTTTGCTTTATGGTCTTGAGCTAATTTCTTAAGCCTAGATTTGGCACAGTGTGGCTATTCTTGAGAGTTTCACCCCAAAGAAGATCTGAGAGGAGTAAGACAAAGGCTGTTTTTCAGGAGTGCTTTGAGAAGTGCAGGGATTTGGCAGTGCTGGTGGTAAGGTGCTCAGTGTGTTCAGGAAGTGTCCTGAAACTGCAAGCCCCTTTTAACTGGAAAATTTTCTTTTAAGGAGTAAATACTTCCCAAACCAGTAAAGTTCTGCAACAATTTTAGGTCCATGGAATTGTATAAATTTTGCAAACAGAGTTAAAATTTTACTTTATTGCTGTAACACTCAATATTTTAATAATATTATTTTAATAACTATCAAAAGATGGCCCAAAATTTGCAACTTGCATTTCTCTCTGTTTATTAAACCATCTTTTGAACTTAATCAGCCCACAGGTTACTTATATGCATTATGGAAGACAATTCTGCATTTGCATCCTCAAATTTGCCACAGGATAAAAAGACGCTCTGTGCATTTTGGGTGATGGGAAGCAAAGCGCAGGACGGATCGGAGCACTAGCAATGCCCAAGTAGCGGCATACCGTTATCCGGATCTCAGGAGTGCTGGTGACTGAGACTTGGCCATCTTGTTTATGAGCTGGAGTCAGAAAGATGGTTACAAACATGAAGTGTAGATTATTGTACTGTGAATACCTTCTGGTGCATTTGTAATGCTGCCAAATCGTTTTCTACCGTGTTAAAGATGATTGATTTACTTGAAGCAAGCACAACAAGACTACATGAACTGCAGCAAGAGAGTTGCCCAAAATGCAAAGTTGGGTTTAAAATGGAAAAATTATACAGAAATAAAAAAAAAAAAAGACGACGGTAAAAGAGAGAATGCATGTTTTTATGGCAGTATTTTATCTGGGACACCAGCCTGGAATGAAACATCTCATCAGATTTTAAGGCTGAGACTTTATGCTGTGAGGTTTTTGTTTATTGGTGAAGGTTATTCTGTCAGGTACCCCTGAAGATTCCCACTGCTGTATTATCTCAGAATCATGGACTCACAGAGATGGACAAAGAACACAAGTACTTCATTCAGTATCTCTCTGTGAAAAAAATGAGTCGGGTTAATTAGAGCATCATTTGTGCTGGGTTCAGGCTCTGATAAAGCACCGTAGGGCATATTCATGAAAAAACCGCAGGTTCCCCGCCCTGTGAACTGCTGAGAAATATTTTCTGCACTGAGTCTTTGGGGAAAAGGCAGAGCCTGCACGATGCTGAATTACTCTTCCTTATAATTCAGAGTGGTTATTATTCCAAATATGAAAACTGCTGCCACTATTTCAAAGCTAGATTTTATTCTGAAACATAGGTATTAAATGTATTCTACCATTTACAGAATTACTTTAATGATAAGAATTTAAAAATACATTTGACTGATGTAACTGGAAAAGGGCACGTTGCGTTTGGATTTATAGCGTTGAGCTAAGAGCCAGGAGGTTTTGCTGTGGAGGTTTCTGTTGTAGCTGTGGGTAAGTTATATGGGAATATAGCCCTGGGCCCTGGCTTCTAAGGACTTCACTTTAGGTCCTCTGGGACAGATCCTCCCTTTTGCAGGAGCACATTTGATTTCCAGAGGTAGTCCAGGCATACACAGCTGCATCCAGCTGGTTGCATCCCAGGCTTTCTCTGCTTGTTTCGACTTCTGCGTGACAAAAAAATGGAGAACAAGGCTACCACCAGCTCCTCTTCTCTTGCAATCTTCGGTACCTTTTCCATCCTCGTCCTGGACAATGCTATTTAGTGCTGGAGGAGGGTGAAGATGGAACCATCTATGGGAGCCAGCCTGTGTGCGAGCTCAAGAGAGTGTGAGTGTGCAGAAGGTTAATGGAGAGAAAGGAAAAGAGGGAGAGATCTCTTCCTAATCACACTTCCCACCATACAACCTCCTTAAACCTTTGGAAGAATCATGACTGAAGACAAGGGGAGGCACAGGCTAGTTTCAGTCATTTCCCACACCTTTTCCACACCTTTTTCACACCTGGAGAATTGCTAGTTTTCCTGGGATCATTGTAGGAGAGAAAATGCATCCTCTCTCCTGCCTCTTCCCTCTCCTAGCCTGAGGCTGCCTCTGGTGAAACACAACTGAGTATGAACCTTCCAAAACGCTGTGGGAGGCCGTAGTTCAACTAAAGCTATGGCTGCTTGTCACAAGGTAAGGTCCTTATGACTCCACTTCATGCCAGTAGGAGTTTTGACACTGCTCTCAGTGGAACTAGGATTTCATTTAGCTTGTGTCTGCCCTTAGTAATGGATTAAATTAATCGTTAAAATTTATGCTTTGTCCAGCATGTAAACTGTGAGCATTCTGCCGAGTTCTTGTCAAGTTATTAAGGTACCTTAATCCTACAGTTATGACTCCTTTATTCTTAAAGAAATTCTTAGAAAACAGTCATAATTATAGGATTAAGGTACCTTAATAACTTGGTGATGAGTCTGGTCCTCAGTGATGAATATTCAATTTTCAGCCAAACACCCACCGTACCCTGCAGCACCTGCTGGAAGGAGGAGGGCTGGGATGGCCCTGCTCAGCTCGGGAAGGTGCAGGTGGTGTTTGGAGCACACTGGCGTAGCAGCAGCCAAAGAAAGGCAGCAATTCACATCAATAAAACCAGAAAGGGAACAGTTAGCTGGGGCAGGGATGGCAACTGAAATGTTCACTTGGAGAGCCCCAAATAATATGAAAAAAACAAAGAGTCTGTTTTGTTGATTTTGTTTTATTTTCATATTAACCTTACAGGGAAAGGTGCTTCCTGGAACTCCACTGATTCCAGCAGTCCCTTTGTGAGTAACCTCTCCTGTAGGAGGTACCTTTCTGCTTTGGAGTTGATAAATACCTAGAAATAGGAGACCAAGCTCTCCACTGATGGAAAACAGCGTGCCCACCTTTACAGATGCTTAACTTCATTCTTGGAATGTTATGTACCAAATATTTATGTCTTCAGAAAGCCACATTAAGGAAATAACTTTAAGTTTATAGAACATACAGTTCTTTTGGGTTTGGTATTTAGTTTTCCCTTCAGATTCATTGCCTGAAGTTCTATTGTAGTTTGTCATTACAGTTTAGTCATTTCTGTTTCTACTAATTAGAAAGTTACTAAAGTGAGGAATAATCCGCAGGAGCTGGTGAACTCTTAGCGAACCATTTTTTTCTGCACCTACTAGCACAGAGGAGAGGAAATCTGGCCTCCTGCTCAGAGTCCAGGAGCGAGGAAGATCGGTGTTCTTGTCATAGCTCCGCTTCATGCAGGGTTGCTGATTGCTGAGAGTCAGTAGTGGGATACCATTAACAACTGGTTTGCAGGAGGGGTCCAAAGTCCAATACACACCCCAAAACTCTTCTTACCCCATTCAAGTTGCTGTTAAATCCTGCCCAGCCCTTGCAGCAATGGGCAGGGCTTCAGGGACGTACCCTCTGCCTGCTCTCTACTGGGTGGCAGCACCAGGACATGTGGGACAGAGTGACGGGAGGGCTCTGGTCCGTGTTTCTGTCCACACAGTACATGGGCAGATGCTAAAGCTCAGGGCATCTTCTGTCTCTTCTGGCCCACTGACTTAGGTCATTCTGGAGCAGCCCCAAGGGCATCATGGCTGCAGGTAGTGTGAATGACTGGCAGACCTGAGCTTGACTCCATGTGTGAGATAGAAAAGATAAACAAATGTCGCCAAAGATACATTTTCTTTAAGTTGCTGAAGTACTTTGGATCCCATTACCTAAAGAATTTGAGGAATGCAAGGAACTTCACAACAAAACATGCAAAGAGAACCTTTTGGTCACAGGCACAGGCTTTTCCGTAGCCTCAGAACATTCCCATGCCTAAAACCTGCAGAAACTAGTTGGAAAAGCTGCATAAGCTTTTTCCCATGTGCAGCAACCAGGAGAGAGCAGGAGAAAGTGAGGACATCACCAAGGCAGAAAAAGAAACGTGTTAGATGAAAGGCTCGCAGGAGCCCGGGAGGCTGAGGAGCCGCCCTGGTGACCTGACGGGGGCAGGGGCTGAGGGGGGTGTTTCCTTTTTGATCTCACATCTGGGAGTAATTTTACCCTGAGCATACAAGCGTGGTACATGATCTACTCAGCCTCTAGGCTGAGTATCATCAGTAGAATCTTCGGGGCACTGAACAAGTTCAGGTTCATTTCCAGATGACTCTTGTTCCTTTTGTAGATGCCTGGGGTGCAGGGTGCACTTTCCTCCCACTGGTTACAGACTTGTGACATATTGTGGGAAAAATCCTCTTCCCAGCATCGCCTCAAGGGCTGAAGTGATTTTAACCAATCTTTTTGACTAGCCATTGGTCTTACCACTCTACAAGCTTTCAACCACTGTCCAGCCTCTCCAGCTGGCTAAGCTCTGGACCCTTTGAACAGTGCCTGCTGGCTGCGGGACAGCTGGATATGCTGTTTAGGCACGGGTGGAATTTTTACAGTTTTAAATGTTTTCTCTGCTCCTATTGCTAGTGATTGATGCACTTATCTGCTCCATTTCTGCTGTGAGACATCTTCCACATCTGCTCTCATTTCCCTCTTAATGGACTACTTGCCAGCTCAGCCGCTTGGGCAGGTTAGTCTGGTCTGGGGGGTTGTGTCAATGGAGAAGTAGTATCATGAAACAACACATGTGTCTGTGACTTTCTTTTTTGGTGCCCTTTTGGGAATGTGGGTAGCCAGGCTGTGGAGTTCCCAGATAGCTGGGAAGAGAAGGAAAATGAGATGAAGGACTGAATGATGTATCTATCTCTTTGCCTTACCCAAAGCTGATCACACCCAAGGAACAGTACGGCTTCTTGGAGGCAAATGTTCCTAAATGGCAAATTGAAGAAAGTCTTCATATTTGCACTGTAACTCTCCATTTCTTTTTTCTGAACACCTGTTTCTCCACAAATTTAGGTTTGATCCTTGGCTGCCTCAGAGCGCTCCCTCATCTTGTGCCTCTTCCCATAACTTGTTCATCTGCTTGATCCTGCGTAACTGCAAGGGTATCTGGGCTGTTCCAGCCTGCCCCTGGGGCCATCCACTCTCCTCTAGCAGATGCGTAGGGCCCGGAGGGGGCAGTGAGCTTTGTGCTGGGCCTGCTGATGGCTCAGGTCCCATGCTCACATCTACCCAGGGGATGCAGAGAGAGCTGATGGTACGGTTCAGCTCTGCAAGATGCCTGCTCCTCCCAGGCGTCCCTATGGACCTGCATCTTGTAGTGTGACTAAATACTTGAGCAGTGTCACTTGTGGGTCCGCTGGCTCTGCAGACAGGCAGCGAGTACAATGGCAGATCAGATCTTGGCCCCACATCCTTAATCAAGCCCACAAACCAAAGCCACAAATTAGCACAGAAAACTTTACGAGGTGTTGGATGCCTCAGAAAGACTCCATCCTTTAGGCCATCTCCTGTTTTCCTACTCACAAATTACCTCATTTATTTTACAAAGGCTACTTTAAGAAGGCAGACTTATTATACTGTCCAAAGAGAAAGTAATTTCCCTTTTTTTTTTACCCTGATGTTAACTGCTGGAGTGTGTGCAGGCTGCCAAAAAACATCTGAGTGCTTGGGATATTGCTCAGCCACGTGCTGCTTGTATTGTTCTGTCAACACACACATATCCTGCGGATTTCACAAGTGGTTTCGGAGTATATAGAGTGTCATCAGCTCTTGTGGAAATTCCTGTTTATTATTAGTCTAGACCACACCGTACACTAGGAAACTGGCAATTTGAGCAAGACTTTTAAAAATAGATAAACTTTTCTGTCCATGTGTCCATGTCTCTTGGTCTAGATTGGGATCAGTGTTTTAAATCATGCTGAAAGGGCACAATTACCACGCTCTGCTGCTTTTGCATATCTGGCATGATCTAGCCACTTTAAGACTGCCAGAAAAATATGTGTAAATGAGCAAAGAAATAGAACAGATGTTC
>VWZZ01000025.1:411184-428287 GCA_013399095.1 Psophia crepitans
AAGGCTCAGCCTTCTCTTCTCTAGACTGAACAAGCCAAGGGACTTCAGCCTCTCCTCATATGTCTTCCCCTCTAGAGCCTTCACCATCTTAGTTGCCCTCCTTTGGACACTCCTTTTCATCAGTTCCAATGAAACTGTCCCTTTATAATCAATAGGAAAAAGTTAAGAATGAAGAGGATAATTTCAAATGTTTTATCAGTAGTTACATAAATAAAAGGCAACTTTGGGACTGGGAACCTGCTGTCTTGTGTTCAACTGATTCTACCCTGTGATTACCCATTTTACTGGTCATCCTTTTGTAGGCTGGATGGCAGGTTCCATCTCTGGCAGGGTGGATATTATGGGGTTCTGTTTTTGCAAACTCATTTTTCTGCTCTTCAGGTGAAAGCACAGATCCTAACCAGTGCTTATGTATTTACAGCTTTACTGTGGCATATGTTGATTCCCTACACTTACCTGCTGGCTTTAATTTGAAGCTTGTTATGAAAGAGCATCATGGATATAATTTCTACATTTTACTCAAAGCAGACTGCTGTACCATGAAGACTTGGACTTGGCAGCACTTGAGCATTTCAGCTGATACCTGATTTGCACATCTGTAGGAATCTATTTAGATTGGAAGCACCCGCTTCGTATCCTGTCTCTGTGGATCCCTACTGCATTCACTTCTCCTTAGGAAGACTGAAGTCTGCTCTTGGGCTTGCAATCTATATATACCTCTGCACATGTAAATGCTGAAGGAATATGGCCTGGGTGACTGAGAATAAAAGTATCTGGTTGGTTGTATGGAGCCTGAATCTGGCCCAGGACCTCACCACAAGGGAGCACTGGCTTTGTTCTCAGTGAAGGGTCTGACCACATCATGCCGCCTAGATTCATATTATTTCTCACAGTGTTTACTGTACATTAATGCCTTCTCTATTGATCCTTCTGAAATGATACTGCTGGATCAAAGGAGAAGTATGCCTTTGTTTTGGTGGCATCTCACCCATATGGATTTACCAGAGCAGGATAAGAAACGTCACCAAGGCAGACTTTAATTTCCAGGGCTGTGAATCATCTGATTTTACAGGTACTACTCCATTCTACTAAAAGAAAGCAAGTTCCATTACATCTCAGGTGACTTGGTTTATATGATGAAAACTCTGCATTAGCATTAAGCTGAAAGAACGTACGGCTTTAGTGAAAATGTCACAGAAATTTATCTTTGCTTCAGCCTCCACAAAGTCTCGTATAAAATATGAGAGAAGTATCTGAGGAGTTTCAATGTCCTGTGACCACCACTGCATCTTTCCTGGCCTTGACTCTTAGGACCACATGCTAGATATTTCATTGTCTCCTCAAAACGCAACTTGTGCTATGGGCTAGTTGTTGATAATAACAGTAATTAATTTTCCTCAAGCCATGAGGGTATATGGACATGCTATCCACACAGTGGGTGCAGAAGGGTACACCATCTTCCTGAAACTGTTTCATTTGATTCTTGGACTTATTCCAGCTGCCCAGTGGAGTGGAGAGAGCTTCATCGGAGTCCCTTGCCCTTCCCAATGCAGCAAGGTGGATCTGCTTCCTGCATGCCTGGGTGTGACAAGCTCCTTGGGAACTCACAGGATCCAGGTGTGATCCTCTATGTATGCCAGTTATATGGGTAACAGCTCTCAAACAAGTCTCTGTAATTTATATAAGGCAGTCTTTATTGTCCTTTCGTTCTGCTGGAGAAAGTGCTGGGAACTAGGGCTTTTGTTCAAGTGTAGCAGTAGGACAAGGGGTAATGACCTTAAGGTGAAGGAGGGTAGATTTATGTTAGATATTATGATGAAATTCTTCACTATGAGGGTGGTGAGGCACTGGCACAGGTTGCCCAGAGAAGCTGTGGAGGCCCCATCCCTGGCAGTGTTCAAGGCCAGGTTGGATGGGGCTTTGGGCACCCTGGTCTAGTGGAGGGTGTCCCTGCCCATGGCAGGGGGGTGGAACTAGATGATCTTCAATGTCCCTTCCAACCCCAACCATTATATGATTCTGTGATTCTGTGTCCTGGTATTCCTGGTATTCGTTTTTTGAACGTCTCCAGGGATGGTGATTCAACCACCTCTCTGGGCAGTCCATTCCAATGCCTCACCAATCTTTCCATGAAGAAGTTTTTCCTAATATCCAACCTAAACCTCCCCTGATGCAACTTGAGGCCATTCTCTCTTGTCCTGTCGCTTGCTACTTGGGAGAAGAGACTGACACCCTCCTCACTACAACCTCCTTTCAGGTAGTTGTAGAGAGCTATCAGGTCTTCCCTGAGACTCCTCCAGACTAAACAGTCTCAGTTCCCTCAGCCGGTCCTCATAAGACTTGTGTTCCAGTCCCTTCACCAGTTTCATTGCCCTTCACTGGACACGCTCCAGCATCTCAATGTCCTTCTTGTATTGAGGGGCCCAAAACTGCACACAGTACTTGAGGTGCGGCCTCACGTATGTTTGTGTGTTCCCAGTGCTTTGTATCTCTTTGATCTTTGCGATCACACAAGTTATGGCACAAACAGAACAGGATCTGCAGGAAATAATACTGCGTTTTGTCTTTGCAGTGAGCATGGCCTCATGGATTGCATTTTGGATGGGTCTACAGGAGCCTTGGCTCTGTCAAAAAACTGGTACTGTGGAATAAAAATAATAAACCTACTTGCTCTGCTGTTTTCAGGTGGGATGTCCTACAAAGGACCTGCAGCAAGGTATTTTAGGTAACCTTTGAATCTGATTAAAAATGTAGTCAAAGTGCATAACATCACAAATACAATATTGTGGGATTCTGGGCTGTAAAATAAGCTTTGCCTTTGTCTAAGGCAGCTTTTCTTCAATATCTCAAGCTGATTCTTAACAGGAACAATATATATCACTACAGGTTGTTAGCAAAATGTTAGCAATTTTTCCTTGAAGCTAATAAAGCAAATAAGCTCAAAGTGCCAGAGAAGCCCATAGCCCCAGAGCAGAAGACGAGTTTCTGTTCTTCACCACTTAGATACAGCCTGTGGAAAGGGGAGATGTCAGTTCGTCATGTCTTTTTGTGTTCTGATTTTCAGGAAGGACATGAAGATTTTCAGTGACCTGATGTTCTACCCATCATTTGCTATGTTTNGTGTCAGTTCGTCATGTTTTTTCGTGTTCTGATTTTCAGTGACCTGATATTCTACCCATCATTTGCTATGTTTCATTTGCCACCCCAGGGACACACTCTGGCGGTGGAGAATGTTTGTGTCTGCAGACAGAAAGGACGTATGATCTCGGAGGCCATGGGGAAGAGGAGGTGCTGGATCAGTTCAGCGGACCATTGCCTCTTGGAGCAAACAGCGAGCTGCTTGGTGCTAGTGGCAGCCATCATTACCCATCCTTGACCAGGCTCCTACATATGTTGGCTAAAATTAAGTGGTTTTCTTCATCTCTGAAGATGGTGTTTCCTGTTCTCTTCAAAGTTTAATGGAGAATTAATCTGCTCTCCCATGCATGGATATCCAGAGTTAAACTTCAAAATAAGCAGCCTAAAGTGAACAGAGGAAACTTGACCTGCAAAGTAAAGAACAACTTTCTTTAATCAGCCCAGCTTTGGAGATAAAAGTGCCCTGAAGAGTAACACATGTACTAGCTAATGAAACTTACTGCTGGCAATGTCCTTCTTTTGTAGGAAGGGTGGGTTTCTAAGGCTACTGCCAATTTTAAATAAGACAGCATTGAACAAGAAGAATCACGAGTTTTTTGGTAGCCCATAGCAGGTTCCAAGGACCATTCTGGACATTTTGATTTTGAGTGAAAATCAGCATCTTGGATTTTATCCATAACTTGAAATGGTCGGTGTCTGCTAGAACAGAGGGGTCAAAGACGCAAGTGAAATTCAATTACAGAAGTGAACTTTGGACCCCTGAGGTCACCTTGGGAAAAGTTTGGGGACCACCCTAGATCTCAGCTGACCCGGTTTTCATATCATCGACATTATCTGAGAGCAGTTTTCTGGCCTGGCTGTGTATTACCTTCTGTTACTGTGCTCCAGTCCCAATGTACGATTAGCACAGATAAGAGATACAAAGTCTGCACAGAAAAAGGTCCGGTTGGAAAAATGCCTAGGTACTCTGAACACTCCTCTTTCTCCTGAAGCAGGTCAGGCTATCGTAATACTTCTGTTTTGTTAGGTACTTATATTACCAGTGGCAACTGGGTCCAATCAGTTGGGTGCACAGATATAATTGTCACTGGTTCCTTTGCAGCAATGAGGTAGGTTATCTCTGTCCTTGCCACACCAAGGCACTGCCAGGTGGGTCTCACCCAAGGCCAGGACTCACCTGAACACTGGATTCTTTGTTCCATTGCCGTTTCTCAGGTCAGACAAGGAGCAAATAATCAGGTTGCTGTTCACTGGCAACCTGTTTTCCTTAGACTAAGATCAAAAGGTTTGGTGACTGTTAATTTTTTTTTTTTTTTACAACCATGCACACAGTTACCTGCATGATTGTTTTATTCTAAATAGGATGCATGTCCATGGAAACACAGAAATATTGATTTCCCTTGTTCAGAAAGCACTTTGCTTGTGGACTAGCAGCAGAATTGCTTTTCTTCTTGCTCTCACACTAGTGAGGACAGCTGGAGTGTGCACGCTCTTCAAAACTTAATGGTTGCTATTAAAATCCAACCCATATGGCTCATTTCCTCTGGGGGTATCAATAAATGCACGTTCTTGCTTATCAGTTCTTTAACAGTATGGATGATATATTGTATTTTACAGCCCTGTATGTTATCAGTGTGTTAGGAGTTGTAAGAACGAAGGTCTGTGTCTCACCTTAACAACATAACGATTGCATATGTCAAAAAAAGAAGCCATCCAGACTTCCTGAAACCTAAAATAAGAAAGAAAATGTCCTACCAACAGCAGCCTTTCAATACCGAGCTCAGCTTGGTCAGCTGTCCTTAAAAGCCCAGCAGCAGAGATGAGCGTGGTGACAGGCTGTGGATGTTACCAGATTTGAGTCATTTTGCTTTCAGGAGGTGAGGAACTGCCTTCCAACATCAGATGGTAAAGTCCACCCTGGTAACACCTGCCAGAGCTGCAGCAGGAACGTTACCTGCCATAACCCTTCCAGGATGCCCCAGCGATCTCAGGTTTCAGGCGTTTCATATTCAGTAGAAAACAGCTCCAACTCACTCCCCTAAGCAGCACGCTGGTAGCATGGAGCATGGGGGCTGGGGGTTCGTGCAGTGCAATGCTGCTACACATCCCTGTCGTCCAGCCTGTGTCTGGTGTGCCCGCAAGCGTAGGTATTGGACCCTGTGGAGGGAGAGTCACCAGGCTGCCGGTAGCAGGGTGCTTTAATTGCTACTCATAATGAAGCCAGTGATGTTTTGGGTACAATGAGTGGGTAGGGTTGGGCGAGAGCATTAGGTTCAGCAGGATTTTGCAAGTGCAGGCGGGAGAGTGCAGCAGCTTGGTGTCCTGCAAGTAGTAATTAATGTCCGTACGTAGCTGAGGGCAGGCAGGGGAAGCGGATTTAGCCTCTTCCCTCTCTACTGATGTGGTACTTAGGGACGTGGTTTAGTGGGTAATAGGTGGTGGGGGAATGGTTGGACTAGATGATCCTTGAGGTCTCTTCCAACCTTAATGATTCTATTCTATTCTATTCTATTCTATTCTATTCTATTCTATTCTATTCTATTCTATTCCATTCTACTGCTTTCCCCACGTTGAGCTTGGTGGTTTAGCCCATGCACTGTGTACTGAACATCTGTTTTGTCACTGCTTTTACACTGTCTTGGCTTTGGGGCACTAAAGCTTTCAGTGAAGAGCAAGGTGAAGATGGGCTTTGATGTTCTCCTTGTGCATTACGTCCTGTATCTGTAGCTAGAGTGTGAGAGTCCGGACGGGAGGAGGGAATCGATGCTCACATGTATTAGCAGAAGATTACAGCAGAGCTGTTCTCCTGTTTCTCCCTGGTATCATGGAAGCCAGATCCAGACAGGTAAAGCAAGAACAGTATGAATTAGGACAGTGTTAATGCATAAAAATGTCAGTCCTACGCTCTCTTGTGTTTGTCACTGACATTGTGAAAAAGTCCACTCTACATTCCTCTAACTGCAGAAATTGAAAATACTTGTATAAACCTGGGGGAGACCCACTTTTCGTGTAACTCTTGAAACACGTTACTGTACTGAATATACAATGAAGGCTCTGTTTTTTCTGTGCTGTGCAAAAAATGTATATGAAAAAAATGGATATTTATCATCCTTTAGCATAATTTAGCCATGCCCCTCTAGCCAGTTATTTTTAGGGTGAGATGAATCATGGCCTGTTTCTGGTCAGTGATTATAAAAGAAGCCTAAAATGTCCATCTCAGATGCAGGTGTCATCTCGTTGTCCGAAAAGCGTATTTGTTGCCCAGTGTGCAATAAGCCAATTCTCGCACACGCAGGAGAGAGATTCCTTTTCATTCAGGCCTGGGTGCTCAGTGGATTTCCATCAAATCAAGCATACCCAATGCTGGGTCTCTTGTCATATTTATACAGAAAACGTTACAAAGTCGATTGGTTCAGGTTTCTTCACCTAAGCATGCCAACTAGAGCACGTACCTCAGGACAATCACTCAGTATTTGATAGACTGTTTGTATAAACATCAATTAACAAAGGGGCAGGACCACGCAATAGCAAAACTACCTGTGACTTTCGTATCCGCTACCTGTGACATCACTACCTATTAAAGGATAATATTTATCTGTGACTTTCTTAGCCACAGAGTCATGGTTAACTTTTAAATTTGATGCAAGGTATGAATTTGTAACCATTTTTGTTGTACTACTCTTTCTTAATTTAATTTCACAGTTACACTCAGTTAGAAAAAGCTGTTCGTAAACCAGAAGGCATCAGATCTGTTATGCCAGAACTAAACACAAAGTTAGTTTATTTTATATAATAAAATATGATTTGGAGAGTATAAAAAATTGTAGGTGATGACCTAAGATCTCCAGAGCTGTGGTTTCCTGAGGCAGGTGCTTTGGTGGAACCTGTGCGCAGTGGGTGGTGTGTGGGCACCGGGGCTCTCCCAGCCCTTCACCTTGCCGGCGGCATGCCTTCCCAGCCCCAGCAAAAGAAACAGCATTTCCTAAGCTCTCTTCTTCTGACCTATCTCAGACATCTGTGCCGAAGTGAGATGAAGTTGCTCGGAGGGCTCCTTTCCGTCCCTCTGGGCTCCCCTCCTGGTTGGGGACCACTGTGGAGGTGAGGGAATAAACCACAAGGTGAAACATGTTGGGATGGTGCTGGCAGAAGGGCATGCACCGTACGGCACAGATGTGGCCAGCTGTTATTCGTGGTTTCAGGGATGGATTAACAGCATCTTGCAAGATCACTGCAGACCGGTGGCTGCTTGTCTTTGCAGCCTGAGAAAGGAGCTTCTACAGGGGAGCATCAAACCTGGCTCCAAAATGTGAGTGTCCAACCAGCCACCCTGTATTGCTTAAACAAATCAGTACTCAGCTACATTATGAGCTCACTGGGCAGGGACCATCTTTTTTTTCCCTCTGTTTTGTTCCCTGCTTTTTTTCTGACACTGTCACAGTAGAGATAATAATGCTTTTATTAAAACATATCATGAGATTAGTGTAATATATCATTTTCTCACCAAAGGTACTGGTATTTGTGAGTGTTAGGCACAGAATTATGTAAATAAATTCATTTCAGTGTGCATAAAAATAAAACACTGTTTTTGTTTCATAAAATACTTTATCTTTGTTTTGTAAAATAATTTCTCTTTTACATTTTTGAAACAAGAATTAATAGATTACCGTGCCATACTAGTCGTTAAGCCGATTGGGACAAGTTTAGTAAGATTAATTTTGCATTCTGATGCTGTGTACTCTGCTGGTCAAATGAAAAGCAGTTAACTATATCGAACCTTCAGATGAGCAATTCATTTTGCAAAAGCAGGAAAACCAGAAGCCTGCAATACTACCTGTGTCTAAACTGCATCAGTCCCACTGGACCCATTAAGAATGAATAATTTTAGGCTTTCCTCATATTTCCATTTTCTCCATGCACTTTTTTCACACTGCAGGAGAGACTGGATTCAAGATGCCAGAGAGGGGCAGGAAGGCTCACTGTAAGGCTCAGGGTTGAGAAATAAATACCAGAAAGAGGATATCAGATATCAGAGATCATAAACCAGGTCGAATAAAAATTTTTATTGCATTACTCTGCATTTTTGGGATGTGCTGTGGAAAGTGGCTGAGCGCTGGGAGGAGGGGACCTCGCTGGTTTTGCTGTGAGAGGCTCCTGAGGCTGAAGCTTTAAATCAGCACTTGGAAACAGAAAAGCATGCTCGTGCAAAGTGCTCACCGCTGGGTTTAGGTAGTCATTACCTCCGAGAGGGTGCTTAGAAGATGTGTAGGAGTTTTCCTCTGCCAAGAGAACATTTTGAGATGTCTGGTTTTTGACATCCCAATTTTCTTTCCATGCTTCAGCTTCTTGGCTTCACTTCCTGACGAGACAGTTCTGTCAAGCATTTGCAATCTTCTTGATTCGAAAGGATTAGTAAATCTAACCAGGGAGAAAGCCTCCTAAAAAAATAGTAGAGAAGGCTTTCTATTTTTTTTTAAGAAAATATTAATTTCTTTTTAAAATACAAATTTAAAATACAAATATATATATATATATATATTTTAAAGCCACAGCTGCATGTCATCTTGGCTGTCTCCTAGCATTGCTCAGCATTAAGAAGGAGGTACGAGGATTATTCAGACATACAGCACCAAGGTGCACCCCGTGCATCACCCACCTCTCCCTGGCAACACCAAGCAGTTCCCAAATTCATCAGGCACCCCCATGCTGTTAGCCCATCGGCAACCTCTTTGCTCCTTAAAAGCAGATGCCTGCTGCTGTTTGTCTCTTTGCTTTTACAGCGGCACAGGAAGGGGAGATGAAAAACAGCTTTTTAGAGAAGGGCTGAAGGCAGCGCTGGAGAAACGGGGCTGCTTTCCCCTGCTGCTGGCATGCACAGCGGTGTACTGCTCCTCTCCCTGCTGCTCTCTTTCCTCGCCTTCAGCTTGTCTTCCTCTCCGCTCTGTGAATATGCCTTCGTTCTTATCTCTTGTCATAGGTTCTAAACCCACTCAAATTGCTATTTTTTTTTTTCATGTTGATATTGTGCAGGATGAAAATGTAGGGCCCATTGCTACCACCAGCAGCTAGCTGAGGGACATTTTGGGTTAGATCTTTGCAGGAAGATATCTCTAAAAGTCACTGTGGGGTGAGAGGGGACCTTGTGGGGACGCACACGAGGCTGTTCCCTGGGGCTGGCTTTGCAGCGAGAGATACTGGGGTGGGGATGGCCCCTCCGCGCCTGGCCTAAACCCTGCTCAGGGGATTACGGCGTTGCGCTACGTGAGGGCTGCTGGCTGGTGTAACCCACTGCTACGGGAGAGATTTGCTGTACGATGATGCTGAAATGCAAAGCAGCATTTTGAGTCAAAAGCTGCTGGTTTGTTTCAGCAGGGCTGTTGTGTTTGGGGCTACGGAAAATGCGTGCGGCCTAACGATGTGCTGCTCGTTACAGTCAGTATCAGCTGGAGTTTGAGCGTGGTATTGCTGAAGCGCAGCCCAGTTTCTCTGTTGTATTTTAGCGAAGTGGCAATAAGCGTTTCACAACATCTGCCTCCTGTTTGCAGGGCTCTTCGGATTTGCTTTCGGAGCGGCCGGTGAGCACCTCCCCAGGTTTTTGATTCTGAGTCTTGTTTCTGAGTTCATAGACTCCTGCAGCTTAGCTCAATGCCCATTTCCCATATTTACCTGTCATTTTAGAGGTATTTTTTTCCATTTCTTCACTTATTTTCACTGTGATCTTCATAATTTCCAGAAGGTAATACATGTTGAGAATGGAAAATTAATTTTTTGTTCTCACTTCAGGCTTCTTGTATTTCCTCATGCTTCACCAGAGGATACAAACAGCACAAGTCAATAAAAACTAAGATATTAGTATCAACGGTGTCTTAAAACAGGTCTTTTTTCATTTAAAACTGACATCTGTAGTGGAATTGCAGGGAAAATGCACACAGGCCTCTATCGTTCAGGTTTGCTGAGGATGCTGCAGCTGTACAGTATCACATAATGTTTCACTCAAAATTGGATTCAAGCTGCCTGTTTCTTGCTTCACTTTACAAGCTTGAGGAATTTTATGGAAAAGCTGAAGCATTTGATGGAGCTACCCTTTTCCTGTCCCAAAAGCTAGAAACTTTAAAACCTGCTGAGGTAGATAAATAGCCATACAATTCTGTGTGCATGGTTCGCGTAAAAATTAAAAAATGACAGCTTATCTGTGTTGTGAGTGCCTTAAAAATTACACTTTCTGGGCCTGAGGGTGTCATGATGCTGTTGGCCAAAATGCCCCCAGGCTCCATCTCCCAACTGCTTTTCTCCTCTCTAGAGCTGGCTGTCTTTTATAACGAAGGGGAAAATTTGGCGTGTGCCTAATTGAATTCACTTTTTTCCTGTTTGTGTTCTAAGACACATAGGCTTTAATTGTCAGGGCTGTCTGCCTTCTATTTTCGTACATTTGAACGTATCTCAGGATATATTTGAAAATAAGACGACCTGCAGGGCTATGAGAAATCAGAGCTCTGCCACATGATTTGAAGTGGTGCCGCCGTACCAGTTGGCATTGCTACGGCACATGGCTGTTTTCAGCTGCTTGCAGGCACATTTCTTGGGTGGCCTTACCTCCGAAGGAGAAGACAGCTGTCCCAGAGCTGTGGTGCAAGGCTTCCTGAGACAGCACTGGCTGGTTTCTGGTGCAGAGGCACTGGCTGTGCTCCGTGTTTCCAGCAGCCTGCTGCTCCTCCTGCTTACATGTGGACTTGCTGAGGTTTCTGAGATACTTTGCTTCCTTGCACATCCTCAGGGCAATAGTAGCCCGGTAAATGGAATTAAAGGAAGCCACTCATCAATGGCCTTGATCTGTGATTTTTTTTTATTTTTTTTTTTTTTCTGCGCTAAGACATAGAGAATGACACAGATTCACAGATTGGGAGGAGTTGGAAGGGACCTCTGGAGATCATCTAGTCCAAGCCTCCTGCTAGAGCAGGATCACCCAGAGCAGGCTGCACAGGATGGCATCCAGGTGGGGTTTGAATGTCTCCAGAGAAGGAGACTCCACAACCTCTCTGGGCAGCCTGCCCCAGTGCTCTGTCACCCTCAGAGTGAAGAAGTTTTTCCTCATGTTGAGACAGAACTTCCTGTGTTCCAGTTTGTGCCCATTGCCCCTCGTCCTGTCACTGGGCATCATTAAAAAGTGTCTGCCACTATGCAACTTAATAGATGCAATTTTAAATTTAATCCCAAAATAATCTTTTTCACATCTCTCTTTAGGATGATTTCATTTAAATACCCCATGTCACTTTTTAAGCTGAGATACCTGCTGATATTTAATGCATTGCCATCATTCTGACCAGTGGTTTTCCCATTTTCAGTATCTTTTGATAAGTCGTCTTCTGCTATGTGATATGTGGGAAGGTTTTGAAGAAATTCTCCAAATAGCACATTGGAGAGAAATTCTCCTCCCTCAAAGCTGATGGCAATTCTCTAACATGAGACCATTTCTGTGTCTCCTCTTTCCTCCTTCTTGCTCTTGTTATCCAGGAATTTGATATTTTTAATGAACCTTTAGAGTTTCAAAAGACTATGCTCGTTTTTTTTCTTGTTGCGAATCAGGTTTTTTGCTGAGTTTTATGTGAAAATAGAATTCCCATCACTATACCAAACCCCAGCATTTTGTTAAGGTGTTTTGGATCTTTCAGATTCTTGGCAGAAATTCTTGTTCCCATCAGCAGTTCCCCTAACAGAAGGGACAGAATTTCAGGTAAAAAACTGGTAGTGCAGCTGTTTCGTGGGTAAGAACAGGAAACCTGAATTTTGCTGGTTTCTGGAGATAATGATGTTCCATGTATTACAAGCACGAGCAAGATTTGTAATTTCTAATGTTAACATTGATGCACATGGAACATATTAGACAATACATACTTAGTCTTTTATTTATTTGGGTTTTTTTATTGCTGAGATGTTCGCTATGAGTAAGGTTGGTAGAACCTTGTTGGTTTTGACATACGCTTGTCCAGCGTACGGGGATTTCACTGACCTACACAAACACTCTGCTCAACCCACCTTATTTTTGGAAACTGCTTGGAGCATCCCAGGCACCTGCAGTTGGCTGTTGGTCTGACATAGAACCATACAGGAGATCTGGTTCAGAAAGGGAAGCCAGGCAGGATTGTCCTGGCATGTCTGAAATGCAACCGAGGTGCACAGAAGTGCTCAGATCGGGCACCCACACTGATGACATCCCGTACCATGATGGAGGACTCTAGGTACACCCTACCTGATCAACAGCTACTGCTCCAGAGAGGTGCATGTGTCCTGTGGATCCTGTGTCTGACCTGCCCACTAGAGTTTTGGACACTCTCGGGCATCTCAAACTGCGCTTGGCACCTGAAACAAGCCTTGAATTTCTCCTGCTGCCAGTTAAGCCAATTGACTTTTTTTCCTTTTTCCTGTGGATGTGGAAAGAGATTTTTCTTGTGCCTCTTACATACTTAATGATCATGGTCATGTATCTTGTCCACACCAGATAAATACTATGTTAGGTATTACTTCTAATAACATCATATTTTAGGACTAGTGATTGTAAAATATTTTGAGGATGAAAATGCTGTGTGTATGAAATATTATGAACATTTTGTATTGTGTTAGATCATTTGTGTAGTCAAGCAGCACTCAAAGATCTTCTCACTGTGTCTAGGCATTATTAGGATGAAAAACTCTCGATTCACATCGAAAGCAGAGTGGCAGTACTAAAACAGCGAGAATACTGGCTAAAGTGCTGAAATGGTGAGGCCCTGGCACAGGTTGCCCGTAGAAGCTGTGGAGGCCCCATCCCTGGCAGTGGCCAAGGCCAGGTTGGATGGGGCTTTGATCAGCCTGGTCTAGTGGAGGGTGTCCCTGCCCATTGCAGGGGGGCTGGAACTAGATGATCTTTAAGGTCCCTTCCAACACAAACCACTCTGTGATTCTATGATTATAAAGACTTTTCCTTCTGTTAGACACAAGAAATAGTACACTTGATGTTTGGAAACCCAACACCAACTGTTTCAGTATGCCAATATACTTTTTCAGATAGCAAAAAAGGTCCACCCTATTTGAGTCACCATATTTCACCCTCTACTAATGAACATAGTTTCAAATATGTAAGTATGCTATCTATATAGAGTTATTATCACATACAGCATTCTAGGAACAATCTCAATTTATGATTAATTTGATTCAAAGGACATTAGTCCTAATATGGACAAAAATTTAAATATGTATCATAAGTGATTTTTGAACCACTTACCTCAGTGTGACAAGTGCAGGTAGCATACAGTAGTTAAAATGTCACTTTTGCCTAGTTTTGCGCTAGTGGATAAGTTTAAGAGCAGACAAATATTTTTTCTTACAGCAGGCATCTGTTCCTAATCACATTTTTGAGAGACCAGAGAACAAGATTTCCCCCGGTTTATCATGAAAAGAGGGTAGCGCAATGTTTCCCAGGTTATTATTAGTAGTGAAATATTCCTTTCAGTTCAGCAAAGTCTCTGACTTACTCTGATAAACCAGATCAGAATCCTGCCTGTTCTCTGAGACTCCTCACGCGAGCATAAAGCATAGCTGGCTAATAAGATATATTTGGTTATAGCAACAGGAATAAAAACATACCTGAATTTTCAGTGAGGATTTTTATCTGTATAATGAGCTTTGCTGAAGAGATGATAAATTGAACTTTCACTTAACAAGTACCTGTAAACCCAGGGAAAGGCTGGAGCGGCCGCACGCTGCCAGAGAAGACAGCTCGCAGTCCTCCCTGTGCCTGGAAATGAGTCATTTTCTGTCCTTTGGAGCTAAATATAGGAATTGTTAAGCAACTGTTGCCAACTGCCACATCTTTTTCTGAGGAAGTACAGCCTCGTCTCCAATGCACCTGTGTAAAATACAGAAAAAAGAGGTTATTTTTCTTTTAACTCCCTTCAGCTTGCTTCCTGAGAGTTGCTCCCGGATGGTTACCCGCTAACAGCTACAAAGCTGCCTGCCAAGCGTTCAGAAGTTGTAGCTGATAACAACATGAGGAAACCCTCATCTGGTACACAGCAATATCATATTGCACCTCTTTCTAATGGGCAAGGGTTATTTTTTTATCTAAAACTTCATGAGGCAGCAGTGTCGATACTTCTCTGTCTTTGTGTTTGTGGTAAAGCAGAAGGTGGCACTCCCCAGTTGTACGTACACTTGGACTCAGGGATGACCATGAGCCAGCAATGTGCCCTGGTGGCCAGGAAGGCCAATGGCATCCTGGGGTGCATTAGAAGGGCTGTGGTCAGTAGGTCGAGGGAGGTGCTCCTCCCCCTCTATTCTGCATTGGTGAGGCCGCATCTGGAATATTGCGTCCAGTTCTGGGCCCCTCAGCTCAAGAAGGATAGGGAACTGCTAGAGAGAGTCCAGCACAGAGCCACTGAGATGATCAAGGGAGTGGAACATCTCCCTTATGAGGAAAGGCTGAAGGAGCTGGGTCTCTTTAGCTTGGAGAAGAGGAGGATGAGGGGTGACCTCATCAATGTTTATAAATATGTTAAGGGCGAGTGTCAGGAAGATGGAGCCAGGCACTTCTCGGTCTCACTAAGCGATAGGACANTCTGCTTTGGCAGGGAGTGTTGGACTAGATGATCTTTCGAGGTCCCTTCCAACCTCTACGATTCTGTGATTCTGTGACTCTTATACATACCAGGTTTCCAAAACTAGCATGACAAACACAAAGGACGCAGTTCTGTGAGCACTTGGGTCTCCTCTGACGTACCCTCCCCAGTGCTAAAAGACCATGTTCCTACAAACAATGTAGAGTGTCAGAAAAAGAAGTAGGCTATAGATTACATGATAAAAATCCTCCTGAGGATGCAAGTGCTTTAGTCTAAGCAAAGATTGCAGTAAAAGCATGAAATAAGTGCTTTGCATCATTTATGAGGTCTAAAGAGTGGTCCCGTCCCGCTGTAACATCTATAAAATGGATGTGTGTCAGTCTGCAGAAATCGCTGTGCAAGGGGATGGGTGTAGGGCAGGAAACTCCAGCCACTACCCAACCGTCCATGACTAAAGTCATGCCATAGGTGTGTAAAAAAATGCAGATTTCTACATGATGGCAAAATAATTCTATAAATTGAAATGGCTTCCTGTATCATGTAGAAGGACAACACTCTCAGCCATCTGCTCTGACTGGGCTGGTCCTGTGTGGAGCCAGGAGTTGGACTAGATGATCCCTATGGGTCCCTTCCAGCTCAGGATATTCTGTGATTCTATGGCTCTATGATGTGTTTCAAGATGCATTTTTTGTTGGTGACATTCAAATGATAATAATACATCTTAATTTGTACACACATGATCCTGGATTTCAGGCTGCAGAGTTGTTATAGTAAACTTTTCTGCATTCATGGATTTACTGGATTTTTAAGATAATTTTAGTTTCAATTGTATTTAACCAGTCTAATCCTTCTTAAAGTATTTGATTTTGTATAGCACATACATGTATGTGTATATAACCAGTATCTACTGATGGCAATAGGCAGGGAAAATGAAGACTAGAGTAGCACAAAACATGGCAAAATCAGATGAAAACTGAGAAAGAAAAAAAAGGTGAGAGATGTAGTGCAGGTAAAAATAGGAGTGTTTAAGAGCTGTGCAACAAATCAGTAGTATGGAAAAGGCAGGGAAAGAGGGGTTTGGGGCTGGAGCAGAGCTATTTTATTTTAAAATGCTGCCCTTGTCACCTAGCGCTGGGCTGCCAGCTGCTCGTGCCTCGCGTGAGCTGAGACGTGACTAAGTCCCCTAGATGGTGTTAGAGCACTGTAATTCTTGGTTGCCTCTTGCTGCTCCTTCTGCACCCTCAAGGGAGCAGCTGATAAGGTAGGCAGTATCCTACAATGTCTTGTCTTTGGAGGGGTCACGTCATGTTGGTAAATGATACCCAATCTACTCAGCTAGCGTTGGGTTGTTTTTCTCAAGTAATGGAGTAATATAACCAGATTCTTTGAAAAATTGAGTTTGCTTATTTCATAGCTGTTTCTTTGTGGATTTTGTTAGCATGTACTTAAGTTCTTGTCTTTTATATTAAATAAAATGCTTCTGCAGAAACAAGAGCTTGTTTATATTGGAGATCTGGCCATGCAGCTCGTGTGCCAAATTTCTTTGAGTGCACAAACTCTCCCAGCAGAGAAATCTTAATAAAAGAGCAGAGAGTAAGTTCACAAACCTCATTTTCACATATTTCTATGTGTCTCCACAGTATGTAACTGCCCATCAAGTGTTCTTTGTGGTAACACATCTGGGATTTCAAACCCCAGGGAGAAAAGCCTGCTACTGGAGAAAGGCCAGCTTTGTCCTTGTCTGAGTTATAAAGAAAAAAAGATGGTCTTTGAGCAGCTGCAGGGGATTGGTGTTTAATGCTATACAGTTTGTATCTGCAGTATACATTCCTATGAACAGAGGTTCCTTGGCTGGAGGAGGTGACCTTTCCACGCAGGTGTTTAGCTATCACCATTGTGCCTGGGGAGTGCAGCACCTTTTAATGTGAAATGACTGATCCATATTGGGAAATTTCATTGTAAGCTGATTATGTGAAAGTCAGGTGTGTGCCTTAATAATAAGAAAATAAGAAAGACTTAGAATCACAGAATGGTTTGGGTTAGAAGGGACCTTAAAGACCATCTAGTTCCAACCCCCTGCCATGGGCAGGGACACCATCCTCTAGTCCAGGTTGCCCAAAGCCCCATCCAACCTGGCCCTGAATTCTTCCAGGGGTGGGGCCTCCACAGGGTGGTTGGGCACTGGAACGGGTTGCCCAGGGAGGTGGTGGAGTCACCATCCCTGAGGGTGTTTAAGGAAAGGTTAGATGTGGTACTTAGGGACGTGGTTTAGTGGGTAATAGGTGGTGGGAGGATGGTTGGACTAGATGATCCTTGAGGTCACTTCCAACCTTAATGATTCTATTCTATTCTATTCTATTCTATTCTATTCTATTCT